>JAWWES010000082.1:1874301-1895891 GCA_035583135.1 Lophotriccus pileatus
TTGGTGGGGGCAAAGGGTCACTGTGGGACCAGCCAGGGGCGCAGCAGGTGACAGGGACACGGGGCTGGCTCAGCACCAGCAGCATCACACGCTCCCCACCTGCACCAAAAGAACACCAATTTGGGTAAAGAACAAGGCAGAACTGGGGGCTGGGGGAGTGCAAGGCAGAGCAGCCCCAGGGCTGTGTGTCCCTGTGGGTGCCTGTCCCCCCCAGCTGCCCTCCCGTCCCCAGGCGGGCGCGTGCTCGAGGTGGGCTTCGGCATGGCCATCGCCGCCTCCAAGGTGCAGCAGCTGGACATCCAGGAGCACTGGATCATCGAGTGCAACGAGGGCGTGTTCCGGCGCCTGGAGCAGTGGGCCAAGGCACAGCCGCACAAGGTCAGCCCGGGGTGGGCTGTGCCAGGGCTGGGGGGTGTCTGTGCCCCCCTCACCTCGGCCCTCTGTCCCCCTGCCCGCAGGTGGTGCCCCTGAAAGGGCTGTGGGAGGACGTGGTGCCGACGCTGCCGGATGGGCACTTCAGCGGTGAGACATCCCCAGAGGGACAGGGAGGGGCTGGGTGGGGTCCCCACGGCAGAAAGGGGGGGGCACAGCAAGGCAGGAGCTCAGGGCAGGGCGTGCTGGACATCCCTGAATCGTGGAAAAGGGGGGAGCAATTTGGCCAGGGTGGGGTGGGGACCCAGCCCATTCCACCCCATGGGAGAGGCACTGGGGGAGCAGCAGGTCGGTGCCTGGCAGGGTCAGAGACACGGGGGGCAAACTGCAGCAGGAAAACCCAGAGCCAGGCTGTGAAGGGGGGGTCTTTCCCCCGGCACTGGAGCCCCCGGGGGTCTGTCCTGGCTGAAGGACAGTCCCGGTGCCCCGGCAGGGATCCTGTACGACACGTACCCGCTGTCAGAGGACACGTGGCACACGCACCAGTTCAACTTCATCCAGGTAAGGTGTGGGGAGCAGCTCTGGGGGGCGGGGGGAGCCTGGAGGGGTGTTGGATTCCCCGGATTCCCACGGCAGGGTCACGCCTTCCGCCTGCTGCGGCCCGGGGGGGTCCTCACCTACTGCAACCTGACCTCGTGGGGGGAGCTGCTGAAGACCCGGTACAGCGACATCGAGAGGATGTTTGAGGTGAGCTTTGTCCCCCTGTCCCACTGTGCCCCCTCTGCCCCCTGCACACCCCAGCCAGGGCTGCCCTTCCTCCCCTCCTCTCCCACAGGAGACCCAGGTGGGGCCCCTCCTGCAGGCCGGGTTCAAGAGGGAGAACATCAGCACGAGGGTGATGGAGCTGCAGCCCCCCCCGGAGTGCCGGTACTACTCCCACCCCAGGATGATCACACCCACCATCCTGAAACACTGAGGGGAGCGGGACACAAACCCTGAGGGACCAGAGGTGCCAACAGCTCTGACCTCCTGAGGAGAGCGAGCGAAGCTGATTCATCCAGAGGGGGCTGGAGGCGTGGGATGGAAGTCCAGCAGATAAAAGGATTGGAAGCTCCCTGCCCAGGAGCCCCCTGCCCCTCAGGGGTCTTCTGGGCTCTGTCCAAGAAGATCCCACCCTGTTCTATCCTCTCAGGGTTTCCACTGAAGACTCATCTCCAAATTGCTCAATTAAGCTGGAATTCCAGGGCTTTGGCCAAAGGGGTTCCAGAACCAGCCATTTCCTCTAAAAACTGGATTATTTTGAGACATCACAGGGTGCCTTTCCACAGATGAGCCAAATAATCCAAACCAGGCAGGAGAAACTGGGAAGACAGAGCAGTTTGAGGCGTTTTGAGGCATTTCAGCTGCTCCTGGAGCAGCTCCCCAGGGAGGTTTCCCAACACTTCTGGCCGAGGCCCACGGCAGTGAGTCCTGACCCTGACACCCCCTCACAGCCCAGCAAATGTTTCCTCTCTCCCCAGAAGGGATAAAGTCCATTAAAAGGAATGAAACACCCAAACTGCTGTTCTGTTCCCAAGCTATTTATTTGTCTTTCCAAACTGTGTGTTTGTCACCCTGCCACGACCATTCCTTATCCCAGACTCCTGGGATGCAGCCAGGACAGGCTGCTTTATCCCTGCTCTGCTCAGGAGCTCTGCATTCAGGCTTATTAGTGAGATTTTAAGCACTAATATTTTACTCAGTTACATAAACAGAATGACTGCCTGGCCCCTGTGCACACAGATACTATGGGTTTATTAGATCCTGTGTGGGAATTATCAACAGGGAGCAGGTGGCGAGTAAGGGAAGAGCTCGGGGATCACCTGGACATATGTTGCTCTCAAAACTTCCCAACAAAACTAAAAAGCACAGCCCAGCCTCTGGCAAGGCCTTTATGTCGTGATATGACATCAGTCTCCTTCCCTCACAGGTTGTTCGGAGCACAGGCCAACAACACTGAGCGTTACCAGATCCAGCTCCAGCTTTTTAGTCCAGATTTTTTAGTCCAGTTTTTTTATATCATAAATAATAAATCACAGGGATTTATTAAAGACAGGAGAGCACCTTGACCAGGTAGAGTTTTATTGAAGGCGCGTGAGGACCCGGATTTGTGCGTGACGTGAGCGGTGCTCGGGGGCAGAGAGTGGGGACATAAATAAAGGCTATTTCCTGTACCAGATCTGAATCTTCTTCTCCCGCTTGATTTTCCTCTGGAGCTGCAGGATCCCGTAGAGCAGAGCCTCAGCTGTAGGGGGGCAACCTGAGAGAGACAGAGAGGAAGGGAAGGGAGGAGGGAAGGAAGGAAGGACGGACTGGTGCCTGCCTGGAGCTGGAGCCAGCAGCAGAGGTGACAGCCCTGGGGTTTATCCCAAAGCTGTGACTTCCCCCTGGCTTTGTGGCTGCCACAGGCAAGAGCTTAAAGACACTCAGTTGTTGGTGTTTTTCAGAAGAGGTCTTTATCAAACACAGCAATGCTTTGATTCCAGGCAAAGTGTGTCTCAACCACAGCTCGCACCTCCCACAGCCCTGACAGCGACTCCACCAGCACAGCCCTCGCTGCAACCTCAGCACAGCTCCCTGAAGTTGCTGCAGCTTCACCAGCACACTTTGAAACAGGAAAAACCTTCAAAACCTCCCCCGGCTCCGTGGGAATGCCCAGAATTCCCTTGCTCCCGCCCTACCTGGCACGTAGATGTCCACGGGCACGATGCGGTCGCAGCCCCTCACCACAGAGTAGGAGTAGTGGTAATACCCTCCACCATTGGCACAGCTGCAGGAGAGGGGCAGAGTCAGAAGGGGGCCAGGAGGCCAAGGGAAGGAGACCTCGGCAGGTGGGCACTGGCTGAGCTCCAGGGAGGGACAGGGCAGGTGATACTGTGGTCCTTCAGGAGCCCTGGCTGGCACATTTTTAGCCCAAATGCAAATTCCAGGATTCTGGACATCCACAAGCTCCTGGGCTCTGGCAGCTGCAACCCCCTGGATCCGTCCCTGGGAGGACTGTGCAGCTCCCAGTGCCTCACACACGTCATTCCCAGTCAGAGGCAGCTTCGCTGCTCTGCTCTATGGGGCCTCTTTAGAGAACTTCAGGGCTTGGAGTAGCAAGTGAGCAAAGAACCCCCCTCCTTCCCTCCCTCTCCCTGCACACTCAGCGGGTCCCAGCACCCACCTCCCCATGGAGACCACGTAGCGAGGCTCCGGCATCTGGTCGTAGACCTGCGGGACAGGGACGTTCATTTGGGGTCACCCCCGGCCCCCGCAGCGCCGACCCCGCAGCCCCCCCGGGCGCGGTACCTTGCGCAGGGCCGGGGCCATCTTGTTGGTGAGGGTGCCCGCCACGATCATGACGTCGGCCTGGCGGGGGCTGGCGCGGAACACGACCCCGAAGCGGTCCATGTCGTAGCGGGGCGCCGCCATGTGCATCATCTCCACGGCGCAGCAGGCCAGCCCGAAGGTCATGGGCCACAGGGAGCTCTGCGGGGACATGGCACGGCTCACCAGGGGGAAAAGGGGCTGCCCCTTCCCCAGGCCTGGTGTTTGAAACAGTTAATGTTCTTTAAATCCACTGTTCTCCACTCTGGACATAAATTTTCCTCCGCCTCTCCCACTGCCTGGCATTGTGGGGGCGCCTGGGCATTGTCTGACTTTACAGAGTCCGTCAGACAGAAGGGAAATGGAACAGGAAAAGTTCAAACTGCGGGGGAGCTCTGTCACTGGACCCAAATGTCACCCTCTGCCCGTGTCACTCTGCCATGGGAGCTCCCAGCCTATTTTTATCCCGAGCAGCAGGGACTCCAGTGTTTCCCTGGATCCCAGGAGTGCCGGGACTCACCCGCCGGGCCCAGTTGATCAGGTCATCGAGCTTGGTGACAACGTACTCGCCCCGGCTGCTGGGGACAAAGGACTTCTTCTGGACCACAGCAGAGCTCTTCTGGGCCTGCACAGCCCTGCAGGGAAGGGCACAGGGGGTCAGTCCCTGATCACCTCCCCGCACGCTCAGCCAGCGCCCTGGGGAGCTGTGACTCCCTGAGCAGCAAGGATGGACAATCCCACACCCTCTGGGACCGGGTTTGGGGCAGATGGGTCTCCCCCGGTGTGGGGTCTGGTGCTCAGGCAGAGCCCCTCTGCCATACCCAGGTCACAGAGGGCCCCAGGGCTCACCAGGGCTCACCCAGCTCTCCCTGAGGGGACGCCTGGCAGGGACAGGGACACACCGACCCCACGGGGGAGGAGCTGCCTTACCTGTCTGCATGATCGGCCGCCGGCGTCTGGTGGAGCAGCCGAGCCTGAACCGGAGCCACAGCGCCGGGCCTGGGGGGCAGAGACACCCGGGGGTGACACAGCCCCTCGGGGGGGCAGCCGGGGAGGAGAGCCCCGCTGACCCCGCACGCTGCGGGTCCCCTCAAGGGCTGTGCTCCCGCCTCCCCGACCCCCGCACAGCCCAGCCCCGGGCTCCCGTCCCCCCGTTCCCGGCGCTCACCGCCAGCCCAGCGCGCCGTGCCCGGGCAGCCGGAGACCTGCAAGAGAGGACGGGGGAGCTCAGCCCGGCCGGGCCCCCTCAGGGAGGCGGAACCCCCTCAGGGCTCCGTCCCCGCGCGGAGGGCGAGTGCCGGTGGTGTGGCGGTGCCCGCTCCCGGCCCATCCCGGTTCCCTCTCCCCGTTCCACCCCTCTCCCCGCTCACAGCCCCGCTCACAGCCCCGCGCTGCCGCCGCCGCCGCCGCCATTTCCCGCAGCCCTTCACGCAACCTCTGCGCGCGGTGCGCCCCCGAAAGGGGCCCGGCGCGCTCCGCCCCAGCGCTCCGGCGGGGAACGCGCGCCGCGGGCGCGGCCGTTCCGGGCCCTCCATCCCATCCCTCCTCCCGGTAAAACGGCCCCGGAACCGCGGCGGGAAAAAGGAAGGGCCGCGGCCGTCCCTGGGTGGGCTCGAACCACCAACCTTTCGGTTAACAGCCGAACGCGCTAACCGATTGCGCCACAGAGACCGCGCTGCTGCCGCCGCTCTGCCCCGCGTGTCCCTCCGCGTCCCTTGTCCACGTGCCCCCGTCTCCCTGTCCCATGTCCCCCCCCGTGTCGTCTGTCCATGTCCCGTGTCCCCCCAGGTCCTTTTTCCATGCCCCCTGTCCCCCCTGTCCCCCCTGTCCCGTATCCATGTCCTGTGCCCCGTGTCCCACATCCCCGCCGCGTCCCGCGTGTCCCGCATCCACATCCCGCGTCCCGCATCCACATCCCGTGTCCCGCATCCACGTCCCGTGTCCCGGCGGTGACGGCCGGGGGGCGGAGCGCGCTCGTGCAGCCGAAATAGCTCAGCTGGGAGAGCGTTAGACTGAAGATCTAAAGGTCCCTGGTTCGATCCCGGGTTTCGGCAGTTGCTTCTTTTCCTCCCCGGGCTCGCCCTGCAAAAGGGATGTTTTTCCCCCAAAAACGCCGCTCCTGGTTGTTTTAACATTCCTGGGAATACACGCACTCAGGTAGGGATGGCTGACGCTGTGGGATGTGACAGTGGACCAACAATAAATAAATTAATAATAAGTAAGCTAACAACCTGAGCGTTGAGGAGGCAGCTGAGGGAATGTACATTAATTAACACTGGACAGTCACTAACGAGCAGAGGGGATGTGCCAGCCCATTTTAGAGACCAAGAACAGAAAGCAGTAAGTTCATTTTCCTGCTCTCAGCCCTGTGATTAATAAGAAGGAACCCAGACACCAGCACACAATATTACAGGCTCCTCCAATGTGTAAAAATTCATCTGATGTCAGAGGGGGTGGAAGCTCCTCCCTGAGCACCAACCAGCACAGATTAAAATACAAAATCCAGGAGCATGGAGTCAGGATTATCCCTGAATGTCCAAGGCCAGGCTGGACAGGGCTTGGAGCAACCTGGGCTGGTGGAGAGTGGTCCTGCCCAGGGGTGGGAGTGGGTGGGTGGGTTTTGAGGTCCTTCCAACCCAAACCATTCTGGGATTCCATGACTGGGATGAAGGCAAGGAGAAGGGGGAGTTCTGCTTCCAGGCACTGGTGTGGAGGATTTTCACAGCACTGGAGGGATTTTGATGCAGAAGGGAACACAGGGTTGACGTAAAGGAATTACCTCAGAGCACCTGGATCAAGGGCAGGAAACCCCATCCCGACCTCTCACTTCCGAAGGGCCACTCCACAAACCCCTCATTAATTTTTTTATCCCATCCCCTAAAACTCATTATCCCTCCTCACAAGTTTTAATAAAACCCTCCCTTCCCGTTCTGTTCCTGGTAATTGAGGTATTTGAGATAAGGGGAATGAGGATTCCACAGCAAAACTCGTTAGAGCACAGAGCAATTAAAAGTGTAATTAAAATATATTCAGATAATTACTGGAGCCAGAATAGACATCTGGATCCCAATTTAAACTTCTCCATTTCAAATCATCTTGGGTTTTATTGGACAAGCACAGAGATCCCATTTCATTATCACGAAGAAACCCTAATCAGGGGGTTTTATCTACCATTTATCGTTGTTTGTCATTAATTAGTTCTTGGTGACACTGATTCCATGTGCCACAGCCTCAGCGAAGCTGGGCAGGGTCAGATTGAGAATTCAAATGAGAAAAAAGCCAATTAAAAGCGTCCCTAAACTCTCAGCCTCGGGAGAGCCAACAAAGCCGCGTTCCAACAGTTCTCCGCTGAAGGAAAAGGGGATGGTTCTGTTGAAGCAAACCCGGATTCCTTCCCTGGGGAATTCCAGTCGTCCCAAGGACACATCCCGAAGCCTCGTGACTGACTCAGGGTGCAGCACTGGGGCACCAGTTTTATTTCCCACACTCGGCGGACACGGGGAGCGCGAGGAGCTCCCACCGGCAGCGATTCCCACCGGGAAACCAGGCCCTGCCTGCCGAGGACAGCCCTGCCGGGGGCACAGCACGGCTGGAACGGCCCACGGAGCAGCTGGAACAGCCCACGGAGCAGCTGGAGCGAGGGCAGGAGGCGCTGAGGGCAGCGGGGCACGGCGGGGCCACGAGAAGCAGGAGGGCTGAGACCACAGCAGCATTTGGAGGGGGGGGCACACACGGGGACTCCGAAGAGAATTGCACCTTTATACAAATCCCTGGCTGTTCACAGCCCCAGCCCTCAGCTCTCCTCGGGCTCCAGGGCCGACTTGAGCCTCTTCCACGCCCGGATTTGTTCGTCGAATAATTCCCTCTCCCTGAAAAGGAAAACACGGGAGTTTTTAGGTAGATCCGGACGTCTTTGGGTAATCTGGACAATTTCAAGTCTGCAGGGTTGGAGTGGCTCAGCCAGAACGTTTTCCATGTCTAACCCTTTGTTTCTGACACCCAGAAGAGGGAGGACACGAAGCTCTCCCATCCTTACACTCAACACCTTCCTGTACAAGCAGTAAAAAGCCTCAGGGAACACTGAAAATAAAAATACCTTTTGGTCACGGGTGGTCCTTTAATGTACTTCTCTTCTGCCTTCTTGTAGTCGATGTCATACACGGCAGCAATGGCATAGATAATGGCCTAGAAAAGCATTTAATTAATTTAGAATCATGAAACAAAACAAAATCACGACCAGGGACTTGAAGCTGCCCCAGGTGAGCACGTTCTGAGAAAAGGGTTCCTCGATCTCGTAGAAAACTTGGATGAAACTGCTCACTGTGAGCCTGAAATTCTTGAGTAAGTGATACAAACTCGTCCTGTTCACTCCCAGGGGAGTGTTTTCATCCCCAGACTAAGATATTCTTCACAGCAATTTTGCTTCTACACAAGTTAATGTTCCCCTGGGAAAACTCCTGCGACGAACAGAAGAGCATTTGAAACAACCACAAAACCACCAAACCCACCACCCTCCCCCCACTCACACGCACAGAGGACCAAGAAAACCCCGAGAGCTTGCCAATTTAAAATAAAAACCCCCAAAACAAAGCTTTGAACCATTTCAGAAGTAATTAAAATACACCAGAAAACGATCACTCTGCCTTTAAAAGCAACAAACTGCTTAAAGCATCTCCTTTCGTGCTTAAAATTCGGCATCCAGGCGGCTCGGGCTGTGGGCAGGTGGGAGTGTTGCTGCTCAGCTCAGCTCTGGGAGCTCTCCCCAAGTCACTCCACAGGAATCACACCCCACCAAGCTCACAGACATCACGAGTGATGCATTCCTCTCTCCCCCAGCTCCCTCACCTCCGGCAGAAGCACGTCCGAGATGAACTTGATGCCGTCCCCCAGGATCTGGCGCAGGTTCGTCGTGTCCATTTCCCTGTACACTTCCTTCAGGTAGTCAAACACCAGCTCCAGCTGCTCCTCGTCCTCCAGGTAGGTCTCCACACGGGTCACGTACCAGTAGGAATTCAGGAATTTCTTCAGCCAGCGGGACTTTTTCCCGCTTTTCAGGATCCCCAGGAGATGTTCTTCCGCCCCTTTCGTTTTTACGATGAATTCCACGAGTTTCTTGTTCTCCCTGTCCCTGGCTGCTCTGCTCCTGTCCGGAAGGAGCCTCCTCAGGGGCTGCTGGGGGGAATTTTTCAGAGGAGACTCTCCAAGATCCTCCTCTTCCGTGTCGGGGAAGGTCATTTCCACCTCACTCTGGTGTCCCTGCTTCCTCACTGGGTAGCCTGAAATAAAGGCCACAAGTGTTTCTGTTTAAACATACAAAGGGCTCTCACATCCACAATTACACATATAAATAGAAAATAAGGAACTTTATTGGCAAGAGAGAATTTTTTCTTCCTTCTCAGCCAAAGAGGTTAAAAAACCATCACTAAAATCCTCATTTGCCTTAAAAAAAAAGGAGATAAGGGAGTTGCCTGTGACATGAACTCTGCAATGTAAAGGAACCAGAACAGCTCCAACTCTTCTGATTCCACAACGTGATTGCCTCGAACCATCCATATTTATTTAACTCAATTAAAACCTTTAATTGCAATAATGGTATGTTGTGAATTTAAGGGCAGCCCCACTCTGGGTCTGGTGCCAAACTCACTCCTGTGTAAATGCTGGAGTTAAATTTACCAAACTAAGAAAAATTAAGAAAAAAAGAGCGAGGAATTCACTTACTGATGTCGGCGGCAAAATACTCCAGGAAGGAGCCAGAGAAGGAATGACAACCTAAAAACCCAAAACAGGGGCACTTACTCATCACTTCCCTTCAGCCCAGGGGTCAAAGCTGGCAGTTTGGGGTTACCTTTTCCCCATGGGTATTGGGGAATATCCATATTGCCCAGGGAAGCTGTGGCTGTCCCATCCTGTCCCTGGATGGGCTCTGAGGTCCTTCCCACCCACTCCAGCCTGGGATTGCGTGGCTGTGGCCAGCCCAGCCCTCCTTACCCACTCGGACCCAGTAGTCCCGGATCAGCTGCAGGCACCACTTGATCTCCTGGGGATAGTTCTCTTTGGCTCGTTCCTGCAAAACAGCAGCCAGTTCAGCCCCAAACAGAGCAGCTTCGCAGGGGGTTCCGTCTCAGACACCAACCAGGGCACAGCAATGGTTAATAATGATGAATCCACTCCTGCCATGGCTGTCCCAGGGATGAGAGCAGCTCTGGGGGGTGCCAAGCCCCACCACGCTCCTCCCCTGCTCACCCACACCCTGTATTCCCACCAGATTCTCCCAACACCTTCTGGGATACTCACAATGAGCTCCTGCTTCTCTTCACAGTCAAAGTGCTTCAGGCTCTTCAGAGACACCGAGAAACTTAAAGGAACACAGTTAGAGCTGCAACCCAACTGCCTCATTTCCCTATTCATTTTATTTCCCAGGAGTGCAGGTTTTACCGGTTTTGGGTTTCAGACTAAGTGAAAACTATGGAATCTTTTATCCAAACACCTGGTTTAGAACAGAGCTACAGGCAGGTTGTGTTTCCAGGAAGTTTGGGCAGCACAAGTGAAACACTGGCTGTGTCCCAGGGCCTCTTTTTTTTTGTTCTGTTCTTCATTCCTCAGCCCTTCCCCTGGACACGGACCTGCCTCAACCTGCAACCCTGCCCTGACCCAGCCCCTCCTCCCCTGAAGGGACTGTCCCTGCCCTGCGCCAGGAAATGGGCACAGGACACACAGTAATAGAAACTGAAGCTCAGGATGTGATTAAAGTCCACTTTACCCTTTTTTCTTCTCGTTTGTCGTCCCATCTATGAAGAGCACACAGGCCTTGCGGTGCTTCCGCTTCACTGCTTTCACCTGGGGACAGAAAACAGGCTCATTTGGGCTCCCAAACCCCAAGCCCTGCCAAAGCAGAGACAATTTCCATGCATATCTGACACCCCACACTTCATTTTTTCTTACTTGTGTAACTTCCCTTACTACACCAATACGAGAAGTTGAGCTGGAAGGACTAACCAGGTACCCCAAGGGAGCATTTTCATTGCACAAGGACCACCCCCTTCCCTGATAGTTGGGAAGAAGGTCCTATTCCATGGCCCAGGATAATCCCCTGCTCTGGTATAAACAGGTGTGAATTAACCACACTTACTTTTTATGTGGTTTTCTCAGATGTGATTTCACTTCTACAGAGCTTTGGGACATTTCTACTGGAAGATCTTTAACATTTCCAGCTCTACATGAGTCAGGAAGGGCAAAGGTCACTCCAGAACTGGCAAACTGCTCCTTTTTCAGCAGGATAACAGGATATCAGCAGGCAGGAGCTGCTCTTACCACTGCTGGCCAGTACGGATACCGCCGGAGCTTGCACCACACCAGCATCCCCTCCTCGATGGACTGGGGCACTGAGGGGGGAGATAAAGGAAATTAACTTCAAACATCAGTGGGACAACACAGGTCTCACCCTCTCTTGTCCACCCCAGGCTGTTTCTCCAGCAGAAACCCCAGCAGTTTCTCTCTCCAGGGCTTTTACAGGTTTCACTCAAGCTCACAGGGCAGCATCAGCCCCCCAAACGCAGCACAGGGGCCTCTGCACAGAGACTGGGGGGTTTCAGGCCCAGGCCCTCGCCCAGTTTTGCAGGGATTTACATTTCATGCTGCATCAAGAAGCCTGAGGCATCCAGGAAATGCATTTTATTCCGAGCTTGGACACAGCTGGATTCCCTCCCGGACAGGTTGGGTGAGGAACTTCCCTCAGGGGTGCTGATGTCTCACCTTGACAGGACAGAACACAGGGAAAATCCTCCTCCTCTTCATCTACCAGAGGTGAGAGTGGAGGGAAACTCTCCGAGGAAACTCCCTTTGAAGACATCCCAGAGGGATCCAGCCCTGCCAAGAGCAGCAAGAACCAGGGGTTGTAAATGTGGGGAGGGCTTAGAACAGGATCAGCTTCAGAGCAGGTGGGACACACCTGAGTGTGACCCCAAGGGGACACGGGTCTGTGGGATTTGCCCACCTTCATCTTCCTCAGAGCCAGGCAGCTGCATCTGCTGTGCTTTATTCCCAGCCAGCTGTGAGGGATCCTTGTTTTCCTGCTCTTGGGGCTGAGGGAAGGCACCAGAAGGCCCAGGTGAGGATCCAGAGAGGTTCCTGCATTTCCTGTCTCTGCCGGAGGCCAAACCTGCCCCATCCAGCTGTTTTCCACCCTCTGCCTCTCTCCTTCCATCCAGCTGCTTTGCCAGGCTCTCACTCTCACTGCTGATGCTTTTCTCCAGCTCATCCGAGGCACTTCCACGAGAGGAGTCCAGGAATGTCCTCGCAGGTTGGGTTCCAGTCCTTTGGGCAGGTTCCACGGTGCCAGATTTCGAGGGGACAGGCAGAGACCCCTCCTCAGGGGGCAGCTGTGCTTGATCCGGGGGGGAATCACCCCCACACGATCTTTTCCTTCCCTGCTGACTCCTCCCCTCCTTCACCTTCGCCTTGCTCCCTGCTTTGGGTTTTGTTTTCCTCTGTCTGGGTGATGATTTGGGTCGTGGTGCTTTGCAGCCGTGCCTGGCAGGGGTGGGTGCCCGGCTGGAGTCCCTGGGGGCACATCTGGCGGCGTTTATTGCAGCTCCACGGGCTTTGGCTCCACGGGCTCTGGCACTGCCCCCCGCAGCACCAGAGCCTCCCAGGATCTGCCTTTTGGTTCCATTCCTCAGGTTACACTTTCTCTCTTGTTTCCTTCTACTCCTGGCAGCCCCAGGCTGCAACTTTGTAGAGCCAGAGCGCAACAAAGCGCTGCGGGAGGGGGTGGTTGGGGCGGACCCGGCACTGCTGGCCCGGCAGAGCTCAGGATTTGGCCCTTCTGCAGGAGGTTCTTGCCCACCCGAGTCAGTCTGACTGAGGACGTCCAGGGCAATTTTAAGGGAACAGCGATACTGCAGCTCCTCCACAGCTCTGATCACGTTGTCCTTTTGCTCTGATGGAGAAGAACATTCAATAAATGCAACAACCTTTATTATTGGGGATGTAAAATACATTAACTCCTTTAATAACATAGAACTTACATATAGAGTTTCCTTTTGTTTAAGGTGCAATTTCTGACACTGAAATCATCCATGATTCTTAAAGGCAAAGGACCAAACCTCCAGTGCCTCATTTTGAGGGAAATACACATTTCCTCATCATTCCCACCAAAAAACTACCACAGGGAAGAGGAAGATGGTCATGTTTAACTTATTCTCCACTTTTATGGATGGAAAAGGAGGAAAGAAATGCCAAAAAAAGCTCCTCAAAACTACAGAAGTGAAAAGCAGAGCTATTACCCCCCAGGCTGAGTTCCTGTGCCTGTTTTACACTCGGAATAGAGGCAAAGCAGCACTTTTTGGCCCCTGCTCACCCAGGCTGGAGACAATGGCCTTGATCTGCTCCTCTGTCAGTGGAACAGCGTTTGCAGAGCTCACACTGACCCTGAAACACAACAGAGCTCACTGGAACCAGCACAGAGGACACCCCCAACAGAACCATTCTGCTCTCACCCACCAATAAACCCCAAATACTCGTCCCCCCAGCCCTGTCCTTGGCAGGGTTAAACACCTGAACCTGCTGCAAATCCACGATCCCACCTCCCGGGAATCTTCAGGTGAAGGGATTCCTTTCTCCCCCCCCTCTTTTTTAATGTCTAAGAACGCAAACACGTGGCAGGAACGAGGATACTCAACTGCTTCTCCAGGCCAAGTATTTCAGCTTTCAAAGCCATCTTCTTCACGGTGCCGGCACGAGTGGTCCCAGCAACTCCAGGTTTGCACAAAACCTACATTAAAAACACTCACTGACAATGCTGGTCCAACAGATCTGACACCACAACATTTTCACAGGAACAGCCTGACAGCCCGTGGAGCTGTTTGGGTTGGAAGGGACCTTCAAGCCCACCCAGTGCCACCCCCTGCCACGGGCAGGGACACCTCCCACCATCCCAGGTTGCTCCAACCCGGCCTTGGACACTTCCCAGTGTAAACCTGGGCAGGTACAAACGTGCCCACTGGGAGCTTTTGCTTCTTTCCTGCTCCATTTCACCCCTTCCCAAGTGATATCCACAAACACTTCCTCGTTACCTTGGCTGGCCACAAACGCCTCTTCCACTTGCAGAGAACAAGCTCTGGGTCGGTCATGGCTGAGAAAGGGCAGTTCCAGCGTGCTCTGAGGAAAAAAGGGAATGAAGGAGTCACCCACCTTGCTCCACTTTTGTCTTTATCTTTCTAAGGAAATACAGAACTTAATCAAAGACATTGCTGAAGGTATTGCTGTTTTAGCTTTGGGATCACTGCAGTGATGTAACCCCGCAGCGTTTCTGCGAAATGATACTTTTAAATTCCATTTCTCTGCGGTTTGCCCAGAGAAGCTGTGGCTGCTCCATCCCTGGAAGTGGCCAAGGCCAGCCTGGAGCAGCCAGGTCTAGTGGAAGGTGACCCTGCCCACGGCGGTGGAACTGGATGGGCTTTAAAGTCCCTTCCAACCCAAACCATTCCAAGATTCAATCATTCCATCATCCCAGGGACACGGGTGGGTCTCACTGGGCGAGGACGATCCTGTCACAGATCAACCAAGGCAACTGCGGGCCTATCCAAACCCCGAAAACGGGCATTTACACCTGAAAGACGACTCGCTCGACCGACGCCGGGGGTGCCGCGGGCTCGGGAGGAAGGGCCGTTAATACCGCCCGGAACGGAGCGGCGGGGCGGGACCCACCGGCCCCGCCCGACCCCCCAAACCGCCCCCGGGCCCCCGAACACCCCCGGGGAGAGACCCCAAAACCGCCCGGGCAGGGGAACGACGAGACCCCTCCCCAAACCCCGATGACGGGAGGGTCGGGACCCCCGTCCAAAACCCGGGGAGGGACCCCTAAACTCCCCCGGTGAGGGATAAAATCCCTCCCCCCCCCGAAAAACCCGTGGAGGGGAAGGACGGCAACCCCCGACCCGGCGGTGAGGAGGGTCGGGACGCCCCCAGACCCCTGCGCGGGGAAGGGCGGGCTCCCCGCTCCCCCCGCTGCCGCCGAGGAGAGGGTCGGGACCCCTCGCTGTCCCCGCTGAGAGAAGGGACGGGACGGCCGAGCCCCCAAGCCCCCTCACCCGGTCCCCCCTCACCCTCACTCGCCCCCGTGCCCCTCACCCCGGTCCGCGCGGCCCCGCGGGGCGGTGGGCGGGGTCAGCACCGTGCGCGCTCCCGACTCCGCCGCGCGCGCCGCCCGCCACCTGAGCCCCTGCGCATGCGCCGCCCGCCCGGCCCCGCCTCTGGTTCCGCCCCCCGGCCCCGCCTCGGCCAATCAGCGAGCGCCGCCTACCGCGCCGGCCCCGCCCTTCCCCTTCCCCGCCGCCGCCAAAACACGGGTGGCCGCAGCCAATGGGAGCGAGCACTGCGCCGCTAGCCCCGCCTCCCCTCGCCTCCTATTGGAGGGTTCTCGGCAGGCCCCGCCCACTCCGCGGGGAGGGCGGGCGGTGCTGCAGCATGGGCGTGGGCTGGTGATGTCATCGACGAGAGTGACGTCATCGACACGAGTGACGTCATCGCGTTTCGAACTGGGAATGGTTTGGGCTGGAAGGGACTTGGAAGTTCCTCCTCTTCCACCCGAGCTGAGCCTGCCCCAGCCCGGACAGTGCCCCAGACCAGGCTTGGAGCAACCTGGTCCGTGGGAGGTGTCCCACCCGTGGGTGATCCTTAAAGCCCCTTCCCACCCAAACCACCACCCGGCAATTTTTAGCCCTGTAACAGTGAAAACGGAGCCCGCGCTCTGATGTTTGATACTTTATTGGCTGTCTCTACTTCGTTATGAACACCTCGGTACCAGAACTGTCACCACTACACCGGAGCAGTTACTCAAACACACTCTGCAAACAGCAACAGGCCCAAAGGCACCTCCACGGGCTTTACTCCCAGGAGCACATTTTTCCCACCTTTAATACCTGTGGAATAGTTGTTAACGTCAGAGGCAAACTCCTGGTTTTGCTCCCAGTTTCCTCCCCCCATCCCCGTGCCTTCCACCGCTGGAGACACTTTGTGTCATTTATTTTTTTGTTACTCCACTGAAACCTTAATTCCCACTTTTCTGCGGGATTGGGAATGCTCAGCAGTGCCACTCAGCCATTCCCAGCACCAGCCCCTGCTTCCCAGGCTCTGGGGGTGCTGAGCACTCCAGCCCGGTCCTGCAAGGTGCTTTAATCAGTATTTCATGTCAAAGGATATAAAACAGTCTTTAAAACCCGGGTTAATAAACAACAAGGTTCAAGGTGGGGTTCCGGTCCCGCTGGAGCACACGGAGACAACACGGAGCTGGAAGGACACACCGAGGGTGGGATGGAGACTGGAGATGAGAACACACTGCAAGGCTCAGCCCTCAGTGTTAGAAAAAGGAGAGAAAAAAACCCGCCCCTGCTGCAAAATGCAAAGAAAAAGGGATAATTTCCTGGTGCTGCAGCGCCCCACGGGCTCAGCGTCCACGTCCTCCCCCGTGACATCCCACTCTGACTCTCCTCCCAGGGAGATTCTGCCCTGAACACACCGCTCTGAGCCCAGGTGGACTGGCCCAGGGATCAATTCCTGCTGGATCCCCCCGGCTGGGGCCGTGCTCTCCGTAATTCCCACCTGGAATATGGCTTTTCCTGTCTGCTCACTTGGTCTGCAAATGCTTATCCCGTGGCTCCGTAAAGTGCTGCCTAAAAAAAATTCCTTTTCAAGAAGTTTGTCCCCTGATTTCCTTAAAAAACAAACCAACAACCCGAGTGGGTGTAAACTCAAGGTCCTCCCTCAGGGCACAGCAGTTACTGAGTGCCACAAAGCACCTCGGAAAGGGTTGTGTAAATGCTGACCTGGAATGCCAAGGACAGGCCAGACCAGCCTTCCCAGCTCCAGGACAACCCTCCCACCACCACGAATCCACAGCAAGAGATGGGAACACACAAAACCAGGTGGGAGAAAAACAAATAGGAGGTCAGCTGCCAACTGGGGACGGCAAGGGAACCACTGGCACACACTTTTCTCCAGAGAGGATCAAAAAATCTGGGTTCAGAGGCTCCTAAAACCTCGTCTAACACGGCAGCAAACCCACAGCTGGGCCTGGTTGACAGCGCTGGAGACGTCACAGCAACGGGCAGCGAGAACCTAAAGAAATAAACCTCCCAGGACTATTTACAGGAACGTACAAACCCCTCAAAAACACCCCACTGCCCTTGGAGGGGACAGAAACCCTTTGCTCTGCTCTTTGCTCCTCGTTTTTAAGCCCCCCTCGGGACCTTTCCGAGCCCCAGAGGGCGCGGGAAGAGGAGTCACGTCCCGGCCCCCCTGAGCCGGGTGGGCACAGACACGCAGGGACAGCCACCGGGACGACTCACTGCCACAGGACACGAAAGAAGGACGTCCCCACACCCCGGACCAGGGGCTCGGTGGGTGCTGGTGCCCCCGTTAGCTCTGGCAGCCGGCGCCGGGCACGGGGGGCGCGGGGGGCACGGCGGGGCGGTCGCTCTGGAAGGCGCCGAGGTCGTCGCTGGCCGCGGTGGCTCCGGGGCCGCTGCTCCCCGTGCCCTGGGGCGGGCGGGGGGCTCGGGGACCCCCCTGGCCGCGGCCCCCCCGGGAGCAGTCGTGGTGGCCGTGGTTGCCCAGGCGGCTGGAGGCCACCACGGCCTTCATGGCAGCCTGGGGCAGAGGCACAGGGGTCACAGGGTACCCTGAGCTGGGAGGGACCACCCAGTCCAACCCCAGCAATCCCACCCTCTCCCTCAGAGCGTTGTCCAAATGCTCCTGGAGCTCTGGGGAGCCTGGGCAGTGCCCACCACCCTCTGGGGGAAGGATCTCTTCCAGATGTCCATCCCACCCCCTCCACACCCATCTCCAGCCGTTCCTTCGGGTGCTTGGCAGAATCCTCCCCTTCAAAGCCTCTCTCCAACCCCCAGCAGTGGAAAGGGAGGGGGCAGCCCAGCCCTTCCCCTCTGCCCGTGTTTTTTCCCTGCAGCAGCTCCATCATCCTTCACCACCTCCCACACCAGGGACTGTCACAGGTCACTCTGCTTGGGGTGGAGGGTCCACAAACCCAGTGACAACAGCTCTGGGTGGCCCCAGCCCTTTGCCTGAGGGGACACAACCACCAACCATCCCTGGGGTGATGGGTGCCACCCCCCCCTTTACCTTCAGTTTCCTCCTGGCATTAAATTCCTCCAGCTTCTTCTGCGTGCTGTCCATGTGAGCAAACTTAGCGGCTTTCCCGGTGACCCAGGGGTGCTCCAGAGCCTGGGAGACCGTCAGCCTCTTCTGGGGGTCCAAAACGATCAGCTTTCTGACCTGAAAGCCACGAGAAGGCCCCGGGTTTGGTTATTTCGTGGTCACTGAGCCCCAAACCTCGCCCCCCCAAGCCCCAGGGCTGCCCCCCTCACCAGGTCCTTGGCGTTGGGGGACACCTCGTCCCACCACGGGGACACGAACTCGTAGTCGCAGGTGAGGATGCGGCTGTACATGTACTGGTCCCCCCGGGGGTCGAAGAAGGGCTCGAAGCCGCAGAGCCTGCGAGGAGTGTGGGATGAGGGGGGTGGAGAGAGGAGCTGCACCCACAGGACCCCATCTGTGGGATTCGGGGAGGGCACAAACCCTCCCAGCCCGGTCCCAACCCCACGGAGACACTCACAGGATGTAGGTGATGACGCCCACGCTCCACATGTCCACCTCAGGGCCGTACGGGCACCCGTGGAGGATTTCAGGGGCTAGAAGCAGAGTTTGGGGGGGGAGGGTTCAGACAGACCCCACCCGGCAGAGGAAACGCCTCCTGGGCACCAGCGGGGTCTGCCAGGCCCGGCACAGCCACCAGCCATCCCCACAGCGAGCTGTGCACGGCCTCGGGCAGGGAAGGACCCCCAGACCCCGCTCCCGCCCCGGCCCCGCTCACCGCAGTACCCCGGCGTCCCGCACACCGTCTTCATGGTGTCCTGCTCGTCCACGATCTTGGAGAGCCCGAAGTCACCTGGGAGGGACACAGGGGGGGCAGCGCTGCCATCAGGGAGAGGCATCAGGAATCCCCCCCCCTTCGTGCCACGACCCCCCAGTGGGGCCCCAGACCCACCGATTTTGAGGGGCGCGTCGGGGGACAGGTCTGCGTAGAGCAGGTTCTCCGGCTTCAGGTCCCGGTGCACGACCCCGTTTTGGTGCAGATACTGCACAGAGGGGAAAAGGGGGATGAGGGAAGGAAGGCAACGGCCTCAGGCAGAATTTGGGAGGTGGCAGCAGCGACTGGGGACCTGTCACAAACCCAGGACCACGACCGGCCCTTTGAGAACAGCCCCCACAGCAGGGCATGGGGGGGTCTGGGGGGGGCATTTCCAGTTAGGAGTTCCCATTTTTAGACCCTCCTGTTTCCATAGAAACCCCATCTGCAGCAGACCTGGCATGCAGAGCAGCACTGACCTTCCTCCCTCCTCCCCTTCATCCCCCCTTAAAAGTGGATCTTCCAGCTCTGCCTGTGGAAGGCCAAGGGTGAGTGGGCAAATCCCTCCCCCAGGAGTATTTGGGATAAGTGCAACCCTGAGCACCTCTCCTCGGGGCTATTTGGGATGGGTGCAGCTCTGGGTGCCTCTCCCCAGGGATATTTGGGTGCAGCCCCCGCAGTGACACCCCCGAGTGCCCCACAGGATCCCCTCCCTGGTGGGGACACGTTACCGAAACAGCCTCCAGGATCTGTTTGACCACGTGAGCTGCGTCCCGCTCGCTGTAGAACCCCCTCTCCACGATCCTGTGGGCACACGGGACCATCAGCCCCTCCATCCTCGTCCTCCCCCCACCATCCAGTGGGGGATTCATCCTGGGGGCCCCCGGGCTGGACGTACCTGTCAAAGAGCTCTCCCCCCGTCACCAGCTCCAGGACGAGCGCGATCTCCGAGGGCGTCTCGAAAATCTCCTTCAGCTTGATCTGGAAAGGGCGACAGGAGGGGGGTGGGCTGTGGATGAAGGGTGCAGGATACACATCCTGGCTGTGCTGGGAGGAGCATTTGACCACCAGGGGAAAAGGGTCGTTTCAGGGCAGCCAGTTTCCCTCCTTGCCTCTGGGTTTGCTTAAACGCCAGTGGTTTGAAGTGTTTGCAGCAGCCCTGCTCACTCCACATGGACTGAAGATAAATCTGGGAATGGGAAGAGCAGTGCCTTTATCCTCTTCATGTCTCCAAGCTCATTTGCCAGAGGAGGGGCTCCCTGAGAGTGGTTTGGTGTCTCAGCTCCGTGGGCTGTGCGGGGCCTCGGTGCCTCTGCCCAGCCCTGCCTCCGTCCCACGGGATGAATCCCGCACATCTCCCTGGGCTGGGATGTGGGAGACACAGCCAGAGCCCCATGGGCTCCTCTCTGGGATCAGGGCTCTGGGATTGAACCATCCCTTGGGTTGTTCTGCAGCAGAAGAGGCACCAACCAGTGTTTTCCTGAGCCCTTTGTGCCGCCACGGCCCGCCTGGAACGCAACGATTCTCTCTCGAAACAACGACGTCAAGATGCAATTTTGCCTCCTTTTTTTTTTTTTTTAATGGAAACCCAAGAATTTCATGCTTCTTAAGACTTTTGTGACACCACGAATTTCATGGGGCTTTAATCATTCCCTTCCCAGGCTGGGTGACAAGCCGCGAGCCCCCGCGGGGTGAGAGACACTATGTGGCAGCTTATTGCATTAGAATAATACACGGAGCACTATAATTTTCCCATTAACTTCAAAAGTTTACAATCCTATTATCAGCCGCTGTCGAGGTCGGTGCCGCACGATAGCGAGAGCGGAGACGGCGCCGGCGTCAGTAATGGGAACAGAGCAGCTCCTCTTCAACAATCACTTGAACTTGGGATGAGCAGAACCCCACGGAAACCTCGGGGATTTAAATATTCAAAGTGGCTGGATCCTCCTCCTGCTGTGGGGAGGGGGAGGGAGGGCAGAAATTGGATTTTCTGTTGTGTGTCTGATAACACATCAGAGAGGAGCCTCTTCCCGTCCACGGCTGGTGCCGCCTGGGCTGCTCTGGGTGGGTGATCCCCAGCCTGGCTGTTATCCCTGCATCCACCCTGGGACAGGGGGAATGTCTCCATGGAAAAGGCTGAAGCACCAAATTGCCCCAAGCACTGTAACACCCCAAGGCAGGCCCAGCTGGCTGAGGGGCTCAGGGACATCCCAGCCGCTGTACCCCCGTTATCCCTGGTTTTGGACATGCTGGATTTCTCTTGGCTTCATTTCTTTGCACCGAGGTTTTGGGGCTCCTCCAGAGAGTGAAGCTCCGAGGATGGGCAGCGAGGCTGGGCTGGAAGCGACTGTGCCCCGGGTTTGAGAGATGTGCAGCTTGGGCAGGAGCAGCCAGCGGAAGACAATGTCCCAGTGACATCCCAGCAATATCCCAGTGACACCCCAGCAATGTCCCAGCTGCAATCCCAACGGGAGCAGGGCCGGTCCCACCCTGGCCATCAGCCCCCAGGCAGCTTTTGGTGCCATTTCTTTAACTCAGGTGCTCTCCAAGACGCTCTTACAATTTCCCAGTGGAACTGAGGAGCCGGGAATAAGCCTTTTGGGGAGGGGGGAGGGCGGTGGCACGGAGCCCCCCAGCCCCTGCCTGGCGGGATTAGCTCCGCTCTGGCATCGGGAATCACTCCTGTTATCCCCCAGACACTGAGCAAGGACAGGCAGGCGCGGGATATCACCCCAGCCCCTGCAGCCTTGGCCTCCCCTTTTATCTCCCCTCGCAGGATTCGTTCCAGACGGGCAATTTTCTGCGGGATTCATTTGATCTCCTGGCTGGAAATTGCTTACCGAATGGAAATCTCAGGCCAGGGGATTGGGAGGTGGAGGGGGGAGAGGGTGGAGGGTCCTTGATATCAGAGGTGGGAGCTCAAAGGAGCTGCAAGGCAAGTGGGGAG
>JAWWES010000082.1:1895991-1932852 GCA_035583135.1 Lophotriccus pileatus
AGGTGGAGGGGGGAGAGGGTGGAGGGTCCTTGATATCAGAGGTGGGAGCTCAAAGGAGCTGCAAGGCAAGTGGGGAGACAGCTGGAGCCTGTCTGGGAGCCAGGAGGGGACACGGGGTGCAGGGATGGGACATGGGGTGCAGGGAGGGGACACGGGGTGCAGGGAGGGGACACAGGGTGCAGGGAGGGTTTCCCATGGGGTGAGGGGTTCATCCTGCACAGAGATGGGATGAGGACAAGGACATCCCAGCTCTTCCCTCAGCACTGGGCTGCCTGTGGGCAGAGTTAAGGGGAAACCCACCCCCAGGAGCCCTGGACCAGACCCGAAGGCAGCTGGGAGTGGAGTCAGGGGGGTTGTACTCACGATGTTGGGGTGTGAGAGCCGCAGCAGGACCCCGATCTCCGTCCTCACAATCTTTTTGTCAATCTAGAAAGCAGAGCCCACATGGAGGTTTGTCACCTGTGCTGCTGGGCCTGGGTCTGTCCCCCCACCAGAGACCCCCCCAGTACATTCCCATGTCTGTCCTAGGGCCTGTTTCCCCAGGAAAATGCACACAGTGCCCCCCCTGCTGCACCCCCAGCCCAAATCCCAGCGGTTTTCTCCATCTGGGACTCCCCAGAGCACGGGGGTGATGCCCAGTGACACCATCCCGGTGCTTTGGTAGGGAGGAGGGACACCCTCCCACTGCATCCCCCACCCTGCAGCCCCCCCAGGCCCCCCCCACACACTCACCGTCTTCTTCAGGATCTTGGCAGCGTAGGGGGCTCCTGTTCCCTTCTCCTGGCAGCTGAACACCACCGAGGTGGCTCCCCTGGGGGGGCATGGGGGGCGTGAGGCTGGGGCAGGGCAGGGGGTCCTACTCTCCCTGCGCCCCTCACCAGCACCTTTGCCAGTGCCAGGTCCTGGGAGCTCAGTGTGGGTCCCCCTCTTATGGATCCCTTTCTTATGGGTCCCCCTCCTCCTGTATCTCCCTCCTTGTACGTCCCCATCCTCGTGCACCCACCCCAATTCCTGCACCCCCTCCCGCCTCATTCCCAGCTTTCCAGGCCGGAGCCATTGTAATTAAAACCGAGTCCTGCAGGCGGTTTAAATCCTTAAGCGGCTTTCCCGACAGGACGGAGCCCCCGTGGCCCCGCTCCCGGGGACAGCGGGGACGCTGCCAGGGCCCATCCCCGCCGTGTCCCCACGGCCACGCCACGCAGGGCGATCCCGGTCACCGCACACCTCCCGGCCGGGCCCGCCGGCGATTTCAGATCGAGTTAATCACGTTTTCTGAGTGCTGGACGGTGAAATCAGCCCGCGGCTCGGGGCCATTCCGGGGCTCATTTGCAATTCCATCTCCCCGCCCGGCTCCTGGAGCACATTAATTCCTGCCCCCGAGTAATCGGCCGCGTTTTATTGCACTTTGGCTTCGCCGCCTTCTGGGACGGAGCTCAGGCTGTGCCAGGAGGTGCCCGGCACCCCCCCTGCCCGCAGCCTCGGGCTGGCAAGAGCAGACACCCAAACCCACCGAATTCCACACCAAAACCTACTCCCGGCCCAAACCCGCCCCGGGCAGGGCTGTGCGACCTCCACAGCAGCCCCTCGTGCTCCCGGGTGCTCTCCTGAAAGAGGGATTTGCCTTCAAAACCAGAGCGGATTTTGCAACTCATCCGGCTGAATTTGGGAATGGCGTTCCCATGGCAACGGCAGAGCCGGGTACCGAGTTCCAGCGGGATGCTGCGGGGCCGGGGAGGGGAGCAAACCCCAGGCCTTGCCTGGTTTCAAAACATTTTCATCCCTTCGCCCAACACTTCCCATGAAATTCTACTCTGCACACAAAAAGCGATTTGGAAGCAGGTTGTTCCCTCTGGGAGGGGGGAGGCTCCTGCTCCAGCTCAGGAAAACGGGCAAAAGCTGCGATTTGAACCCAAAATGGCACCACGATAATGCACTTCCAGCGGGACAGGCCAGGAGGTTTTCTCCTAATTTCCCAGCCAGGCTGGATGCAGGGACAGGACCCTCCACCCCCTCTCCAGCAGCCGAATCCCAGCCTGGACCAGCCGCCCTCCCACCAGATTTTTCCGCACGGACAATTCCCAGCCTGATTCCCGCCGCTAACAAGCTCATTTAGGAGCGCTCGGCTCGGCGTTTAGGAGGAGCTGGGGTGGCTCCAGGGCCCGCTGAGCCCGCGCCTGCCCCTCACGTTTCCCCAATTACGGCCGCCGTTGGATTGGCGCCGGAATTCGCTACACCCGCGGCCCCGGCCCCACCGCCCCCGCTGCCGCTCAGGGCCTCGAGTAAGTATCCCCAATCAACCTTGGCTGGACAGGAGATAATTGCATTTGCTTTCCAGATGAACTGGAAAATGTCGAACAATGGGATTTGCCGAGAGAGCCCGGGCCGGCAGCGCGGGCATGTCCAGGGAGGGATGGCTGGGAGCAGCCCCGGGCTGGGGCCTCCCCTGCTCCCTCCATCCCTCCCTGCTCACTCCATCCCTCCCTGCTCACTCCAGCCCTCCCCTGCTCCCTGGGGCTTCCTGGCCACAGCTGGACCCCGCCTTGCCAGGAGAGACACCAAGGCAAAGCTGTGCATGGTGAGTGGGCTCCCAGTGTCCCAGATCCCACCTGGATCTGGGTATGTGGCTGTGAGTGGGTGGCTCCAAGACTGAGACCAGTGTGATTTAAACCTGGATGGATAGATGGATTCCAGGGGCTCCAGGCCTGTCCCTCTGTCCTACCTCCATCTCTGCAGGGCTGGGAGCTGCCAAGCCCTGGGCTGACTTGGCCACACCTCAACAGGAGCCCTTAAATTCCTGCTTTTGCCAAAACTGCTGTTTGTCAGAACCCTCTGCCAGTGGATCCTCAGCGGTGATCCCGCTCCCCACCACGGCTGAGGAACATGCAGCTCCACACCCACGGGGACCTCGGGCCCACCCTGCCAGCCCCCCACGGTGCTCCCAGACCGTGGCTGCAGCGTCACAAACCAAGGCCCAGGTCACATGTGAGGGGAATCCATCCTCCCCATCCTTCCCTGCATCTCTCCATCCCCCTTCATCCATCCCCCCTGGATCCCTCCAACCCGCCCTGTATTCCTCCACCCCTTCCCACATCCCTCCCCACATCCTTCCACCCCTCTCCCCGTCAGACCCATCCCGGCCCCAACCAGGACACCCTCCCCGCCCCGGGGGTCTCCTCCCCCCCCCAGTCCCTCCCTGTCCCCCCCTCCCCAGCCCGTACCGTCCCAGCTCGGGGCCCACGACGTAGAAATCTTCCAGGGCCACCTCGCGGTGGGATCCATCGATCCAGAACTCGCTCTGGCTCTTGGAGGACGGCATGGTGGGCCGGGGGTGGCGAGTTCCCGCCAGCTGTTGGGAAGGGGAGACCCCGGCATGGCCACGGCCCCCCCGCCAGCGCCCAGATGGCCCAGGGAAAACCAGCGCTCGGGATTATCGAGCGCCGTGGAATCACGGCCACAAATCCCCTTCCCACCAGGCACGTACGCTGCCTTTCCCCAGATAATGCCCCCGTTCCCCCCCCCGCTGTGTCCTGTGTCCCCCCATGGCTTTTCCCACCACCCTCCTCCCCCTTTCCCGCCCCATCCCCACCTTTCTGAGGGTCCCTGGGCTTTGCAGAGCCCGGCAGGCCGGAGGCTGCACCCACGGGCTGGCACGTTGGGTGTTTGCACCCCGAATCTGCAGCCACCCCCAACCCCCCCCCAAACCCCCCCTCCCACCCTCGAAGCCCCGGCAGTTTTGGGGTGGGGTCGGGGCCCGGCACGTACCGTTACCTGCGGTGTCTCTCGTGGCCCCCCCGGCGCTGCCTCATCCCCGGTGCGGGGTGGATGTGCCGAGGGTGGGTGCGGGGGGTCCTGAGCCCCCGCCCGCCCCGGGGCTGCTGCTGAGCCCGGCCGCGGCCCCCGGGCCCGCACGGCACCCCCCGCCCCCCCAAAACCGGCGGGTCACGGCTCAGATCCTTGGCGGGGCTGGGATGGAGGGGTGGGAGGATGGAGGGATGCCGGGATGGAGGGATGGAGGGATGCCGGGATGGGGGGATGCCGGGATGCGGGAGCGCAGGTTCGCCGGGCAGCACGGCTGCGGGGATGGAAGGATGAAGGGATGGGAGGCTGCCGAGACGCCGGGAAGCGGGAGCGCGGGGCTGCAGGGAGAGAGGAAGGTGGGGAGGGGGGCCGGGGCTGCGGAGCACCGGGACCCTCCCCGGCAGCATCACCGGCGGCCGCGGCGCTCCCGCCTGGCTCGGCCGTGCCACCCCCCGGCCCGGCGCCGCCACTGCATCCCCCCCCCGCCCGCCGCGGCTGCGGGACCCGCCCGGTGCTCCCATGGTGCGGGTGCCCCCGACCCCCCAACCCCCGCAGCGGCAGGATCGGACCCCGCGGCCGGGCCAGGGCGGGGGCACCGAGACGATCCCGGGACCACCCGGCACCCCCTGCCGAGACCCCCACCCTGCCCCGCACACCGGGGAGAACCCGCAACTCCGCACCCACCGGGGGTCGTGCCCGTCCCCCGGAGCCCCCGGGGCCCGGTGTGCGGGACAGGGGGTCGGTCCTGCCGGGGGGCGCGGTGCCCGCAGTGGCCGCACGGTGACGCCGTCGCCCACCGGATGGAAACGGGGGGGCGGGGGGGGAAAACGGGGGTAGGAGGGGACGGGGAGGGACCGGGATTGGGATTGGGGCGGGATTGGGTTACGGGGAGGGAGCGAGAATGGGCTGGGAAGGGTGGGAATGGGATTGGGAATGGCAGAGCTGGGGTGGGACGAGGATGAGGGATGGGGTGGGCTGGGGCCAGGAACAGCATGGAATGGACGTGGGGTTGAGCAGAGAGGTGGGATGAGGCCAGGAATGGGATGAGACTGGGTATTGGACTGGGCTGGGACTGTGGATGGGTTTGGGATGGAGCCAGGAATGGGAAGGGAGTGGGGATGGGATGGGATGGGATGGGATGGGATGGGATGGGATGGGATGGGATGGGATGGGATGGGATGGGAATGGGGTCACAAGAGGTCCAGGAGTGGGGTGGGAGGGGGCTGGGGTGCAGTCATACCCACGTCCTGTGGGCTGCTGTGTTTCCTGCAGCAAAGGGAGGAGGAAATTCCTCCTGAACGTCCAATTTCTCTGTTTTCTTACTGAAAATTGGAAACAGGGAGAGCACCCTGCGGGGCACTGACCCTCTGGTGGGGCCAAGGGGGACTGGGAGACCCCCACAAAAAATGCTGCTGCAAAGGTCTCGATGGCACAAAACATTGTCCTCACCATGGATTCCAGGGTGTTTATTAGAATATTTTATCATATCTGAGGGAGGCAAACTCAGCCCTGCTTGATCTCCTCCAGTTGCAACTCCCTTTTGAAAGGGATGTTCGTACAGGGAGTGACCTGCTCCATGAATAAATTGACTCTGCCTCCATTGCTCCCCCATCCCGGAATGCTGTGGAGACAAGGGTGGGCTGGAAAAGGCTGCTTTGCATAATTAATATTTATCACTTGATCCCGAATGAGCACAATTCCCCCTGTTCATCCCTGGCCCCAAAAGAGTGGGGGGCTGTGCTGGAAGCGCAGAGAAACCTCCTTCCTTTTGGAAACCCCACAGTTCAGGTCTTAGCAAGGGGTACAATCCCCCCACGGCACCCACAGACACCCCTGGGTGGGCACTGGATGGGCTGTGGGATCCAGCCTGGGCAGAGGGAGATTGGGATGGGGCAGCCCCAGTCCCCTGCACACCCCAGCACCCCAAAATCCCCAAGAGGAGGGGACTGCCCTTTGCAGCACCCCATCCCCAGCTGGGACACGTGCCCAGGGTGTGGATCCGGCCCTTGGGCCGCACCTCCACGATCCAGCCCTGGCTCCAGGAACTGTCCCATCCTCCTCCGGCTCAGTGGGACGATGGGGCTGGATTTGCGCCTCCAGCCTTTTGTCTGCGGGAGAGGAATTAATTATTCTGCTCTCTCATTACACTGGACTAAAATCCATTTCAGAGCAGCATAAATTTAGGTGCCTGAAGTCGCTATTTTAACATCCCGGGGAAACATTTCATTCCCTCTGTCGCCCTTTCCCAATCATTCCTGTCTCATTGGCAGCCATCGACGCTCCGGATGAAGCACAAGATGGAGGGACATGAACCAAATACGGCGACAGGGCCCTTCCCTGGCTGGAGAAGGGGATGGTGAGGCCGGAATGGGACCCCCAAGGCCCCCCTAAACCCCCCGACCACGAGAGGGGCGTCCCCAGCGAATCCCAGCGCGGGCACGGCGGAGTCTGGGAACGGCCCCGCGAGGGACCGGCCGCTTTTCCGTGTGCGCTGCTCAATTGTTTGGAACATAAAATGGAAATTAATACACGGGGTGAACCCCCTCCAGCATCCCCCCCCTCATCCCAGCGCCGCTCGCCTCGTTAATTGAACGGCGCGAAGCAAATGAGGTCAGAGCTCACTTCAGCCAGACAAGGACACGGGAACACGCGCGGCTGCCGGCGAGGCTGGGCTGTACCTGCCCGTGTTTAGCATTCCTGCCGGGATCCGCTCATTAAAAACCTAAAAGGCGGCTTAAGCATCCCATTAGAGCCTCTCCGGGCTCTGGATCCTTCCCTGGCAGTGTTTGCAGGATGGGATTGGGGCGGTGGGAGGGAGCAGGGAGGGGGTTTGTTGCTGTTGTGGGGTCCCATCCTGCCCCATCGCCAGCCTGGGGGGTCGTGGGACCCTTTGGGAGGTCCCTCATGCTCCCAGAGAGGTGCTGGAGGCTGGGATGCTGCTGGAGCACAGCAAACCTTGTGTCTGGGACGTGCTCCTGCTGCTGGGGATGGCCAAGGCCCCCTGCCCCATCAGCTCCCCCTTCCCAAGGAGATCCCCTCGGCCCTTGGGAGCAGTTCCCACACTGTGCCTCGGTTTGCCCGGCTCTGGCAGGGCAGCACAGCCCCTCTTTGCCCCAGGCCAGGCCTGCTGAACCTCCCTGGTTCGGGGCATCCTGGGGACGTTCCCACCTCCATCTCGGGTATCAGCTCCTGCTCTTGGTGCTCCACACGTGCCCCTCCAGCAGCAGGAGGTGACCCCTCCGTGGATCACTGACCCCTGGGACACACTGACCCCTGGGACACACTGACCTCTCGGTGCTGCAGCCGAGGGGCTGGATGGGGACCCTGTTCCGATGTCCCCCCCAGCAGGACCCCAGCAGATGGGGGGCACTCGGACCTGCCTTGACACAACTCTGTGCCCCGACCACGAGCACCCACATCTGCTCAGGTGGGATCACCTTGTGCCGCTGCCTCAGGGCTTTGGCTCCAGGAGCCAACCCTGAGCCCACCCAGCGTCTCCCCTCTCCTGGAGGAGGCTCAGGCATCCAGCATTCCCCCTTTCCCAGCGTCTCCCTGCGTCCTCCTCTGCTTCCTCCCTCTTCCCTTTCTCCCTCTCTTCCCCCTTTTTTTTTTTTCCAGACAAGAAATGAGTTGTCTTCCCGCAGATGTGACTAAAAGCACTCTGGAAATGTCAGCCGCTGCTGGAAAGGGACCCAGATAACATTTAGCTTTAGGTAAGAGAGTAGATTTTCTCTGCACTAATTCATATTTATAAGCTCTCGTGTTCCCGGGGAGAGCGCGGCGCTGATGGCACTCGCTGATTGCCAGCGCGCGGAGCGGGGAATTGTTTTCATATCCGAGATTAAAGAGTGGTTTCTGCTCCCAGTGGCACCCGTGTATTTACACTGGTCATTCTCAATTCATTCTTATAAGATTAAGACTGGAAATGGGAAATGGTTACACAGTGCCCAGCCCGGAGGGGCCGGGGGGGGGGCAGGGGCAGAGCCCGGACCCTGTGCCGGGAACAGCCCGATCCAAGCAGGGGGAACGGGGGCTCTGCTCCCCTCGGGGGGCTCCCGGTGGGAAAGCCTCATCCAGCTGGAAACTCCTCATCCAGATCCTGTGGGATGGCCCCTCTGCATGACCCCGGTGGGGATGGATAAGGATGGGTGGGGATGGACAGCCGGGAGCAGCGTAGGCAGCAGGACGGGCACGAGCACACGACAGATCAGCCAAAAAGCTTTGTTTCTATCAAGATTAGGTAAAAGATTTATTTCTATTAAGTTTAGGTGAAAGATTTATTTCCATTATGACTCTGCGAAAGATTTATTTCTACTATTATTATTTTTCAGCACATCCCAGGGTTTGTGTCAGCTGATTAAAAGCAAACAAGTAAAGCTCTTCTTCTCCACGGCGGATCAAGGATTTGGGAACTTTTAGAGCTTTATTTAGTTTTTCTCTGTTTTATTTAATTTTTTTTTTTCTTTTTAAATCGTGTTTGCGAAGTGGCTGAGCAGCTCCAGGGAGAGTCGGAGCATCAACACGGGGGGAAAGGGGAAAAAAAGAGGGATAGAGGGACTGGAATTAGGGGGAGGAAGGGGCAAAAAAAGAGGGAGGAGGAGGAGGCGGCGGGGGATGCAGGAGGGGTTCGGGGTGGAAAGGGAAAAAGGCGAAAGGAGAAACAAGACAATGGCAGAAGGCACCCCGGGGACTTCCTGAGAGGTTTTAGAAATTCAAAATACGCCTTAGAGCCTCAAAGCTGTGTCAGTCACAGCCCCGGCGCAGGGATCACTAAGGCTGCGGCCAAACAATACCAGATTGTGTGAGGAAGGTGGGAAAATCGGGGGTCTCAGCGGCTCCCGCTCAGCCCGGCGGTTCCGCCCGTCAAGCACGCGTTCCACATGAATCAATTCTGGACAGAGCCGCCGCATAATCCCCGCCAGCCTCGCTATGACAACTTGAAGGAGAATTCGGCGGCTGAGTGACAGCAGACGGAGAACTGACAAGGCAAAAGGCCGCAGGACTTCCCTGCCCTTTTTTCCCCTGTTTTTTTTCTCTTTTTTTTCCCCTTTTATTCTCCCTTTTCTCCCCCTTCCAACAGTAACTTTTTCTGGGCGGCTCACTGGGGTGCACACACGTGCTGGTGCTCAGGGCAGAGGGGCTTCGCTCCCTCCTCGAAGCCCTTTCCCTGCTCCTGAGGATCCTCTGTGGGATGCTCAGGGCTCTGGATGCCTCTCCCACCCAGACAGGGGGCACAGGGGGCTGGGGGGTCACGGCAGGGCTGCCCCAGCCAAGGACAGTGGCAGTGACCTCGTGCAGGGCGCTGGTGACAGAGGACACGTGGCACTGGCACCTCGCTGTGTCCCTGGAGCTGCACCCGAGGCCTCCTGGCTTTGGCACAGCCCCTCGGGGGGCACGGGGTGGTGGGACCCCCAAAATGGGGACTCACAGCAGCCCCTGTGGGGTTGGTTGGGCTGGAGGGGGAGAGGGAGTGTGACAGAGCCCTGGGGCTCCCCAGACCGGCCATTAAGGCTTTAATTACGCCAGGCTCGTTATCAGAGGAGTGTGATGAGTTGTGTGGGTTTCCCAGTTAATCCTGGGCTGGGATCCCCCACGTGTGAGTCAGGGGGTCACTGAAAAACTTCCCCCACGGCCCAGGAGACACCAGCAGGACCCACCAAGTGAAGCCCCTGCAGAGCCAGGGCCGGGCTGGGGGTCTGTGGGTGTTTGTGGGGAAGGGACCAACATCCCGGAGCTTCTCCCAGACAATGTTTGAAGATTCCAGTGTTTAAAGCTACTCCTCCATGGCCGCACTGAAGGAAGGACTAATCACCTCCCTGCCCCCCCTCCCCCGCGCTCCCGCCTCGTTAGGTAAACGAGTGTATTATTAATAATCATATCAAGGATAAAAAGTGCTTTTGTCACCTCTGGATCCTGCTCCTTTCTGGGCTGCCCTGTTCCGGTTCCACATGCCTGCTCGGGGAGGCAGGAGGGAGAAAGGAAACTAATTAAAAATTGCCAGTGTCTTATGTCGGAGTGTTTGGGTGCGTTGGGTGGTGAAAGACGAGCGGCTTGTTGCAAGAAAATCAATTTTACAGTTACAGGAGCAGAATAAATAGAGGTGGTGCGTTAAGGCAGGGGGATGAGCAGGCTCTGAGGGTTCCAGCTCCGCAGGGATCCGGGATGAGCCATCCCGGGATGCTCCAGGTACCTCTGCGGCCCCACCCACGGAACCACCGCCACAACTCTGTCCCGCAGTCGCAGGTTGGGCTCAGAGTGTGGGTTTTTCGCCCAAAGCAGCTCTGAAAATCAGGCTGGTGGTTCCCAGGGAGGAAATTCTGGACATTTTTCAAGGGCAAGCGGGACTGGGCCCCCAGACAGCCACCCCGAGCATGGCCATGAGGGGCACGTGGAACTGGGGGGGTCACCCCATCCCGACCCCGGGCAGCCCCGGCACGTCCCCGCTCCCGCTCGGAATCCATTCCCATCCCCACCACACGAGGCTCCATCTGTATTTTATTCCTCTCTCCTCTCCGCAGGCCTGTGGCTAAAATCTATTGGTTTCCTGCACGATTTCTTTGTCTTTTTTGGGGTCAGGGAAGCGGCGAAGCAACCAATTCCCCTTGGCAGGGGGGTTAAACGCTGCTGGCCCCGCGCGGAGATGCCGCGGGGGCCCCGATGCCTGGGAATGAGGGAGCAGCAGCCGGGGGTCCCCGACCAAAATGACTTTTATGCTAAACGGGCCGTGGGGAGGCGGGAGCGCGGCGGGAGCGCGGCGGGAGCGCAGGCCCCGCTTTGGGATCTCGCCGCTGCTTCCGGAGCCGTCGGTGGGGACCCTCCTGCTCCATCGCAGCATCCCCTTCCCAGCCCTGGTGCCCCCTTTCTGGCTCCACTTTCCCTTTCCCAAAACCATCTGGACACTCTTCCCAGACCCGTCCTGGCCCCGGATGGATTGTCTTTCCTTTGCTCATCACACCAGGAACATGCCCATCCCTAATCCCCAAATCATCCCTCACCGGTTTTACATCCATCTCTAAGCTCCTCATAATAGATTTATTTTCAAAAAAAAATTAAAGAAGGGAAGGAAATAAAAACCCCTCTGTGGGTTATTACGGGATGTTTTGGTTTTAATTGAAAACTACTCTGAGCAGAGGGGACGGATCCGGATCATTGCTGGCCTAAACCAGCGCCTTGGGAGCGGTTTGTGCCAGATGTCACGAGCATCCCACATCGAATCCCTGGGATACGGGAGAGGGAGGGACCATGTGAGGGGCCCCCAGGCTGAGGGGCTCCGTGGTGGGGTGGGGAGGGTCCCCAGGTGGGGGTTGAGGGGCTGGGGGTGTTTTTCTGTGTGCGCCCAGCATGTTTGACGTGTGTTCGGGGGACACAGCCCTCCCTGTGCCCTGGATCCCTGGATCCCTGGATCCCTGGATCCCTGGATCCCGAGGATGGTGTTTGCCGGAGTTGGAGCCACCACGTCCCCAGCAAACACCCTCCAGCAGCCAAGATATTCCCGGAGCTTGCTTGGCCAGGGTTTTTCCGCCAGCAGCTGCCTCGAGCGGGCTCTGGCCTGGCAAGAGGGAGGTCTCCGGGTGAATCAGCATTTCCGAGCCGTGCCAGGTCCCAAATCCCCGCTGTCCATTAGCACCTAATGAAAGCAGAGCTAATTACGAATCAGCGCGGGATGGAAACGTTTGTGTTTCTGTTCCCCGGGAGCCGCTCAAACCCCTCGGCCAATTTGGAGCGAGGGATGGTCGGGATCCCTCGGCCACAGGCCCAGTGAGGGGGTGCTGGGACAGCCGGGGGACAGCGCTGGGGACACGCAGAGCTGGGATAGGGCTGGGGGCACCCAGAATGTGGGGGTCGATTGCATGAGGGAAGCTCTCACGAGGCACGTTGGAATCAGCAGCACCCCCAGGATGAGCAGCTGCTGCCCACGAGCCCCTGGTTGGCTGCAGGACACGGAGGCAGACCCAGCACCCATAGGTGGGGTCCAGGAGCCCCCTGGGCTCCCTGGGGACACCCAGGGCTGGCCGTGGCAGCTCTGTGAGGGCAGGCCCAGGCTGGCACCCGGCTCAGCCTCGGCAGGGCTCGGAGCTCGTTGTGGATTCACGGCACTCCCCGGCACAAATGGGTTTAAACTACCTTAAGTGTTTCAGCAGGGAACTGGCGCTGGCGGTGTAACACTGTATTACCACAGCATTAGGAGTGAAGTATTGATCCTAATCCCCTGGTTCAAAAATAGGATTATCAGAAGGGGAGGGGAGGGAGGGGGTGAGGGAGGATGCCCCGTCCCCAGCCCCAGCCACGTCCCTGGCCCCAGGAGGCCCCGTCCCTGCGGTGGAGGGAGAGGTTGGGGGGCCACGGCGGTACCTGGGGGATCACAGCAGTACCTGGGTGTCCCTTGTCCAGGGGTGTCTGTGTCCCCCAAGAGCCACCATTCAGGGATTTGACCACCCTCTTTGGGGAGGGGCAGAGGGTGAGGGGGAGCTGCCACCACAGGGTCTCTCCCCCTGCAAACCACCCCGGGGTTGCAGCAGGAGCAGGTCACACCAAGGAATGGGTTGCATCAAGGACCGAGTTGCACCAAGGAGAGGTTACACGGAGGAGTGGGTGGCACTGAGGAGGGGGTTATACCAGAGAGCTGTCACCATGCCCCAGCCATCCCACTGTTCCCCACCAGCCCCCCGAAGCCCCAGGGCTGGTCAGTCAGTAACGGAGGGGGGGTGGATTCCCTTTATTCCCTGTGTCCAACTTCCTGGGACACCCAGCTGGATCCCCTCGTTACTTTAGGTCAATACAAATGATGGAGCCTGGGGAGAGATTTGGGGCTCTTGCTAAAGCAGTGGGGTCTGGGAAGCCCCCCACCATCCTGCCTCCTCCATCCCAGCCCAGGTTGTCTCTCCTGCCGGCTGAGCCCCCCAGAACAAGAGCCGGTCCCAGGGTGACACCCCCGCCCCTCCCCGGCCCTCCCCCTCCCCTCCCGGCCATCGCCTCTCCCCGCCTGGCTGACTCTCCATACAGTTCCCATTTCACTCCTAATCTCCTCTCTTAGTTTTTAATCCCCTCTCTCCTCCCAGGCTGCCTTTCCCTGTCCTCCCTCGCCTCCTCTCCTTCCCTCTGCCTTCGCCTCCCCCCTCCCCGCAAGACAAATTACCCTTAATGATATGCTGAAGGCCATGACACCCATGTTGTCTCTTGGTCATCCTTCGCGGTGCAGCGTGAAAAGATAATACAAACCGCGGCACTTATCTACAATTGAGCGCCAAGACAACCTGCTAATCCCTTAATAACGCGGCGCCGGCCCCACGGCTGCGCTCCCGCCGCTGCATTCCAAATCGCCGCATTCCAAATCGCCGCATTCCAAATCATCATCGCCGCGTTCCGAATCATCCCCGCGCTCCGAATCGCCGCTCCGCCGCCTCCCGCCTCTCGGGGCACCCCCAGATCCCCGTCCAGTGGGGTGAGGGGGGGGAAAAAACCCAATATATGGCCCCAAAGGATGTGGGGACGGGGTGGGTTATGGCAAAGGATGGGAGAAAACCCTCAATAAATGGGTGCAAAAGGATGGGGAAACGGGATAATTGAGGGGCAGAGTATGGGGAAAACTCTCAGTCAGTGGATCCAAGGGTTGCAGCGAAGGGAGACTTGAGTGGGAGCACGAGGTGGGTGCCAAATCCAAGGGGAAAGAGGCTGAATCCCTGTAGGCCTCATCCTGACTGTGCTGATGCTCCTGGAAAACGCGTCCCAGTCCAGCCGCAACTTGCACAACATCTGAGCACATCTGGGCATCCCAGAGGGGTTTGTCCCCAGTGCCCACCCTCCCAGGATCCCAAGGGTCAAGGGGCAGTACGGGGGTGATTCCAGCCCAAGGGGAAAGGGCTCATATCCCTGTGGGCCCCATCCCGACTCCGCTGGTGCCCACGGAAATCCCACCCCAGACGGCACAGCCTCGACATGCACAGACACCTGGGGCTGTTGGGACATCCCACAGGGGTTCACAGCCAGGGCCCACCCCCAAACCCCACCCCGGGCACAGGGACACGGGGGGACACCGGGATGCCCCGTGTCCGGCATCTCCCTGCCCTGCCCTGCTGTGACAGGCAGGAATTGCCGCTTCATTTCCCTTTCCCCTCTCCCCTTCCCACCCCTGCCGTGATTTACCTCTCCCCAGAGGAGCCCAAAAGCTGTAAACACACTTTTATTTGTCAGTCGTGTCCCCGCAACCGCCGCGGCTGTTGGGAAGGTAATAAATGATTCCGGTCCTCTTGGCTTGATGATGTCGGGATTAGGAGCCCTACATATTTTATGGAAACCTCTACATGATCTTCCCTGATAAATCATTTAAATAGGAGTGTCTTTTCTTGGTGTGGGATATAAAATATTTACCAGGGTGGGTGAAGGCTGTTCATCCGTGTTTACCCTCCCGCTTCCCAGCCCGGCCACGGTGACAAACAGCTCAGCCCCTCTCTGGCTGCTCCAGCTCAGTGGCACCTCTGCTGTGACACCGGGACAGGCTCCTTGGAGTTGGAAGCTTGGAATTTTGGGGATTTCTGTGTTCCCCCATCTGCGTTTCGTTGCAAAAGGAAGTGGTTTTGGTACAATATCAGAGCATCCTCCCCATAGCACGCACCAGCCCGGTGCCAGGGAGTGTTTTCCACGGCATGACCAGCTCCAATCTGCAAAAACTGGGGTCCTTCCCAGGATGGGAGCTCCCCCAAGGGGAATTTTGGGGATTGCTGTGTTCCCTGAGCTGCATTTTGCTGTAAAAAGAAGTGATTTTGGTTCAGTAAACCGAAATGTCCCCCCTGTAGCACCGACCAGTCCTGTGCCAGGCACGTTTTCCACAGCACGACCAACTCCAGTTGGCAAAACCAGGGTGTCCCCAAGGGATAGGAGCTCGTACCAAGGGGTATTCTGGGAACCAGCTCATTCCCCCAGCTGCCTTTTGTTGCCAAGAGAAGTGATTTTGGTACAGGACCCCAGAGCTCCCTCCCTGTAACACCCACCAGCTCCACACTGGGGGGCGTTTTCCACCACCTTCCACCTGCAAAAGCTGCCCCCCCCCCCCCAGGACAGCTCCCAAATTCCCGGGGCCAAATCCCCCCATCCCTGCTCGCCCCCTCCCCACCTCCCGCCCCGGCAGCCCCGGCAGCCTCTCCCGCTCCCCTCCCCATTAGCATTCATGGCAATTCTTTTCATTTGTTACCTGGCAGGGGAATGAAAACACGTTGTTCCCCGCAGCGGGGGGTTTCCTACGGCGAGCCCCAACTTTTCAATCACTCCTCGGCGCAGTGTGGCCCCCCCGGCCCCCGGGCAGGAGCCGGCGCTATTAAAAGGCTCACCCAGGGGCATGTATTTTCCATAAGACGCCGTGTACATGCTGTGCAACATTCAGGAGGATCATGCTGGAGCAATTGGTCCGGATATAATGCTGGTTACCTTGCAAGAGAGGAGCTCCGAGGGGAATGGATGCTCGCTCCGCGCCCGGGGGAGAAATCGCTGCCCGGCACCGGGGGCTGGGATGAGGATGCTCGGCCATGGATTTGCCTCTCCCGCCACCCAAACTGGGCCTGGGATGGGGGCAAAGGCACAGGGAAGGTGCCTTGGGCACAGGTCGGATCAGGTTACCCTCCCAAGGTGCTCTCACCCATCTCATCGATGGAATACTGGGAAGAAATCCTGTCCCTGTGAGGGTGGCCAGGCCCCGGAATGGATTTCCCATCCCTGGGAGCGCCCAAGGCCAGGTTGGAGCGACCTGGGCTAGTGGAAAGTGTTCCTGCCCATGGCAGGGCGTGGAACAAGATGGGCTTTAAGGTCCTTCCAACCCAAACCATCCTGGGATTTGATGATTCGATGATTCCCACGGATCCTCCATGGACAGGGGGGTGCAGCAGCCCCTCTCCCACCCTGAAAAGTCCCAATTTCTGTGCGTGGGGCCCGCGAGGGCACAGAAGGAGCCGCGGTCGCCGAGCGCAGTCACACACCCGGCTGGGCCACGCACGGAGATCCACGGCCACGGAGGGCCGGGGGCCACCCCCTGCCTCCCCCAACCCTCCAGGGCCAGGCACAGCCCCACATCTGATCAGCCAGCACGGAGCCAGGGATCCGGGGTCTCTCCCGGCGCCTCCGCGGAGCTCCCGGCGCTGTTCCCATAAATCATCCCCCGCTCCAGGATTCTCCCAGCCGGCAGCACGTCATGGGATCGTCCCTGGCTGAACCACTGGTACCCATCAGGAGATAAGGACGGGAGAGGGATGGCCGGGGCAGGCGGGGAGGGGAGCGGACAGGGACAGGAGGGATCCCTGCCAGCTGGATCCGGGGCAGGAGCCCACGCCAGGAGCTGCCAGAGGGACGTGACGGAGCCTGGGATGTGCCGGTGAACCCGCGGTGAGCACGGGGGATGTGGGGTGTCCTGGTGCCCTGCGTGGGATGGGATGGGGTGGGGAGACACAGGAACGGGCCCTCAGTGGCCACCGTGCCAACCTCGGGGGCAGAGGGTGGGGAGGGAGCACCCCAACCACTGGGAATTCACTTACATGGAGCAAATTGAAGCTGGATCCTGGCCCAGGGATCATTTTTAGCCCAGGATGTTCCCAGCTCTCTGCTCTGCCTCGAGCAGCCCCGGGAAGGGCTCAGCCTCGTGGTGAACACTTCCCTTGGCACGTGGTGGCCATGGTTGCCCCAGCCCTGCCTGGGCAGGCCCCGGGGTGGTACCTTCGAGGCACAAATCATGAAAATCCCGCTGGAAAGCCCGTCAGGGATGGGACGTGCCTGGCTGAGCATCCCTGCAGGAGTGAGGACCAGAGGAGGGAACTGGGGAGCTGCAGGGCACATCCTGAGCCTCCCCACGGTGCAAACCCGGAGCACAGCAGCAGGACGGGGGGGCTGCACCCCCCGTGCTCTCTGCAGCCCTGAGGTCGTCCCAGGTGGGATATTCCACGGGCCAGCGGAGCACGGAGCACCTGCTACCTCCAGGGGATTAAATGAAAAAAAAAACCATTAATGCTGAAATGCTGGAGCAGAGTGGCTGAGAAGCACCAGTGCAGGATGGCACATCCCAGCTCAATTCCACGGGTTCAGCCCCAGCTATCAGCTGAAATGACCCAGCTCCACTCACTCACTGGTGGGACAAGGGGTGCTGCAGGGGGTCCCCACATTCCCCTTCCCCTTGACACAAGGCTGGGGATCCCAGAGCCACAGGGACACCCCTGGCACGGGGCCAGGGGGAGACGCAGCGAGCCTGGATGTGCCCTGGCCTCACCTGCAGCCCCGTGTGCCCCCAACCATCCCTGTTTAAATATTATAAAGGTTAAATATATTAAGCACTGAGCTGGACCAGCTCTCCATCACCACCGCTCCTCACATCGAACCTCGATGCATCTGCACGACAGACGGGCTCTAAATGATCCCATTCAGGCCCTAAAACCCCACGACTCCAATAATTAATTACTAATGATGATCCGTCTCAGCCTCGTGCTGCCCGTTTGCTATTTTTACCTCCCTTTTTCCAACACCCAGCGTTAAAAAAAAAAAAAATCATGAGTCAGGGCTCAAAAAAAACCTCGTGAGCGGGTCTAAAAAGCCACTTTTTGGTAAACCCCTGCCGGGCTCTCTGCCTGGTGTTTCCCTCTGCCCGTGGCTGGCAGAGCCGGCGGGGCCGGAGGCGGCACCCACATCCCTGGTGGTGGGTGGCATCGCTCCCGCTCCTGGCACACATATGGCCCTGATTAAAAAGCAAAATTACTCTTTCACCCTCTGGTGGCAAAACTTCAGAGCTCGGATCAGCCGGGGGAGCCTCAATTAATTACCAGCGGGTTGTTCCTATCCTGCTAATTATGCCGGGAGAGGCACAAAACGCCGGGAATGAGCGCGGGCCGCTCCGAGAAAAGTTTAGTGTTTCAGGTGAAGAAGGGGCTGGGGGGGTTGGCAGAGGGTGCTTCGTGGTGCCACCTCCGAGCAGCCTGTCCTGGCTTCGGTGGCCTCCTGGGATGTCACCTCTCGGTGGCCTCATGTCCCATCCCTGGGGAAACTGAGGGAGAGCAGCCGGAGCCGCGGGAGCCGCCAGCCCCGAGCGCCCGCCCGCAGGGCAGCATCGCCTCCGATAATTAAGCACTATCAACAATTGCATATTAATTAATTTAATATCCATTATTATTAATTAACAGGGTAATTAAACCCTTCCCGTAATTAACACACCACCCAGCAGAGAGGTCTGGCTGCACAGCCCTGGCGTGCCGGGGGACAGCGGCTGCACGGGGAGCGGGGATGGAGCCGGGACACGGAGCCGCGCGGGGAGGGAAAGTGATTTCTCAAAGCAAGGGCCTCACACGACATTTATTTGCATTTTATTATAAAAAAATACCGAATCCAAATGGGGGGGGGGGGGGCGATAGATCCGGTTACCATCAGCACGACGTCGAGGACGAAAGCGGGATGTCGAAGGACGGAGCGAGGCACGACGGGGACCAGCACGGAGGGACGGCACCGAGGAGGGGGGGCTGCTCTGGGGGACCCCCCAGCCCTGCCCCCGCCACCGCCGGCCCCGCCCCCGTCCTTCCACTCTCCCACAGTCGCTGTACACAATATAGATATTTATATATATAATCTATATATATATAAAACACAGACCGAAGGCCAGGTGGGCGCTGCCGGCTCCATGTCGGAGCCCGGTGGGTACCCCCTTCATCCCCCCCATAAACACAATGCTTTTGTCACCTTCGGGAGCCACGACCTGGTCTGGACACACGGGGACAGGGACAGGGACGGCAGGGAATGTGATTTTTTTTTTATTGTGGGTTTTTCTTTTTTTTGTATTTTTTTTTTTGTTTGTTTCTCTGGGGGTTTTTTTTGTTTTCTTTTTTTTTTTTGGATGGTGGAGATGAGCTTATTGCGAGATTCCAGCTTCCTAGTCTAAAAAATAAAAATAAAATAAAAATAAGATAAACCCTTCCATAAAATCCATTCTCAACAATACTTAAAAAAAACCGCTCACAGTATAGCGCTGTATGTACAGGGATGGAGCCCCCTGGCCAGGATCCTTGGAATGGGGGGGGCTCCAGCCGGGTCTGAGCCCTTCACCGGCATCCCCTGGGACCACCAACCCCCTGGGGAACAGGGGGGCTCTGTGGGACAGGCAAGGGACCCCCCCCAGGTGGGACAGCCCCAGATTTAAGGCGAGGAGGGGTCGGACCCCGGGGCTGCGGGGGGACCCCTCCCTGGGGACCTGCCACCCCTGGGGTCAGGGCCAACCTCGGATCGGGGGGTTCGGGGGGTTTTGCTTATTAATGCAAAGGAAAAGGGAAAAATCCCCAAGCCCAGCCCCAGAATGTCAGGGGACAAAGGGGTGACCATGGGGAGCACCACAAAGGTCCCGCACGCGGCCCCCCTGGGGGGACTCTTGGACCCCCAAGGCATCGGGGGGGACACGGTGCAGAGCGGAGGAGGAAAATCCATGGCACAGCCTCCTCCCGCCCCGGCGAGCTCAGCCCTGCTCCGGCAGGGGCTCCAGCCCCGGCGCCGGACAAATGCCCTTGGAATGGTGCCCACGGCTGGGCGAGCCCGGCCCGCCGGCTCCCAGCGCCCGGCGGTGCTCCCCGCGCCAGCCGGCCATTCCCAGCGTTCCCAGTGCCGGCCATTTTCAGTGCCAGCTATTCCTGGTGTTCCCAGTGCCGACCATTTTCAGTGCCAGCTATTCCTGGTGTTCCCAGTGCCGACCATTTTCAGTGCCAGCCGTTCCCGGCGCTCCCAGTGCCAGCCCTCTCCAGTGCCGTCCATCCTCGGTGCTCTCTGTGCCAGCCACTCCTGGTGCTCCCAGTCCCAGTCGTCCCTGGTGCTCTCCGTGCCGGCCATTCCCGGTGCTCCCTGTGCCAGCCAGACATCCCCACTGCTCCTCATGCCGGCCATTCCAGTGCTCTCCACGCCACCCACTCCAGTGCTCCCTGGATCAGCCGGCCATTCCTGCTGCTCTCCATGCTGGCCATCCCAGTGCCTCCGTGCCGGCCGTTCCCGGTGCTCCCCTGGGCTGTATCCAGTGTCCTTTGGTGTTCACGGAGCTGTCCCGGTGTTCCATGGGGACACCGGTGCCATCTGTGGCACGAGCGAAGGGAACGGGGTGACCCCCCCAGGGCTCAGTGGGGGCTGTGTCTATCCAGCCCCGCCGTGTCTGGGAGTGTCCAGGGCTGTCCTGACCGGCTCTGGGACATCCCGTGGCCGGGCTGGGAAGGAGTCCGTGCCCACGGAGCCGTTGGCACCATCGCTCTGTCCGGCGGTCCCGGCAATCCGGAGGCTCCGCCAGGCAGGGGCTGAGCCTGGCCCCGGGCAGGTCAGTCTGGCCTGGGGGGAAGAGCCCAGCCGGGAAAAAACCCAACAAATAAAAATAAAACCCTTTTTTTTCTTTAAAAAAAAAAAAAAACAACAAACGGACGAGGACTCTGTATTTGGTCTAGAAATGTAAAAAGCGACGCCCGACCGGGACGGCCGGAGCTTGAGCTGCAGGACAGGGATGGGAGCCGGGATCCATCCCGCAGGCACCGCTCCCGGCGGGATGACCGTGCCACGGCAGGGACTTCACGTGGCCGCAGGATCCTCCCCAGGCACCATCCAGGCGGTTCGGGGAGGGCAGGATCCGTCCCCGGGGCCGCTCCTGCCCCCGGAGCCGCTCCCGGCGCGTCGGGGTCGGTGCTACGAGGCCAGGAGCGTCCAGACGACCGGCACCACCGCCAGCGCGGCCGGCGGGACCCTGAGGCTGCAGCACGAGTTGTTGCTGGTGAAAATGGGCTCCGGGGACTCGTAGAGGGAATCGTCTGCGGGAGAGGAGGAGGAGAGGGGTGTGTGAGCCGCTCCACCCATGCGATCCCCTTGTTCCCCCTCATTCTGGAGGGTCCCTGTGTGGGGTCCCCTGTGCCAGGCATTTGCTATGGGGAATGTTTCAGGGGTGTCCAGGTGCCCCCTCAGGGACCCCTCACCATCCCCAGGGCCCAGCCCCTCTCCCCTTCCCTTCCCCTCCGCACGGTGGAAATTTAAAAAAAATCCCAGTATTATTAAAATACTAAAAAAATAATATCAGGAGAGATTTCTTCCCCTCGTTCTGAACGGAACATGATGAGTTTTTACAGACGGTTCCGTTATGCTGGGTTTTACTTTAAAGCCACTGAAGAAAGGAGGCGAGAGCCATCCGTTACCCGGTGACATTCCGCTGTCCCCAGGGAGAGCCGCTGCCATTTGCTAATTACACGTTAACAGGGGAAGAAAATTATTAATTTGTTTTTTTTAAATGGCTGATTTATGCGACTCGCAGAAGTAGCCACAGCTCAGAGATGATTATTGCTATCAATTATTTTTTTTTTTTCCCTATCTGCCCACCACGGGCTGGACAGGCTGGGATGGCTCTGTCAGGGCTGGGGGTCCCTGTTCCCATCCCTGTCCCCATCCCCGGGGCCACCACCTGTCCTCACCCCTGGGTGACCCCAGGGACCCCCCAGGGACCCCCCAACCTCCCACTTACTTGTTGGCCGGACATAAACCTTCAGCTTCAGGCAGGGCCTGTCCACCGTGTTCGGGGGGGACGCGGCTGCAGGGGACGAAAAGGGGAGAGAGAAGAGAGGGTTGGGAGGGGCAGAGCCAAAGCGAGGGTCAAGCACCGAGCAACAATAATAAACACTGGAAGGAAGGGAGGAATTGCGGTAATTATCGAGGTGAAAGTCCCTCTCGGGGTGAAAAAATGGGATTTTTTTTTATATATATATATATTTATAAAGGAATTTAATTTCCTCTGTCGTTTTCTTTTTAATTGAAGCAGATTTTTTGTGGTGCTTTTTTTTTTTTGGAACCTTTGCTTTTCTTTTGCGTTTTGGGGCTGCACCCCTTGGTGGGGGGAAGGAGAAGGTGCTGGGTTGAGCACGGGGGTCCCACAACATCCCACCCCACAGCATCCCACCCCAGCTCCATCCCCCGGTCCCCGGGGCCACGAGGTGCCCTTGACCCACGCCAGGGCCACGAGCGCGTCCCGGTGCCGGCGGGTTAATGGATTCCAATCCATGGGCTCGAGGAGGAGGTAATTTCTTTTCTTTCATGTCTGCTAAATACGGTTCCTCAAAGAGGCATAATTTCTAATGTTCCGCATGACGGGAATTCTAACCGGGTTAGCAATGATCAGCTTCCCATTTACTCCTGTGTAATCTCTCCCTAACGACATTAAAAAATAAAATAAAATAAAGGGGGGGGGGGAGAGAGAGCGAGTTGTGGCCGCAGTTATTGCGCCGGTGACATTTTACGTGGGGGGGAGAGGGAGAGGGGGGGAAATGGTAATTTAATATAGATAAAAGGAACAAATTAAGTGGGCTGAAAACAGCTGCTTTAGGAAAAAGAGGGAGAAATGATAAGGCGGAGGAGTGTGGCGGTGGCTCTGGAGGGGACAGCGGGTCCTTGGCTCCCGGGGTCACCGGGGTCACGCTGCCTTGTTTGGGTCTGGGCTTTATCCCAGCGCCTGCTCCCAGCACCACTGGATCATTTTTCCATGACTCCAGCAAGCTCACGAGGAAGCTGGTCTGGCTCTTCTCCCCCACCTCTGCCTTGGCCCCTGCAGACACTCCAGCGGTGCAAATGCCCTCCCTGGGACCCCCGTCCTGCCACCAGCACCAGAGTGGGTTGGGCAGTTTGGGGTTCAGGTTTGGGTTAGAAAGGGGAGCCCAGACCCGGGAGAGCACAGGGATACACGGGAATGCACGGGAGAGCATGGGAATTGCATGTGAGAGCACAGGAACACGTGGGAGAGCACAGGAACATAAGTGGGAGCACAAGAACACACGGGAGAGCGTAGGGAATACATGTGGGAGCACGGGAACGTAAGCGAGAGCACGGGAACACACGGGAGCACACGGGAGTCACATGTGTTACACCCCCTCCCCACTCACAGATGTAATAGTACTCGTGGCCGGGTCTGAACTCAAATCCCAGCGAGAAGGGGGTGAAGAGCTGGAACTTCTCGGAGAACTTGAGGGGCCCGCTGGGGGAGTCGGGGCGGTTGCACTCCCAGCGCTTGAAGCCGCGCTGCCGGTGGTCGCAGGACGCGTGGCCCTCGTAGTTCACCATGTACAGGATGTACCTCTCCATGCGCTCGGGCAGCGGCTCCTCGTAGTGCGGGCAGTAGATGTCCAGGTAGTCGTTGATGCTCACCTCCACCGTGTAGTCCCCGCGGTGGAACCTGTGGGATGAATTGGCGTCATCATCACGCCAGGACCCTGGGGTGGCTTGGGCTGGGAGGGACCCAAACATTGCCACGGGCAGGGACACCTTCCACCAGCCCAGGATGCTCCAACCTGGCCTCGGACACGTCCTGGGATGGGGCAGCCACAGCCTCTCTGGGCAGCCTGTGATCCAGGGCCTCACCAGTCGGTTTAACCGGGATCCAGGGCCTGATCCCGCCCGTCCCACCCCAACATCCCTGTTAACCTCCAGATCAACCCAGAGTCTCTTTGTTTTACGCCGATGAACTGGCGCCACTCAGTAGGAAGCGACGCAGAAACGATCCTCGCCGGCGATCCCGGCGGAGCAGCGGCACCGCCGCAGCCAAGCGCCACAATCCCGGTGTCGTTCGCGTTCCTGGCACTGCTTATCCAAGAGATTAAGGGATTAGCAGCCCTGGAGAGCTCCGTGGCACACATGCCAGCAACCCCCGCTCCAGCTCCTCGGGGCGACCCCTGTGCCCCCCTCCCCAAACTCCAGACCCCGGAGCTCGCGGCACCGCAGCCGGCAAAGCTCGAGGCCAAATTCACAGGCGCCCCCAGGAGCCAGTCTGGCAGCTTGGCTTCCCCCCCTCACTGAGTGAGTTCTCTTTGCTAATTAATTTGAGACCCCTTAGCAGGAAACCCCCCCAACCTTGGCACAACCAGAGATGGGGGTCATTCCACAGCTCCAGGGCTTGGCCAGAGGGGTCAGCGGGGCCCTGGTGGGATGGGGATGGTGATCACGACCCCCCTGGCCCCCCCAAAGCAGCGTCTCGGGGCTCCCCGACAGCCCCCGAGCCTGTGGCAACTGCGAGCGGGGCTGAGACCGATCAAACTCATCACACGGACCCCCCAAAGGTGATCCCACATCCCTGGGGCCCAGGGGTGGAGCGTGATCCCAAAGGCACCCCAAAAAGGGGAGGGGGGGAGAGGGGAGGTGGTGCAGGGAGGGGGCTCCTGCAGCCCCCCTCCAGCTCATTACCTGCCTCATAAGCTCTCTGATCACACAGGGAGCGCGCTAATTAAGGAGCAGGGTTTCTCCCTCTCCTTCCCTCTCCTTTCCCGAGCCAGTTGTGCCAACCCTGCCCCTGGCAAGGTAACATTGGAAAATGTAAAATTAATACAAAGGGCTGGAATTTACTGGGAAACAATTTTCAAACGCGCAGAGAACAATAAAAAATATTGAAAAAAAAAAAAAGCCCACCAAAAAAAAAAACCCTTTTCTTGCTGCCTTTTATTTAAAAAAAATTATTTATTTTAATGATCGTTACTAAAGCCCAAGCAAAGACGAGGAGGGGGGGGCACCACGTATCAGGGGAATAATAATAATAATAATTATTATATTTTTTTGGAAAAACTCACTGTGAGGGCCTTCGCCTGCCCGACAAATTGCTGAATTAAAGCTGATTAAAGCTGATAAATGGCCCAGATGGAGACAGACGTGTGAGGGGGCTGCGGGGAGGGGGTCACCCTCTGTCAGGGGGGCTCTGGGGAGGGGGTCACCCTTCACAGGGGGGCTGCAGGGAGCTGTGGGGACCCCCAGCATGGACCACCCCACTCTGCAGGGGGTCCTGGGCTCCCCCCAGAGCACCCCAGCCTGATGCCGTGGGATGGGGGTGATGCCATCACTGCCTCTGATGTCATCACTGGATCCAGCGCCGCGGTCCCCCCGACGGGCAGGGCGGCATCTCCGTGCTGGAGGCACACCGGCTTCCCAAGTTTTTACCTCTTGGATATTCACCATGGAGGGGAAAAACCAGCCCCAGCCCCAGCCCCTGCGGGTCAGAGCCAACCGGGAGAGCAAACCCTGCGCCCCAACCCTGCTCCTGGTCCCCTCAACCTCACCCAGTGCCTCAGTTTCCCCTCTGAGCAGCAGCAGCATCCCCCAGAAATTCCCAAATCCAGGCAGTGACCCAGCGTGGGAACAAAGCGGATTTGTCTCTCTACACCCTGCGAGACCAGCCAGTGTCCCAAGGGTTAAATAATTCAGATTTTTCTTTCCTGAACAGCTTGAAAAGAGATATGATTGCGCCCGCTGGAATACGGGGGGGGGGATATTATGGATGGAAAAGAGCTATTTAAGCTGAGGAACGGTGTTGGCACATAAACAAATGGGTATAAACCGGCCATGAATAAATTGAGGCTGGAAATTAGGAGGTTTGTAACCACTGGGGGCTGGACAGGGCTCGTGGGGGCAGTGAGGCAAGGGGGGAACTGGGGCAGGGGGTCCCGGGTATGGGGTCCCCCCCTCTCCAAGGGCACCCGTCCTTGCAGGGCCAGGCACTGAGAGACTTAAAATCTCCCTTCCGCTTTCATCTCCCGAAATCTCCTTCATTCAAATAGTCACAGCGTGATCAGGAGTAATAAGCCTATTACAGAGCAAAATAAAACACAGCAGCTCCCCCCCCAAAGCAGCTCCCCCCAGCCCCGCCGCCCTCTCCCCTGCTATTAAACACAACCTGATGGGAATTCAGCTGCAGAGGGGCCGTGCCAGCCCCCTCCTCACACCCCTCCCAGCCCCGCCGGGGTCCCCCCACCCTGGGAAAGGGGCACAAAGAGGCTCCCGGAGCCAGGGGGGTGGCGGGGAACGGCCCCCGGGGCACAGGTGCCCACCGGCCCCTTCCAGGGGCTCTTTCCTCCCGTAATCCTGTTGCTGGGCCCTGGCAAGTCGCATGGACTTCACACTGGGAATGTTTAAGCTGGTTTTCCATCTGCTTCTCCTTCTCCTCGGGCAGCCGGAGTCGCTGCCGAGCCGAGCGAGGCCGTGTCGCCCCACGGGACGGGAACGGCAGCGCCGGGCGGGAGCCAGGCAGGGACAATTTGGGCCACGTGTCACTCCCGGTGTCCTGCAGGCAGATCCCGCTCCCCTGCTCAAGGGGCAAGAGCCACCTGAGTGGGCCGGGAGGGGATGGAGCCGGAGCTGGATGCACCCAGTGTTGGTCCAGCACATCCCACCGCCCCATCCCACCAGCGCCAAGGTTTATTTGAACCACGCTGGCAAACATTTTCCATGGCAGGGAGGAAGCGCTGCCGCCTCAGCAGCACCCCCAGCACCCAGTGCCTGCCAAACCTGCTCCGGGCTGTGCTGGGGGGACCCCAGCATTCAGTGCTGGCAGGGATGGGATGACATTCAAGGGACACCCCATCCCCATCATCCCCAGCCCCCAGGGCGGGGGCTTTGCCGAGTCCCGGTCCCCGGAGGCCCCGGCGCTGTCCCCGGTGCCGCGGCTCACGGAGTAATGTGGTCCGGGGGGACCCGCCGTACACACAGCACCTAAATTATTTAATTTCTCCAAACTACTGCACCTTTATAAATCATTAAAAGCTCCTTTTGATCTGTGTTAATGAGGTTTCCTGAGTGTGCGGGGCTGGGAAACGCTTCGGCGCCAGGAAAGCGACGCGGCTGATTAAAAAAATAAAGCAGGGGCGCGGGAGACGGGCACGGGGCGGTTCAGGCATGCTCGTCAGGGTCTTCTTTTTCCCTTTCCCTGTCTTGCCTTCTCTTCCTTTCCCTTCCTCTTTCCCTTTCTCCTGGTGGACAGGATTGGGGATGGGGGAAAGGGATGGGAGCAGGGATAGGGACGGGGATGGGGACACGAGGACAGGGATGGGAATGAGGATGGGGATGGGGTGGGCACTGTGGGTAATGGATGTAAATTCCACGCAGAACCAGCGGGTGCCTCCCCAGCCCTGCCAGCCCTGGAGCTGGTCACAGACCGGTGCTGGCCTGGCTGGGATGGGGGAGCAGCACTCCTGGCCCGGCTCAGCCTGGCGCTGCCAAGGCAAACACCTTCATTTACAGTTATTTCCCTTTCCCTCCTTTCAAGGTAAATGACAGAAAATCCCAGGACAGCCATCAGCCTCCGAGGTAACCTCGTCCCGCCTCGGCCGCGCTCCCACCGGATTCGGCGGCTCCTGTTACCTGGGGCAACGGCGGGGAAATGACGGCTGGCATCTAAATTGCCATCATTACACTCCAGAGCCAACACTCCCCATTTACACTTTATTGTCATCTTTTGCTTTAGGGAGATGCTGAGATATTGCAGGACGGGGGGGACAGAGCGGGATGAGATGGGATGTACGAGGAGAGAGACACGGAGACGAATGGGGACCCCCGGGGCTGTTATTTCAGCCTGTTTGCGGATCCGGGGGTGGATCCGGAGCCCACTCCCCGGGCTATGGGGAGGCTTTAGCGCACAGAAGAAAACCAAATTTGCTTAAATGCAAGAGGAGTCTGTTGGGGCCTGGGCACGAGGCTCCTTGGAGAGGATTCCCACCAAAGTGGTGCCGAAAACGCTGTTGGAGGAGCCCCGGTCTCTTCCACCCCATTGCACCGCTGGCACCCCATTTTGGGGCCAGCACACCATTTCAGGGCTGGCACCCCAAAGCAAAACCTGCTCTTGATCCTCCAAACACCGAGTTAATTCTCCCCCTCAACCCACTTTTTGCCAAGTTGCACAAAGAAAAAGGCAGAGCCAAACTTGGGGTGTCACCAACCCCTCCCAGCCCCGCTCGGGGACTGCAGTGAGACGAGGCCAGAGCGAGGGGGGGCTGCTGGGAACAGCACAGGGAGGAACGGGGCCTTTCAAGTGTTTGCAGTGAAAAAAAAGAAAAGAAAGAAAAAAGCAGAGAGTTCAAAAACTGAGCAGCTTTTCAGGGAAGAGCCGGGGCTGCTCTGCCCCCGGTCCCACTGCGCCGTGAGTGGGATTGGGATCACGGAGATCCCTTCCCACCCAATGTCTCCCTGAGAGGGACCCTGGAGCTCATGCCTGGGATAAACCCAACCAGAGCTGTGAACACAAGAGTTGGGAGGTGGCTGACCCCCTGGATGAGCTGGGAGCTGGCTGACCTCCTGGATGAGCCTGGAGCTGGCTGACCTCCTGGATGAGCTGGGAGCTGGCTGACCCCACAGATGAGCCTGGAGCTGGCTGACCCCACAGATGAGCCTGGAGCTGGCTGCTCCACGATGACCCAGCACAGCATGGACAAACCAGATGGATGGATCCTGCCATGATGCCAGCATGGATCAGACAGGTTTTTCCCTCAGATTCATGACATCACTCTCTTGTCCAGAGAAAAGTAGAGATGTCAATCGGAAATTGTGTTTTTGGCACAAATACTCCATTTTCCATGTGCCAGAGCCCTATCCCGGGAGGACAAACCCACTCTCCAGGCAGGTAAAGCCCCTTTTTGGGGTGCTCTACCCTCCCCCCCCAACCAAAGCTCCCTGGAACAGCTCCAGCTGCTGCAATTCCCACCACTCACCCCTCATTAGCATGGATGCTCGTTAGCCCAGTGCTGAGACTAATCAATACTGCCATTAACCGAGTCCCCGGAATTAATGCGCTTGAACCTGGCAGGCCGGAGGATATTGGTCATTTCTCCACTTAACCTGGCAGGAGGAGTTTTTCCCTTTGCTGGTGGCAGTGGATCGTGGAGGGAAACTGGGACAGCTCATCCCAGCAGGTTCTGGCTTCACCACCAGCTCTTGGCCATCCCGAGGAAGCTCTGGGAGCATCCTCAGCCCAAGGGAAGGGCAGACGCTGTGGGGTCGCAGACAGCTCTGGGGTCTCCATCCCCAGCCCCACGATGTGACCCTCTGGTGCCACCCCATCCCTTCTGCCCCAGGTCCCCGGCCCCGGTGCCCTCCCAGCCTGGGCAGGCACAGCCGAGCTGCTCTCCCGGGCACCCCGGAGCCACCCTCCCCTGCCGCCGCCGCCTCGCAGTGCCTCTGGCTAAACAGAGATCAGAAATGTTAGATCTTTCTTAACATCTCCTGCCAGCACTGTCAGTGGCCCTCTCCAGAGTACCAGGGCCCTCTGTTATGTAAACACAGCACATTCTCTGTCAAAGATTAAAAAAAAAAAAGCCTCATTTGCACATAAAAGCAGCCTCTGCACTAGTTACGGGCACTGTGGCATGTAAGGAAGACTGTAGGTTAAATTCAATAATAAAGTGGGGCGGCGCAGAGGTCCCGCTCCAGCTCCTTCTCCCGCAGCCCAGCCCGGACACCGAGCGGAGCCGCCCACGAGCCCCCGGGAGGGGATTTGGGAGGCACCACAATCCCCGGGGTGGGATGTGGGTGAATGACCCCCAGCCCCCCACTGCACCGTGCTCAGCCACCCTGGACTCCCGCCCGGTGTTCCCCTGTGCCCCCCTCGTGCTCACGGCCTGCCCAGACGCTGCCACGTGTCCCCTTGGCCCCCCACCCAGAGCAGGGCACGCCGCTCCACGTCCCTCCCCACACGCTTTTGGGAGCACCGTGTGTGCCGAGGGGCGCTGGCACCGCCCTCACGCCCCGGCACGGCTCTGCCGGAGCAGCTCCCGGAGCACCAGGAGCCGCTGGGATGGCGGGTGTGACACCCCTCGCTGCCAGCCCTCGGTGACGTGATGCCCACAGGATGGCACCGAGGGGTCTCCAGCCACGGCTGCCCCTCGTCCTCCCCCGGGAGCGCCGGCGCCCGCCCGGCTCCGGGGATGGCGGCAGCCAGCCGGGATCCACGGCCGGGATCCGCGGAAATCGAATCACAGCAGAAATTCACCGTCGGAGAGACGAGGGCTGGAAAGTGTAACAGTAATTGTGTTACTGCCGGCAGTGCCTCGGCTGCTCCCAGGGAGACACGGCGGGTGGCACAGCAAGGTGGGCACGGTGAGGTGGGCACAGCAGGACGGGCACGGGGGGCTGGACACAACAGGATGGGAATCATGGGATGGGCATGGCTATGGCAGCACAGGGGGCTTGCTGGACACCCAAATCCCCTGGACACAGCGGGGAGGGCAGTGAGGGTTCAGGAGGGAGAAGGGTGAGGGCCAGCGGGGGGCACGTGGAGCCAGATGGATGCGGAAGGGTGGCACGAGAGGTCACAGAGGTGGCTGTGACAGTGAAGGTGACGGGGCAGCAGGGTCTGGAATGGGGCGAGAGAGGAGAGGCCGCCCTTACTCCGTATCACGGGTGGTTACCGCCCCAGCCCGGCACAGGCGTCCCCGCGCACACCGAGCTCTCCACACACCAGCCCCGCTCACGTCCCCGCCGCCGTCGGGCCCGGCACGTCTCTCGCAGCCAGACCCCGGCACGTGCCGGCCCGTGCGCAGGCCCACGCGTGCTCACCCTGCTCCGGCGGCTCACGCTGAGCGCCCTAATTAGCGCGGCTGGCCAGGCGGGCGGGCGCTGATAACGGGCACGGGACGGAGCCGCTGGGGGTTATCAGCCGGTGACAGCCGGGCCCCCCCGCCGCCCGCGCCGCAGCCCGCTGGGACAGCCACATCAAGGCGCCCTTCGGGGGTCTCCAGCGGGGGATGGGGTAAACAGCCCCCCGGGAGCGACCTCGTTAGCACGGCCGAGCCCCGGCGCTCACGGCGGCCGGGCCTGGCACGCTGCGGGCACAGCCCCAGGCTGGGGGTCCCCGGCGGCACCGCCAGCGGCACTGTGGCAGTGCCAGCCTCTTGTCCCATCTGCCATCACCTCCCTGCCATCCTGGGGGCGAGGGACAGCCTGTCCTTGGGCGCCCACCCTTCCAGTCCCACCGTCACCAGGCTGGAGGAGGTTTTGGGTGTCCTGGGTGCTGTGAGGGGATGGTCGAGGGGCCGGGCGGCACCAGAAAAGGGCCCTGAGCCAAACCAGCTGCTGCCCCAGCACTCCACAGAGCCACTTCCACTGGTGTCAACCCAGAACCACACCTGGGATGTGGCACAGTCCCGCTGTGACACCGGGATGGCACCCACTGCCTCCGTTCCCCTGTCCCAGGGCTGGTGTTTCCCGCACGGCCCGGGCCCAGCAGCAGAAGAGACAAACAAGGAGCACGTTCCCTACCCCAGCTGGTTCAGGACACACCAATTCACAGGCACAGACACACACTGGTGCATTATTTCGGTCACTGGTCACTATTTTCCAGTGGTGGCCGGACCGTGGGTGGTGGTGGGACGGGGGGGTGGCGGGTGCACCGACGCCTCTTTAACCTTGGAACACTCGGCTTCACGGGGAACTCGGGGCGGTGATGGCAGTAATTTGATCGGCGGGAGCCGGGCGAGCGCTGGCCCCGCAATCACCGGGAAAACGCCGACGTGGTGGAAATCGGCCGGCGCTGCCCAGCGGGACGGCACGGCGGGGCCGGGCGGGCACGGGGACACGGCTCGGAAGGACGGACACAGCAGGAACGGGGCAGGGACCTGCGTGTCACCCCATCACCCCTGCCCCAGCCCGGTGCCACCCCAGGGCTCGCCACCCCAGGGTGACCCCCAGCGAAAGGGCACCGGGCCTGGCCCCGTCCCAGCCGCGCCGGGCTGTGGAGCCGCAATTTATCACACCCGCCTCTGACAGCTCCCTTTGACGGGGCCTCTGGGGGGGCCGAGAGATGCCTTTTGTCTGCCCAACAATTAATTATTTCCTGGCTAATGATGAACTCCGACTTGCCAAGCAGGGAATGGCTGCGTGCGGGAATGAGCTGGCCCCTCCCTCACCCTGCCATGCCCCCCCACACACCTTCGCCATGGCAGGGTGGGACATTGGGGTATCCACAGGTAAGGCTGGGCTGTGGGGTCCCCCTGCATCCCACTGTCCTTCCCATGGACATGCTGCCCCCAAAAATGACATCCTGAAACCAGACAGCCCTGTAACAAGGCTGGGTTGTAACTGCTGGGATGGCAGGATGGGTCCTGCTCACGGCAGGTGGGTGCTGTGCTGAGGCAGCAGGTGCTGGGAGCGCTCTGAGTGCCGGTGCCAGTAGCCCTGGAGCACTCCAGGAGCAGATAACCGGCTGATGGAGCTGAGCTAATGGAGAAAATCCATTTAGGATCACTCGATACTCTCCCCCGAGCTTTCATTACACCTTGGGGCTCCGCAGGGCACCAGGCCCTGCGCCGGCCTCTGCCAGCCCAGACCCCACTGCTGCAGCTGCCTGGCTCGGCAGAGGCACTGCCAGAGCGTGGGGAGAGATGTGCAAAGGGAGGGATGCAGGGAGGGATTTGCATGGGGAAGGACATGGGAAGAGATGCAGGGAGGGACGTGCATGGGGAGGGATGCAGGAAGGGATGCAGCGTAGGATGTGGAAAGGGATGAAGGGAGGGTTGTGCATGTGGAGGGACGCGGGAAGGAGGGATGCAGGGAGGGAAGTGCACAAAGGCTTCGGCCCTGAGCTCGCGGCCTCAGGTGACAAGAGCAACACCAGCATTTCCTGAGAGGGACAGGGACAAACTGAGCGTGGGACGGGGCCCCTGCCCTGGAGCAGCTCCCAAGGAGCCCGGCCTGCCTCGGTGCCACGGCACGGCGAGGCACAGGGACCGCCGGGGCCGCGGGCACTCCGGCCGCCCCCCGCGACGGGAAAGGCCACGGAGCCATGAAAAGAAGTAAAATAATTAGCGGGCGCTGGCGGCTCGGGCTCCCGCCCGGCGCGTCCTGTTTAAGGCTAGTTAATAGCCAGTGTTCTCTGGTTAGGCCTGAATGACATTTCCAGAGTTATAATAACTGAGCTATTACTCGCCGTATTGATGCATTCCCCCCGCCGGCAGCGGCTCATCCCGCGCCGAGCCGCCCGGCCGCCGAAAGCTCCTTTAGTCAATAGCACTTCTATTTTTCATTACTCCCTGGAAATGTGGCTCTTGGAAGCTCATCCGTCATTCAATTACGCCCTGGTTCAGTCCTATCATACACGTGTCATAAAGTTCCTCAGATCTGAACTGCTGTTAATTTTCTGCGCCATCCCAAGGGGATGCCCGGGACGTGCCTGGAAAGCAACCAGGCAGCCGAGGGCATGCCGGGTACGGGCGCTCCGGGGAGCGGGGGCTGCGGCAGCGCCGGGGTGCCCGGGCGCGGGCTTCGGTGCCGGGTGGGTCACCCCGGAGCTCGGACACCGTCTCCTCCCCACGGCAGCAGGCCCGGCGGCGCACGACCTTGGCAGCGCCGGGAATTTATTCCTCGGGCTGGTTTATTCCTTTATCAGGTGTTGGTTTAACAGGGCGAGCTCCCGCCCCCTTCCCCTTTAATCCTATCGGCATCTGTGTTCGGCACGTCCGTACCCGGAATAATCACCTGCCTGGCAGATTTGTCACTTCACCAGATGTAATCGGGGAACTTTTCCTTTTTTTTTTTTTTATCTTTCTGAAACTCTCCTTATTTTCTGTTTCTTAGAAGCTGCAGCTCGCGGGCAGAGGCGGCTGCTGCAGGCAGTACCTGCCCCAGGTCATCCTGCCCAAACCCAAGGGGCTGCTCTGCTCAGCTCCGCTCTCCAGTTGGATTTTGGCTGAGGGAATGGGGGAGGATGACGGGGCAGCAGCACGGAGGGTGGATGGCAAACGCCATGTCGAGATGCTGTGATGCTCCCACCATCCTCTGCTACCTGTGAGAGCACCTGGATGGGCACAAACCCAAGAGCCAGGGAGAAATGGGTAAGGGAGGAGGCTGGGGCACGGCTGGGGGATGTCAGGGATGGGAGATGTTGAGTGAGGGAGATGATGGGGCTGGGAGATGCCAAGTCAGGGGGATGCAGAGGTTACTCACAACATGTCCCTGCACAGATGACAAGGACCTTCAAGTCCTTCACAGTCATAAACACTCAAGCCCAAGAGATGACGCTAGTCCCACTCCCCTCCACACCCCCAGGCATCACTCCTCCTGCTTCCCCATGCTCCTGCACCCTGGAATGCTCACAGCCACAGTCTCCCATCCCAGGGGTCCTGTTCGGTCCCCTCACCACCACCTGGGTGGTCTCAGCCACGCTGCTTGGCCTCCCAGCAGGACAATGACCTGGGCACTGTCCTGCTCCTCCACGCGCTGGTCCCGCGGGGCCTCCCAGGCGCTGCTTCCCCTAAGCCAGGCTTGGGTCACGGGACAGCCACAGGACAGCCACGCTCCTGCCCGGCCCCTTCCCGCTCCTTGGACAGCTCCGAAGTGATTTATAAACAAACATTCCCATCAGGACGATGCTGCTGCGGAGCCGGAGCCAGCCCAGCCACGAGGCTGCCACAGCAACGGCTCTCCCAGCCCTGGGACCATCCCCAGCCCCCCAGTGATGCTGGAACAGCCTCTATCCCAGCCTCTATCCCAGCTCTACCCTGGGAAACCGAGGGGAGGGCTCTGTGGATGTGCAGGCTGGGATGCGAGCGCTCGGCACCTCCCGAGCATCCCACAGGGTGGGTACCCTCTGCCAGCCTGGCATTTCCCCACTCCCTGCCCGGCTCAGGCCCCCACCGCGCTCTGGGCACGGCTAATGACCGGCCTAATTGATCTCTGACGAGGCACCGGAGATCGATGCTGGATCCCGCTCCAGGCTCTGCGAAAAGCCATTTCTCCTGCCCGGCCGGGCAGCACCGCCCCTCGCCCGCAGGGAAGAGCCCATCGATCGGGGCAGGGATCGATGGGCTGGAGAAGGGGATGGAGGGGATGGGGGGAGCAGCCCCCCGGCAGCCCTTTGCTCCAGCCCCGGGCACTGCAGGCGAAGGCGGCTCCAGGAGCTCCCCCTGCCCCAGCACCGTGGGACCCCACAGATCCAGGCTGGGGGCACGGGCCGTGGGCAAGCCCCTTGTCCCCATCCCAGGTGACACGGGGCACAGCCAGGAGAGAGGGGGGCTCTTCCCCAGCCCCTCCACCACCGTGCCAGGCTGCAGAGGAGCAGGGTCCCAGATCTGCAGGGAGGGAAGGGGGCGAACAGCCCTGGCACAGAGAGCAGCAGTGCCAGGCAGGTCACAGGGCCAGCACGCCCGCCCTGATCTCCTCGCCTGCCTCTTCCCCTCCTTATTCCTTCCCCTCATGTCCACCCAGCCAAATCTGACCTAATTTGGCGCTACCAGACGGGGTCTCCACTTCTCAGCCCCCCCTCCTCCCTGCTCCTTTCACTGAGGTTTAAGCCTTTTCGCTTTGTCCATTCACTCCAACGCTAATCAGATTAAAGCTCTGCCCGGGTGCTGCCCCCACCTCGCGCCGCTTCACCCCCTTATCCTCCCTCTCCCTTCATCCCCTTATCCCCACCTTGATCACCCCCCCTTATTCCACCCCTCACTTCACCCCTTTATGCCCCAGCAGGTTTTGGCAGCCAGCTCTGAGGTCCAGTCACTGCCATGCCAGGGACCAGCTGCCCCTGTGTCCCCAGGGAAGGGCAGAGAATGGGAGGCTGTGGGGGGAGAGGGAGAAATGGGGGCACGGGACAGACATGAAGGAGGTGGCAGGATGGGAATGAAGGGCAGCAGCAGCCAGAGCTTTCCCTGCCAAAGCCATCCCACTCTTTGGGGAATCCCTCCTCCTCCTCAACTTGGCTTCACATTCCAGGCCGGGCTAAAGGAACATCTAAGAATAGCAGAAATTAAGGAAATACAGGGTGTTTTTTACTTTTTGCCCTCTTTTTGCCCAGGGCCGTGTGTGCCAGCGCTGCCCTTGGACAGGAACAGGGGATTGTGACAGGTGCTGCCTGTGGGCAGCAATGGGTGAATCCAGAACCACGGTGCCCACCCCAAAGCCCCCCAACACACCTGAGACCTTGACCTATGCCCAGACACCGGGGTCACTCACCAGCACCTGCACCCCGGGAGCAGCTTTGAAAAGGGAATAATTCCCCACTAGAAACTTCCTGGCCTCATCCCATGTGCTCCAGCCCCTCCCAGCCCCCAAAATCACCAAATGCCCCCACCTAAACCCTAAAAATTGATTTCAATTCCCCTCGGCCCGGCCCTGCACACAAACGCATTCGCCACGGCCCCCTCCCCGGCCGGGATTGTATGCAAAGGCGGAGCGGGGGAATGAATAATTCATCCCCGCTGTCTTTCAGAATTACACTGTGGAAAAATAAATCTGAGGCTATAAAAAAAAAAAATAAAATAATAAAGGCAGAGGGGGCGGGGGGGTCGGGCAGGCAGCGCTCGGGCCGCGGCCGGAGCGGGGCCGGGGATGAAAAGCGTCGGCGCGTCGTGGCTCCTCTTCCATTGAGCGACTCCACATTCAGGTCCGTGCGGAAACCACCGGAATCCCTTCCTGTGCTTTGTTCTGAGGCCCTTTCAGCGGGGGCTTACGGGGCTGGGGAGATGGGGACGGGGCTTGGGGGGGCCCTTTGAAGAAACCCACTCATGCGTTCGGCTGGTTGAGTTCAAGGAGCGGCGGGTGGGGTGAGCTGGGTCAGGGGGGCTGCCCTGGCTGGGGAGCTGTGCTAGGGTGAGAGGGGGGCTTGCCCTGGACAGGCCCCCAGCGTGCCCCTCTTCTCGCTCAGCCAGGACCCCTCAGCACCCCCCAGCCGGTCCCTCTGCCTTTGCAATCCCAGCGGGAAGGAGGGATGCTCTGCCCCACCCCAGAGGGGTCCCAGCTGGGGTTTGGGGTGCCCAGACCCCCTCCACGCCCAGAAGGCCCCGCACTGGACCAGCCGTGCCCAGAGCTGGCGGGGGCCACGTGCGCGATGCGCGAGCGGGGAGGGGAGGAAGCGGGAGGCACTTTAATTTGGCTATTTAAAAATAAAGAAATAACGCAGGCTTTGAAAGCCCGGAGGGGTCCCAGCGGAGGGACCTCATCCCCCCTTCAAAGGCCGCCTCTGCTTTCTTCCCCCCGCTCGCAGCACACAAAGGTGCACGAGCACTTTCGTCTCTGTGGAAAGACCTTTTTAATTGGTTCCAGGCAGAAGGTTAAAATCTCTCCCCTTCCCTGCGTGCTCGCCTAAGAGGGGAAAGGGGGGAAAAAGGGGGAGGCAGGGAGGAAGGGTTGTGTGGAGGCAAAACAGCTCTTCTCCGTGTGGGGGTATGAGCTGGGGGGCACCTGAGGCCAGTGTCCCCTCTGTGGGGTCCAGGGTGGCCAACTGGGGATGGGGATCCAGGTGAGAGCCAGGGCAGCCAAAGGTGTGGTGGCAGCACCAAGGGGGCTGTGCCAGGCTCCAGAGCAGGAGATGCTCCC
>JAWWES010000082.1:1932910-1948754 GCA_035583135.1 Lophotriccus pileatus
GGTGGTGTGGAGGCAAAACAGCTCTTCTCCGTGTGGGGGTATGAGCGGGGGGGCACCTGAGGCCAGTGTCCCCTCTGTGGGGTCCAGGGTGGCCAACTGGGGATGGGGATCCAGGTGAGAGCCGGGGCAGCCAAAGGTGTGGTGGCAGCACCAAGGGTGCTGTGCCAGGCTCCAGAGCAGGAGATGCTCCCAAGGAAAAGGGAGATGCTCAGTGTGAGGATGCTCAGTGCTCCCACGGGAAGGAATGTTTTGAGGGTTTCTGCAGAGATTCCCAAAAAAAAAAAGGGTGGGAATGTGGTGCCTGGGGTCTTCCCATGGGGTGGACACTGGACAGAGCAAGAGGGCACCCAAGGGGCTGCTCCCACCCCATCATGTCTCCATGAGCACCCTCGGCGTATCCCCATCCACGGCGGGGCGGCCCCAAAACGCCGTCCCCGAGCACCCCACACGGCACCCAACCCCTCACCACCCTCCTCCCCGTTCCCACCCCGCCCTCCCGGCCCCGCCGCCCGCCCGGCACTTGGGTTTCCTTTCACGGAAGGGGGAGCTGCGAAAAACGCATCAATTATTGAGCCGGGGCGCCGAGCCCGCCGCGGCCCCGTTGCTGATGCCGCTCAGGTAGAGCGGCGCGAGCCGCAGTCAGACACCTCTAACACGATTAGCTGCAGGGCTCTTCCAGCGCGCGTCAAGGTCAACTTCTCTGAGGCTGACAAAAGGCGCGGGCGGGCAGCGGCTCCCCTGCCCCGCCGGGGCAGCAGCACACGGGGCACGGGGCAGCCACGGCCCCGAGCGACGCCACGGGGGCAAGGGGAGCTCCCGGCGGGATGGGGGTGCGGCAGGAGGGTTCCCACTGGGATGGGGACGCAACGTGGGGACCGCAGGACGGGGAGCCGTGGGTCCCTCTGCAGGGAAGCTGCTCCCGTCACGCCGTGTGGGAGCGGCGGGTCCGGCCCAGCCGGCTGCACGTGGGGCGGGAATTGGATCCAGATGTTTCCCCCAGCAGCCAGAAACCGCTTCCCCCCCTCCAGAAAGCGCTTGGCAGCCCCTTCCGCCGCCCCACAGGGGCTGTGGTGGGACAGGCCCTGCCAGCGCCGCGCTGTGCCGACGGAGCCGGGATCCACCCTGACTCCCAGGGACAGCAGCCAAGCTTCACCCCCTGCCATCCCCGTCCTGCTCAGCCTCATCCTTCCTTCCAAAACCACCCCGGTCTCCTGCGCGGCAAAGGAGGGACACCAACCCCTCCACGAGCATCCCTGCAGCAGAACTGGATGGGTGCCCACCGGGACAGGGGTGCCCCCAGCTGGGAGCTCACTGTGCCAGGCAGAAGGTAACAAAGCCAAAAATGAAAGCCCCAAACCTCGGTGTGGGAGGATCCAGCTTCAATATCCGGGTGCACACAGGTTGGGAAAGGACTGGCTGGCAGCTCCAGTGATGGGGTGCACGACGTAGGTCACCCCCAACGCCATTCCTGAGAGGTCTCCTGAAGGATACCACCATCCACAGGGTCCTGCCACCGCCTCAAGTCACCTCCTGCTTTGGGGAGGGTTCCCGGGGCAGTGGGATGGGGCTTCCCAGGTGCTCCAACCTCCATGAGAAGGAGGAAAACCACCACTCAGAAACCCATTTGAAGAGCCAGAACCTGAATTCCCCCACACTCCCGGTTATTTAAAGCCCATCCAGCTTCCAAGTCCTGCAATGATGCAAGAATCTCAATTACCATTAAAAGAACACGTTCCTGCTCCTCCATTACGGAGAAAAGCCTGAAAACCAACCCCTGGGAATTCCACAACTCTAGAAAGAAGAAAAATAAAATATTCATGTAATTTAGATTATTTAAAACCTGGCACTTGGTAAACCAGTCTCTGCACTGGAAGGGAGCTGGGGCGGATCACACCTTGCAGAAGGCAGGGAGAGGCTCAGGGATGCAAACCCCGGTCGTGGCCCCGAGGCCTCCAGTGCCACCCCATTGCCGAGTTGACGGCAGGATCCGGCAATAAATGGGTTTTAAACACCTCTGAGCTCGCGGGATGCGGCGCTGCGGAAGGACAGCAGGTTATTTTTATCGTTGCATTAGTTCCAGATTAATTGCCGGGATGTTATTAACGGCACGGAGCGGGGTCTGGGCGTGGGGACGCTGACGTCGGCCCGTCCTGTCCCAAACCCTGTGCAGGAGTTGGGATTGGGACCCTGCACGTGCCTCTCCCCACACCACCAGAGCTTGGTGACAAGCAGGGACAGGAGCCATGGACCAGCACCGGAGCCTCCTGGCTCGTCCCTTCCCAGCCCAGATGCTCCTTCTCCTCGAGCTCCACTCAGCAGCTCCAGGGAGCACTGGATGGTGGCTCCCCCCAGATTTCCCTCCTCCTCTCCCTCACTCCATGGTGTGTCCCAGTTCCCTTCAGTGCTCTGCAACTGGGGTTTCTCCCCCTGTCCCTGATTCTCCAGCCCTGGGGGCTCCATTGTGTCCCATCAGCCCATTCCAGCCTGAACCACACAGTCCCCCTGCCAGCAGCCCCTCTGGAATTCACATCTCCAACATGGCCAAGCGCCCCCAGTTTGTGCCAGTGCCGGCGCCTGCGACCCTTCAGCTCACCCAGAGCTGGGACACGCTCGGCTCTTCCCGTGGCTGCTCCAGCAGCAAACCTGGAGCTGGGCCGGGGGATGGCACTGCCACCACGGGGACCCCTCCTCTGTCCCCCCGCCCTCCGTGCCTGCGGCAGAGCAGGAGGAGCAGGAGAGCACGGCGGAGCAGAGCTGCCGCTGAGAAACCATCTCGCCAAAGCCGCCTGTCAGCGATCCCGCTAATGGCACACGGGAGCGGAGACGTCGGAACGTGCCCTCCCGCCCTGCCAGCCACATCCCCCGCAGGTGTGATCCCAGCAGCTCCCTTCCACCGGGAAAGCCGGGACTGTGCCCAGCCCCCAAATGCTGGACAGGATCGCACATGGGATGTGGGATTTGCTGGGGGCAGATTCCCACAGGAGCACCCCAGCAGGTCGAGCCCGATGGGGATGGGGCTGGGCAGGGACGAGCAGCGTCACAGGGAGGTGAGAGTGGCATAATCCCAACAAAGGAAGGGCTTCCAGCAGGGAGAGCCTGGCCAAGGAGAATCACACCCCACATTCCAGGACAGCCCTGGGGCCTCCTGCTCCCAGTGCCTCCCAGTCCAGCACTGGGGAGGTGACACCCAGCAGGGACAGGGCCACACGGCTCCTGCAGAGACCGCTGACGTTCCCGGGTGGAATCGCTTTATAGGGTCAGGGAGGAAGGAACCAGCCCAGAGATATTTAAGTGGCGTTTCACCATCGGAAAAAATTAGAGTCACAATATTAATTAATCCTCAAAGCACTTTACGAACATTAACTAATTAAGCCTCCCAACCCCTCTGCGAGGTGGGAAAGGTATCATTGTCCTCATTTCACAGCTGCGGAAAACGAAGCGCGCGGAGGTGACGTGACTCACCCACGGTCACTGCGAGCCAAAGGTGGGAAGGGGACCCCAAAATCTGCCCCTCGCTCCTAAGCAGGGCAGGACACAGCAGTGCTGGGCACCCCGGAGCCTCCCACAGCTGGATCCCAGCATCCCAGTCCCCACCCACGGCACTGAGCCGGAGGGGGACAAACCAGGACCCCAAAACGGGGTGTCCTGGGGAAAAAACCCCACCGGTTCCAGGGGCAGGAAGTTAAAACAGAAACCACCGAGGGGTTTTATGGAAAGCACCACCGACCCTGCGCGCTTTAAAAGCGATTAGAGCCCTGCCTGGGTTATCAACCGGCGTCTCAATCCCGCGGCATCGATCCGGATAATAGCCGGCAATTGTTCAGATACAATATCATAAAGTCCCTTTAACTACAGCCATAAAGCTTCCCCCGCCTGCGGCACCGCTGGGCTCCCCACGCGGCCCCGGCACCGCCAGCACATGCTCGGGGCTGAGGATGGCGGGGGGACCCCACCAGGGCCCCCCGGGCAGAGACCCCACTGCTCCCGTGGTTCTCTCTTGTTCCCAACACCCGGGGATCACGCGGTGCCAGGACCCGGCCCTTCCACTCCCCAGGGCAGGGGGGGTTCCCACTGCCAGCCCCCAATCCCAGGGGGCTTCCACACCCTGCTCCCTGCCCTGGTTCCCAGCCAGGAGGCGGCGGGGGTTGGGTCACCAGCAGCCCCCGGGAATGCCACTGGAGAGCACCACTGTGGAGGACACCGCCGGAGAACCCCCTTCCTCACCCGCCGCTTCCCACCGCTTAATGAGCACAAAATATTTCCATGTTGCCAATTACTTGGTTCGTTTGTGCTGCTGCGGGCAGCGCCGGCGCAGGGAAAATCCCCCTGGAGCCGGCCCAGCCCCCGGGGAGCAGGGAGAGCCCAGGCTGGGTCTCCCCAGGGCTGAGCATCCCCACCCCGTCCCTGTCCTCCGTCCTCACCACGCACCCGACACCCCAGGCCCCCTCCCTCGGGGTCACCTTAGTCAGCAGCTGCCTGATTAATGCCCAGCGACATCCCCAGCGTGACACTGACGGCTGCAGTGAAAAAGCGAGACCTTCCCAGGATTTAAACTGGCCTCTCAGGGACTTGGAAAAGGCCTTGGAACCCCATTTTTCGCCTTAGCCCCCTTTTGGGGTGTGACCTGCCAGTGCCACCGTTCCAGCCCCTTCCAGCACGGACGAGATCCCAAGTGGCACCGCAGATGTGTCCCAACCTCAGCCATCCCAGCCGGGTCCATCCCGCCCCAAGGATTGATCCCCGCTCCCACCATATCCCCGAGAGGGATTCCCAGACGGATCCCTCTCCCTGCTCCCACACCAGCACCATAAAACCCTTCCAGCAGGTCCCGGGAGCCGCGTCCCTCCCACCTGCGCCCATAAATCCTCCCTCCACACGGAGCTGGGCAGTGATTTATCACGTGGAACAAATATTGCAATGTTTAAGGAAAAATATAAAAGGTCCATCCAGCTGGATTCCCTTCCCAGCAGGAACCAGGGACTCGGTGACACCAGGATTTTGGGGCAGCAAGGGACATGCCGGTGCAGGGACAGGGTGGAAGAGGCCGGAATGAATTGGGCTCCGGCGCTGCCAAACCACCTGGATGCAGGATGAATGCCAGACCCAGCCATGGATCTGAGTCACCGTGTCCCCACACGGATCCCAAACCAGTGTGGAAGGAGCTGGGGGGCTCCAGTCCCTCCTTGTGGAGCCCTGGGCTCTGCGGACACAAAGAAGGGGCTTCTCCGCCGACGCCACCAGCACCGCTCCCAGCAGAAATTCCCGAGTCCAGGCTCTCTGACAGCCATGTCCTTTTCCATCTCTCAATCACTCTACCAACATTAATTCCCTAATTTAGCCCCTGGCAGAGATCCTCACCTTACCCAAGGAGAAACTGAGGCTGGGGGAGGGAGAAGCCATTTGTCTCCCTGTAATGAGCTGGAAGTTGGATCCAGGATCGCTCCCAGCTCGCAGGATGAGTGTCCCTGCTCCTGATCCAAAGCTTTCTATTGCAAAACACAACATTATGATTTATTATTATTACTATTATTATTAGTAATCAACTCCAGTTTTCCTGGAGTCCAGATCCCGGCTGTCTATGGGACACCAAACCCCCACACCTCCCACTGCCGGCGCTCCACATCCCAACGCCGGAGAGCGTGGCGGGAAGATCCGAGGGAAACCCAACAACTGCGGATGGTGGCGGGACGAGCCCGGAGAGGCAGCAGTTGGGTGGCTGGAACTCAGGGCCACCGACCCCAGGAACTACCACAGAGAGAGAGGTGCATGCAGGGAAAGCTGGGAACGCCAGGAACCGCAGGCAGGGAAAGCTGGGAGCCGCTCCAAGGCCAAGGTCACTCACGGCGATGAGTGTTAGGAATGCCAGCGCTGGCTGGGCTGGATGCTGCCTCCGGAGCACACATCCTGCAGCAGAAGGTGATCCCTGCTCCCAAACCTGTTCCCAACCCTCCCAATTTAGCCTTAAATCCAACCTCACGGGGCCGGGAGCGATGCCAGGCTGTGGAGTGGGGAACGATCCCAATGTTCCACTCGGCACCCCCCTGGCTCTGGTCAAACCAATCCCTGCGACCCCACGGAGATCCAATGGAGACGGCATTGGATGGGGCCTGGAGCCAGAAGCCATTTCCATTCCAAACAGCCTTGGATTCTGCGTTGGAAACCAAACGGGAGCACCATTTTGACCAGCATTTGCAGCCAGAGCTGGTGCCAGAATTCCCGGGTGCTGGTGCTGTATCCGACAGCGGCTGGACAACAGTGGGACAGTCCCGGGACACGGCACAGCCCCCACCCTAAAACAGGGATCCTGGGAGCAGGGAGCTCAGCCAGGGGCTGGACACACAGACAGAGGGAATTCCAGTTACAGGGTTTGAAGCAGGTTTTTTTTTAAATGCAGGAAAATGGTGGAAGGGCAGGAAAAAGCGGAGAAGAACAACGGGAAAATTGAAACACCCAAACACCAGGAGGGAGGGAAACTCTCCGGGAGAGCACCTTCTCCAGCAGCACCTCTCCCACCCTGCTCCCCTGGATGTCCCACCTGGCTGCTCTGAGAATGGGACAGAATTTGGGAAAAGCCCCTTTGGAAGGGCCGGCACATCGGTCAGGCTCGGGCGGCTCCGGGACCACGTCGGGTGAAAATAAAGCAGAGTTTGTGGGAGAGATGCAAGAAGGGTCAGTGAGCAAACCAGGAGGGCTTGTGGGATGGGAAGCAAAAAAGGCATGGATGTAGGAAAAGCTGGGACAAAGGGCTGAGAAAGGGTCCCCTGGGTTTCAGGGAAAAGGGAAAACAGTGACGGTTCAGTAACGCTGATGCATCGTATTAAAGCACTGACCATTCCAAAATAACCTTGGAATAAAGACACCCATCCCAGAACGGGGCCGTTCCACCAGCACGGGGTGGGGACGGACAGATGGAAACAGACACACGGACACGGCCCCGGCGGCTCCACCATCCCGAGCCGGCATCGCTCCGTACCCTTTGGGGCCGTCCCGGCATTCCCGGCCCTTCGGAAGCCGGGTACCCCAGGCCCCCCTCCCCGTCCCGGGGGGCTCTGCCCCGCGTTTTTCCACTCAATTTCCTTCCCGAGCCGGCAGGAGATAAATCCCTCTGCCGAGGCAGGCGGCCGGAACGGCAAAGCCAGCGGTGCCAAGTTTAATAAGCAACCCTGATCGAGAATCCAGATAATAATTGGGATTATCGAGCCGGCTGGGAAAGAGCTTCCTCAGCTCCTGACGGCACCAGCACCCAGCACAGGGGGACAGTGACACCCACGGGGTCCCCAGCGGGACTGGGACACCGACAGGAGACCGGGATACCGCCAAGGAGCAGCATTATTAATTTAGCATTAAAATAAAATCAAAATAATAACCCCCTTTTTGGATGCTGGAATGAGGAGCCTTCTGCCCCCCAGATCCCACAGGACCTCCCCGGGGGTTCCAGCTCCATCCCCACCTCCACAGGAGCATCCTCCATCCTGGTCCGTGGGGGGTGGGCGCGGGGCCGGCGCCGTCCCAGCGCCCGCGGAGAAGCTCAGCCGCCGGAATAATCCCGTCGCGGTTGGATTTTGTGCAGGGCACGAGGTCCAGGGGCTTTCTTCCTCAGTGGAAACAGGATTGGAAAAAGGAAAGAACCGGGATTTTTCGAGTTCTCTACAGGGTCAGGCTGATTTTATTTTACTGCAAATATAAATAGGGCTTTTGATAAATAGAAAAAAAAAATAAGGCAGTCTAAATAAAACCCCCCTGGAAGACACGGCACGGAATCCGGAATCCTGGCAGGAATAGCTGTAGCCGGGCTGAGTGCTCCGAATATTTGTATTTGCTGTCTAAACACTTTATCTCTTTCCCAGCACATGGGTGAGTTTTGCTCCCGTGTAATGTTCAAGGAAAAATAAACCGAGACGGATAATTCCTCCTCTTCTGCAGGGGAGGAAAAAAGAAAACCCAACGAAACTTGGCGGCGTGTGGGGGAAACAGCAAAATATTTCCAGGGAAATTCGGCTGAACGCCAAGGAAACAGATACAGGAGGCGATTGGGATGTGGTGGGAGGAGGAAGAAGCTGGGGATGAAAAGGGGCTTCCCCATCTTGGGTTGTTAAAAATCCATATTCCCGTTTATTCCCCTTTTTCCCCCCCAAAGTCAACGGCGCTGGGAATCGGAGCCGAAAAGGAGAGGTCTGGATCTGATACAAAAAAGAGCTGATGTGCTGAGGGAGCGGAGGGATGTATCCCATGGGATCCCACCAGGGCACAGGCGTATCCCAAAGGATCCCACCACAGCACAGGTGTATCCCACGGGATCCCAGCATGGCACAGCCCCACCAGGACACGGCTCAGCCCTGTGACCGTCCCTCACCCAGCAGCGGCATCGCTCGCTGCTCCTCCGCTCTGCTGCGCCTTGGGAAGGAAAAATTTAAAAGGGGGAGGAATTAAAAAAGGAAATGGAGCCTAAATCCCTGTTTCCATCAATGACCCAAAGGAAAACGCCGAATGGATCCGAGCGGGGCCTGGAATGGGAGCACAGGTCCTGCTGCCAATTGGCTTCACCGGAGCCAAGCGCCATCAATCCCGGGATTTGTGCCGCAGCTGGAGACCGATCCAGGGGCAAGCTGGGCAGGACAGGGCCGACCCCAAAACTGGGGGTCCAGCCAGTCCTGCCTCCACACTTCCATCCCCTCGGACGGGCTCACTCTGGGACCTCTCTCTGCCCCTGGCACTGGAACTCATTCCCCCATCTTCATTATTATTCCAGGGAGTGAGTTTTCCTCCTTTGGAATATTTTTCCCCACTGTTGTTGCTTTGAGTGCCTCATCCCCCTTGAAGTTTGGGGCCCCCACTCCCGTGTGGGGACACAAAGACTGGATTCAATCGGAGCAGGGCAGAGGCAGGGCCCTTCCCAATCCCTCTGGAGAAGGATCCTCTTTTCCCCCCAGCCCATTCTGTGGCATCTCCACCTGGCACACGGAGGAGCCACAGGAGCCGCCCCGAGGGACACGCACGGTCCCGGGGCAGAGACAGGATCTGGGATGTGGAGCCCAAAGTGTCCCATGGGGAATAAGGACCCTCCTTGACGCTGCCTGGGTCCCTCCAGCCAAAGTGGTGAACCCCATCCAGGGATCAGGGCTCATCCAGCCTCTTGTTGAGGGACGGGATAAGGTCGGGATGGGATAAGGCCAGGAGGGAAGGCGAAGCGCAGCAGGATTCATCCGGCACACGGATGGGATGAGCTTGGAGGAACCTTGGCTGAAGCACCACTTCCAAAATGAAGGACACCCCAGACGGGGCTGGGGGAGGCATCACCCCGAGGGAGACGCCGGGAACGCTCGTGGGCTTTGTGCCGAGCACCAGCACAACACCCCAACACAGTCCAGGGGGCATTCATTCCTCCCTGGATCTCATTACGGGAATCCTGGCAAAGTCACTTCACAGCCACCCTTTCGGATGAAGCTCCATGGCCGTGGATCTCCCCAGTGGGTGACCCCGGCGGTGACCCCGCTGGTGACCCCGCTGGTGACCCCAGCCCTGCCCTCACCCCTGAGCGCAGCCCCTCCACAGTCCCCACACAGCCCCCACTCCCGGCCGGCTTTTGAGCCGGGAGCCTCATTAGGAGGTAATTAGCTCCGGAACAATGGGAAGCTCTTTAGCAGCCCAGGCACAGCAGCAGCAACAAGCCAAGGGGGAGCGAGGGAGGAGAAATAAATAAATAACAACACTGTGACCACCCGGGAACAGGCTGGGACGGAGCTGGGACATGGCGCTGCCCAACGGGCTCCATCCCCCTGCCCCGCTTCAGCCTCGGCCCTTCCCAGTTCTCCTGCTGGGATCAAACCAGCCCTGGCACATCACACCCCCAAAGGGGGCACCGGCCCCCCAGCACAGCTCCCTCCCGGCTGGGAACAGCGATGGGATCCCCGAATCCGGCGTCCAGGGCAGGGTTGGGCTGGTGGCAAAGAGTCTGTGTCCACACAGGACACCCCTAAACGCATCCCCGGCTCGGGGGTGTCCCTGAGATGCCTCCAGAACTCCTTTGGCAAAGGCCAAAGCAGCCACGGGGGCCACTGGTTCACCCTGGCGCTTCTCCAGCTCCGGAGGATCATGGAATCGTTTGGGTTGGGAAGGAGCTCCAAGATCATGGAGTCCAAGTGATGATCTGGCTCGGACTCTCGGAGCGGCGCTTCCCTACACCCACAGAGGCCAAACCAGGGCTGGTCCTGGTCTTGGGATGATGCTCCAGGTACAGGGAACCAGCCAGACGCTGGGATGAGCGCTGGGTTGTGGCAAAGGGGGAAAAGGAATTTAAACTCCTCTTAGGGGCTGAAGGTAACAGCACCCCGAGCTGCTCACCTTCCATAAATCCCATTAAATCCAACGAAGCAGGGCAGGATCTCTGCCCCGAGTGGGGAAAACCAGCTCGGATCAAAACGGAGCCTCGAAAATCATGATTAATATCTAACACAAAAGAACCGAAATTGTCACCATCAGGAACGAGGAGCTATTTAAGGAACAATTGCTGCAATTTTCCAGCCAACCCAGCAGCTGAACCTTGTCAGGCACAGGCAGGTACAGCTCCAGCCACGGCACGTGGGACGGACACAGGCGGACAGATGGACAAACCTGTGCCTAGAGCCAGGTAAACCCACACCCCGGTGTATTCCAGAGTCCCCAGGCAGGAATTCCAGGTGAATGTCACACAAGGGTGGCACAGCCACGCACGGCGGAACAGGGAGGGTGTTTGGCACCGGATTATTTGTGTGTGTGAAGCGTATTTATGGCGGGGGCTGCATAAACACCCACACCTATAAAGAAATAGAGATACACAAATACAATACATATATGTACATAAATATATATGCATATAGACATAGGAGCATTTCTATACACAGCAGCACTTTTGAAGCTTTCCGGGGGACCTGAGGGCACCTCTCACCCCCTGGGCCGTTCCCATTCCCCACCCTCTGCGTGTCCCCCCCACCGGGACACCCCAGCACACACGGGGGGTCCCGGGGAGCGCCCGACCCTGCGGCAGCTCCGCACGCCCCCAGCCCATCCTCGCATTAGGATGCGGCGCGTGGCCGGCATTTGGATACCAAATGTGCAACCAGCAGGGAATGTAATTGCGGTCCCTGGAAAGGGACAGGCGGAGACGGAGACGGGCACGGAGAGAGAATCCTGTCAGCGACGCCGGCCCGGTGGTGTCTGCTCTCCATTAACCACTCGCCGCAGCCCTGGGCTGGTGAGGAATAGCTAACACGGCTTAACGGGCTGGAAAAGAGGGGTGGGAAGGGCTGGGAGTGATCTCGGCACAAAGGGAGAGCGGAGCGAGGAAAACTAAAAGAGCAGGGATTGCGCAGGATGAGCCCGAGCGCCGGCACACCCAAACCCCCGGCACCGCTCCGGCACCTCGAGAGGGGCCTCGGCCCGATGGTGACACGGGAACGACCCCAGTGCCAGGGCTAAAATTCACACTCGAATCGCTCCAAAGGGGGAACGGGGAGTGTTTCTTCCAGAGGCTGGTGCAGACCCCGGTGTGATGCCCACGGGAGTGGGGAGGGACACACGGGGATGAGGGTGACCCCAAAGGCCTCAGCCAGATTTGGGACATGGAGGTTTTGGGATCCAGCTCCACCTCAGGGCTGACCCAAACTGCCCCAGCATAGAGACACGGGTGGGCTCCCCCTGAGCCGAGTCCTCCCACTCGGCCACCGCTCGCCAGCACCAGATTCCCCTCCAAAAAGCATCGTCTGCGCTCCCTCGATGGAGAGGTGGCACATGCAGCCGCCCTCGGCATGGCCACGGCCCCTCGTGGCACACGGGTGGGTGAGCTGGCCCTGGCTTGGGTGGTCAGAGGGTCATGGCCACGGCCACATCTCTCCTGGCCACGGCCGCCGCGCTCCAGGCTCTCGGACAAAGCAGCAGCGACCGGGGCTGAGGCTCCGGGAGATGGGAATGCAGGAAAAAAGGGGCACAGAATCCGATGGGATGGGGAGCACAATCCAAACTCCCCCCCCAAGACCACTTCACCCCCACCCCCCTGTGGCCTGGGACTCTCACCCCCCAAAGTCCTGCTCTGCCATCACCGCTGGCCCTGAGAATCACCTGGCTCTGCAAATCCCTCTGCTAGAAACCATTTCTCCGGTTCCCGATCCCGGGATTGGGGAGTGCAGAGGAGCAGAACAGAAATCCCAGCTGTGCTCACAAACCACACCGAAAAATAATACAGAAATCAGCAAAGAACCGCTCGGAGGCAGCGCCGTGACCTCGGCGTTCAACCAGGCCACGGGCACGATCCCGCCCGGACACGGGGATCTGTGCCACGAACAGAGGGAGGGAAACCCCCGGCACTCTGCACGTTCCCGCTGTGGATACAGGCACACGGCAGCGATGGCTGCAGGAACACCGACCGGCATTCGGGAATGACGAGTCCCTGCCCGTCACCCGGCTGTCGGCAGTGCAGGGGACGGGAACAAATCCCAAACCCTCCATCCTTCCTTGGCCTTCCAGAACAGCCCCAGGGCCGTGGGTCGGGATCCCAGGATTGGGGACCCTCTGAGCACAGGTCTCTCCTTCCCACAGACCTTTTCCCCCAATAGCATGGAGGTTTTCCCAGATCCCTGTTTTTTTTGCCGCACGATGTGATGTGGGGCACTGAGACCCATCCCAAACCTGCTGTGGCACGGGGGGCAGTGGGGCACCCCAACCCCAACTCCGGGACACCCGGCTCGACCCTCTGCTCCTCGTTGGATCCCAAGGCAAATCCACCCCGGAATCCGGCGGGCGAGCAGCTCCCGCACCGCCAGCCGGAAAACATGGAGTGACGGTGGGAAGAGCCCTGCCTGCTGTGCCGGACCCCTGCCCACCGCGAGGGACACCCACCCACGGCGCCAGACCCCTGCCCACGGTGCCGGGTCCGGCCCTGCAGTCCCACCCTGGACACGCGGCACCAACGACCGGCCCGGCCGCGGCCAACGGATCCACACCCGGAGACCAAACCATCGGCAGCCCCCGAAATGTGCCACGGAGCAAAAACCCACAGCTCCACACGGCACCGAAACAGCCCGTTATTACAGAATTCCACCTTCGTCCTCCTTCGTTTCTTCCCAGATAACCCAGGAGTTCCAGCCAGCCAAACCTCTCTCTCCCCAGCGCATCCGTACAAAATCATTTAAAAATAAAAATAAACCTGTAAATCCACAGCGAGTGGTTTAAATCTCTCCCCAGAACAGGGAAATTGCAGCATCCCGAGGTACCACTTATTTTTAATTTAGCCCCAATTATGAAATATAGAATTATTCTAATCTGGGCAAATCATATCGACCATGAGATTTATTCCTGTCTTTTATAAAATATAGATTGCTGTATAAACCTGAGGAAAAATATTTAGCGGCAGAGCAGGTCTGTGGGTTCAAACAGGGTATTTTAACCTTGGGTTTTTCCCCCTTTTTTTTTTTATCCCTTTTGATTTCCCCTTTATTAAAGGGAGGGGGGGTGAAAGAAAGAAAACGAGGGACCAGAAAAATCACAGATATGTTGTTCTTCATTTTTAAGAACGAGACAGTCTTGTAGTAACTCCAGACACAAAATAAACCCACCGCTGGGTTCGAAAAAGGGAATAAGCAGGAAACTCAATGGCAATTTCAATCTTTGCAACCCCTAATAAATTGCCTCGAATTCCGAGAGCCGAAGGCGCAGGCGGGGAGCGCTGTGGCGACACGGGGCGCTCCCACATTGGGGGAATTTGGGTCACATCCCGGAGCCAGGCGCTGCGGACGTGCTGCTGAACCCACCAGCCATTGTCTGCTCTTCCCTCCCAGCCCCTCGCACTTCCTCCGCTCCATTTTACTTCCCCCCCCCTCGAAAATATTTTCCCTGCCAATAGCGGATTTTGGGAAAAAATAATATATATATACGTGTATATCTATATGGAATAATGATCCACCGCGTATTTCCGAGGACGAATTCCTGGCGGCGCCTGCGAGGGGGCGAAAGGGATGGAGCCGATGCCATCGCCGGTGCCGGGTCCCGGGACGCCCGTTACCCAACGGCCAAGGGGCCACTCTTGGCAGTCGGCACCACATGGCAACCCTTGGGTGCCACGTCCCAGCCACAGGAACCTTTGGGTGCCAAATCCCAACTGCAGGAACCTTTGGTGCCAAATCCCAGCCACGGGGACCCGTGGGTGCCAAATCCCAGCCACCGCCCCAACCACCCTCGTCCCCGGGATGCCGGAGTTCGACCAGGGGGGCCCTGCCACATGTTTGGCTTTTGGGAGAACAAAAGAAAAGAGCCCAAAGTGTGGGAGCCGGGGAGCACCAGGAGCCGAAACCAAAAACTTCGCAATGGGCAAAAAAGAAAAAAAAAAAATATATATAATTCCCTGGCTCTTACAATCCCCCACAAAAATGTGAGGGAGATAATAAAATCCATATGCACCACGGGCGGCCCGTGGCAGAGGCACCGCCGCCACGGCACAAAGGGACGGGCTCGCCCCCGTTTCGGGGCGGCGTGAGGGGCACGAGCGGGTCCCCCCCAGGAGGACGTGTGCAGGCTGGATGGACGCCGGTGCTGGGGAGGGTCCTCGGCCTCGTGCGTGTCCCACCGGCTCCGGAACGCAGCTGGGAACTTTATCAACTGCGCTGGTGTCGTCGAGGCAGAGAAGGTGCCACCGAGGGTCCCCTCCCGGAGCTCCCAGCGCAGCAGGGGATGAGCCAGAGGAGCCACCTTGCCTCGCTGGGAACGAGGACCAGGCCACACCGTGGCCACTCGTCACGCAGGGACCGATGGGGACAAAGATCCCCCCGTTGGGCCTAGAAAACGGGGCAGCCCAAAGGTGGGGGCCGTGGGGGCAGCAGCACCCACTGAGCACCCACTGAGCACCCACAGAGCTCACCCCCCAGTGCTGCCAGGGACGCTGCCAGGGCTGGGAGAACTTTGAGGAACTGGGGGAAAAATGGGGCTTCAGGGGTTGGTTTTTAGGTTTTTTTGCCTTTTATAAGTGTCCCCGCAAATGAGCCCATTCAGACTCTGTGGGGTGTCCCTGCGGGGTGGGAGGAGGGTCCCGGGGGTCCCAACCACCTGAGCATTCCCGGAGCAGAATGGCCTCCCACTTCCAACTTGCCAGCAGTTTTTGGTTCCTCAAAATCACGAACAAAGAAATACGACAGAAACAAAACTCTCGCCCCCCCCAAAAAAACGCTGGGGGAGAAAGAATACACAGAAAAATCGAAATTCCAAACTGGAGCAGGGAAACGAAGCCAACTGCGGAGATTGCACTTCCAGGATGGGAATGACCCGGGAGCAGTGGGGCCGAGCACCCCCAGCCCCGCACCCTCAGCCCCCCTCGAGCCCCCCAGGCCTCCCCCCAAGCCAGTTTTGCCGCTTCCCCCCCAAATCGGGTTTTTTCCGACCCACCCCCCACTCCCCGCGGCCGCACCCGCCGCTTTGGGCAGATTTCGGGGGTTTTTTTCGCAGAAGCTTCATCCTGGGAGAGGGACGGGGGTGGCGGGGGGAGGAACTTGAACTTCCCCGAAGTTGGGCGCGGAGGGGCCGGGGGGGCCGATCCGCAGCGCCCGCCGCCCGCTCCCCCCGCCGCCCCAGGGAACGCGCCCCGCGATGCTCCCGGCGCTGCCGCAGCCCCCGGGGACGGCCCGCCCGGGGCCCCGCGGGAACTTTCGGGGGAGGGACCCCCGGGGACCGCCCCCCCTCCTCCTCGGGGCCGCCCAACCCGTTCACCGGAGCCCACCGGGGGTCGGAGCGGGACCCGACCCGCCCCGGGCGGCGGCGGCCGCTGTCACCGGGTGTGTGCGGGGGGGAAACACCGACTGGAACTCGGGCGCCGCGGCCGCCCCCG
>JAWWES010000082.1:1949609-1965405 GCA_035583135.1 Lophotriccus pileatus
GCCCCCCCGCGCGCCGGCCCCGCCCCCCCCGCGCCGCCCCTGACACCTTGTTGCCACCGGCGGGCCCCGCGCGCGCCCCCGCGGCCACGCCCCTGGGGGGGGAACGGGAACGGGAGGGGGGGGGTCACACCGAGCGGGGGGATGGGGTCACACCGAGGGGCTTTGGGATGGGCACCGGGGTGGGGGGGTCACGCCGGCAGGGCCGGGAGAGGCGCGGTCATACCTGCGCGGGAGGGGGGTCTGCAAAGGGGGATCACACTGGCGAAGGGGGGTGTTTGGAAGAGCAGGGGTCACACGGGCTTGGGGAGCAGGAGGGAGGTTTGGGGGTCCTTTGGCTTGAGGCTGACGGGGGGTGTTGGGGCCCACGGGGGATGTGGTTGAGTGGGGGACAGCCAGGGGCTCGCAGCGGAGGGGACAAAGGACAGGGATGTGTCCTGCGACCCGCAGGGACCAAGGGCAGGCAGACGGACAGACGAGTGGACACCCCGCCCGCAGGAACATTTTTTCACCTCTGATCCAGGGATAAATTAAACTTTGCTTTGTCAAAATCTTGGAAAACACTGATGGGAGTAACAGAGAACTGGTGGCCTGTGGAGCCCTGGAGCTGCTGTGGGGCTTTGTCCAGCTCCAGGGAGGACAACAGGGAAAATCCAGTGCGATTTTTGGTCATAGGTGTGCCACCCAGCCACAGCTCTGGAAGCATATCCCTGAGCCAGGACATCCCTTCAGGCTGTCGGGAGGGGACTGGTGTTCAGGGGGTGTTCAGGATCCCTTCCTTTCCCAGACCCCCCCAGTTCCTCCAAGTCCCAGAGACTGCTACAGAAGGACAAGCAGATCCGGGTGGATTCTGGGCCTTCCTCCCCATGGACACTGGAATGTCCCCCTGGATGTTCTGGCATGTCTCCCTGGGTGTTAAGGCCTCCCCTGATCCCCGCTGAGCCAGAGCCACCCCCCCCAGAGCTCCTCAGGTGCCTGCAGATGCAAAGAGGCTTCCAGTCGGATTCACAGCAGCACCAAGGTGCCCATTAAGTCCATCGGGAGGAGCAGCTCCAGCACATCCCTCTGCCTGTCCTTCTGCTCAGCATCCAAATATCCCTGTGAATCTGTCTCCATCTGATGTGCTCTTCGGAGTTTGTGCTAGAAGGGAGGGAGAGGCCCAGTGTAAAACACCTCCAGTGCCGCACGGAGAGGTGGGACATAAATAAAATATGGACCCTCCTCATTATTTATTTAGCAGATCTATTTGGAAAAAACTCCACGGACTGTGGGGCTCTGCATCCCTCCCCCACCCCAAAGGAAAACAAACAAAAGCCAAATTATCTTGGAATAACGCCGACGGAGCGTCCTCCCGCACAGCAACTCCGCCAAGGTTATCCATCTCCTCATCCCACTCCCATCAGGATCCGTCTCCATCAAGCCCCCGACAGCCAATCTCCCTCCTGTCAGCGGACGCTGCCATAAACCCGGACACTTGTCTGTCAACTTTATTTGTTTCCATTCCTCCAGCCAAGCCGCTAAAAGCCTTTCCAGGCTCTCCAGGAAGCCCAGCCGTGATCCCTCCCGGCACGGGGGGAGCCCCGGGGCCAGCTCCAGGGGCACCCATAGCCAGTTAAAACCTGGAGCTGCCACCACCCACAGCAATCCCACCTGTGTGCTGGGATGGAGGAACGGGAACGATCCACAGGCCACGGTGCTGCTGGTGGCTGGTGAAGGAGTCGTGGATCAGGGTGTCGGGTCCCCAGTGGGCACCCACTGGCCAGTGATTCCCGGGACAGCCCAGCTCAACCCATCGCATCCCATCGCATCCCAGAGCATCCCAGAGCATCCCAGCTCGGCCCAGAGCATCCCGGTTCAGCCCAGGACATCCCAGCTCATCCCAGTTCAACGCCACGCATTCCAACTCAACCCAGTGCATTCCAGCTCAGCCCACTCAGCACCACCAGAACTGCGGGAGATCACGGATCGAATTCCCTGGGAAATGGGGTGATCCGTTGGGATCAGGCAGGAGCAGCCCCACACCCACTCCAGCATGTTGTCTCCCTCCCCGGATCAGTCCCGACAAGTCCCTGCCTGGGGGGGCCCAGCCCCACTTTGAATGGAACGACTTATTCTCCAGTGCTGGTAACGGGAAGGAAAACCTTTTCCAGGGTTTTTCTGGCTTCTCCACCAGCACCAGGTTGTTTTTCTTACCACACAAAAACAACTATTTGCCTTAATTACTGCAAATCCTGCGATTTCCAGCCCCCAGCTCTGCGCAGGGGGCGAGGCTGGATGCAGGGAGGGATAATTCACACCCGCCTTCCTCAGCATTAATTGGATCGGCCGGGAAATTATGGAAAATATTTGCCACCGACAGGAAAAAAAAACCCTTCCCACTAGAAAGGTGAGGAGTGGCAGGGAAAGGGCCGAGAAGCGCCGGCGCAGAGCAGAGCCAGGCTGGGAACGGAGCTGCAACAGGAAAAAAAGGGGCCCAGGGAGGTCCCTCGGAGCTTCCGAAGGAGACACGCAGGACCCGTGGGAGGGGGATCCCGGCTGGCAGTGGGATCCAGACACCCGGTACGGTGGCAACAGAGTGGTGGTGACGAGCCAGCCGTGGGATCCTTGGCACAGAGCCAGCGTGGCATTGGGTGGCATCCATGGGCACCACCGACCCCCATCCATGCACACCGACCCCCCCAGGCCAGCGAGGGGCCCACCCCTGCCTGGGGGTGCAGCACTGGGGACATCCATCAGCGTGGCCAGGCTGTGGCACAGCTCCAGCTGCCAGGTTTTGCCAGCCAGGAGAGGCCACTGGAGCCCTCCCCCCACATTCCCTGAGCTCCCATTTTATTCCAGCCACAGAGGTGCAAAACTGCAGAGCCCCACAATTATACCCCAAATGTGGCTGCACCCGGAGCTTCTGTGTGGCCCCCCCGAGACCCCGGGCACTGGCTCCCTTCCAGCGGGCCAGGGGAGAGCCCCAAACCGCGGCTCAGGGTGGGAACCCGGAGCACGGGAACACCCAAACCCCTCCCGCGGCCGCCCCGCACGGACACGCTTTGCCCGGGGCAGCTCTCACCCTCCCCCAGCAGCACCGGGCATGTTCGGCTGCCTCATCCGACGCTCGTTAAAACACCCAGCCCCAAATTTGAGCTGCGGATAAACCCTTCCCACGCTGGAGTCGTGCTGGCACGGCCGAGCGGCTCCCCTTGGCTCGGTGGCGTTCGGTGGCCGCTGTCCCTCGGCCATCGGGGCCGGTGGCACCGCTCGCAGCAGCGGCCGCAGAGCAATTTCCGAACGTTAATTAACCCACGGCCCCTTCGCGAAGGGGGCGGGAATGGCGCAGGACGGCACCTGGATGCGAACACCTGGAAAACCAGCCGGGAACCCCCCGAGGGCCAAAATCCTGCCCAAATGCTGCGGTTTCTCCCCAAAGCCGGGGCGGCGGCGGCGCGCGGCGGCGGCACCGCATTGCTTAGGCAACACCCCCCTCTAGTGCCGGTGCCCCTCGTGGCCCCCCGGGGCCGCCACCGCGGGCTCGGGTCGCCGCCAGCACGGGCTCGCACAGCCCCGGCCCCTGCTTTCACCGGGGGAATTGGTCACCCGGGAAGACCCGCAAAGACCCCACCGGACCCCAGTTCTATCACAGACCCCCAGAGCCTTGCAGCCCCCCAACCCCATAACCCGAAAATCCACAGTCCCCAGCCCCATAACCCTGCAGCCCCCAGCCCTGCAGCCCCCTGTCTCGCAGGCCTCAGCCCCCTCATCCCGGAGCCCCCCAGTCCTGCAGCCCCCAGACCCACAGCCCTGTGGGGAGAAGCAGAAGCAGCAGCTCAGCCAAACAGCCGGGGGTTTAGGGGGGCACCTGCAGCCCTTCACCCCTTTGGGTAGCCCGGGACCCCCATCCCTGCCCAGACCTTTCCCAGACCCCACTAACGGCGTTACAGGGACACGGCGCAGTGTCACAGCCACCGTGTCCCTCTCCCACGGCCACCGACCCCTCTTCCCAGCCCGGAGCCCCCCGGCCCCGCGGCCCCCGCTGCCATCCGGCTGCGCTCCGGGAGCTTTTGAATATGGAAAACACAGGGGAAAAGCGTTTTCTGTTCGGCCAAAACCCACCCAAGTGGAATGGGGAGGGGAGGGGGGAGGGAGGGCAGCCCGAGGAGTTAATCCACTTTGAATTGCAGCGGCTCCAGCCCGCGCTCCGGGCTGACAGCTTGACAGAGACGGATTGGCAGCTCCCGAGGTGAGACATCCCGGCCGAGCCACGGAGCCGCAGGAAAAGCCGGCTTGGAGGGGGCAAGTTCCACCGTGTGGTTTTCCAAGAGAAAAAAAATGGGAGGAAAAATTACTTAAATAAATAAAGGTGCAAGGGGAGGGAGAGCGGGGAGCTGGAATGGGCCTCGGCCAGGGAATGGGTCTCGGGAGCTCACCTGTCACAGGGACCCCCTGGGTGACTCCTCAGGCACTCCCAAACCTGCCCCTGCATCTGCAGGGCTCCCTGGTGTTGACACAACCCCCCTGGGACCACCACAGCATCGTCCCTTGGCTCCCATCCAGGGGCTGAGGCGTCCCCCAGCTCCGACAGGACTTGGAGCTGTGTATTCCCTCCGGGACCCCCGAGGAGCCGCTGGAATACAGATCGGAAAGCAACTGAGGTGAAGAGGAACGGGCGCCAAAGAGCGATGCCCCCGGGGCCACACATCTGCTGGGGTGGGTGACGGGCGAGCACAGCCCCAGGCAGGGTGTTAAATCCTTTCACTTGGCAGAAGAAGTCATTTTCCAGGCAGGAAAGAGCCGGGAAGGGAAGGGAAGGCAAGGCCGGCTCTGCCTCCCAGGGCCTGTCAGCAGCTGGGAATCACTGAACTACGACGGATGTCTCGGAGGGATGATAGGGCAGCGACCCTCATATTTTCTGCAGCGAGCACTCCTGTAAGCTCCCTTTGTGCTGGAATGATGGGAATTCATTACAGACCACCCCCAGCCGCGCGCTGGCTCCCAGGGGAGGGATCCGCCGGCTCTCTCCAAGGCTAAATGGGATTAGGTTATCTCCCGGCACAGATACCCAGACAGGAGCACACCGGGGACCGGGAATCGTCCGCAGCATCCAGCCCGGGACCAGCGGGACTCAGCCCAGCGCTCCAGCGCATCCTGCACAGCACCACTGGGTCTCCCTGGAGGCTCCTGGCTCACCCATCGCGGCACTGGAGGGACTCACCACAGGGTTCTGCCTCATCCAGACACCAGGCACCTGCAGAGGCATCGCCACCAGTCCCTCCAGACCAGGATCCACTGAGGAGCTGCTCCCAAACGGACATGGGGAAGAGATTTACTGGTGGAGCTGATCCTGGGGATGTTTGGTGTCACTGTGTGTTTTGGGGAAAAAGTCACTCCATTGTTTGGGCGCCACCAAAGGACCCTCACCCCATGATCACCGCCCCAGCAAAGCAGGCTCTGCCCACCCCTGTTTCCCCCAGGTTTGGTGCCAGCAGCCCTGATGCAGATCCTGGCACAGGGAAGGTGTGAGGGCTGGGCTGGGATTCACCTGGGAAGAGTTGGGGGCGGCTGAACCCCAAAGACCACCATGGCTTCCTGAAAACCACCACAGCCTCACAAAGAGCACCACGACCACCACAACCTCCCCAAAATGACCACGACTTCCCACTGACCACCACGACCTGCTGAAGGCACCGGCACTGACCACGTCTGTGCAGAGCCCCGCACGGAGCAGCCCCCCAAAGCCTCCCGGGGCCCCCCTCAGCGCCAGCACCAGCTGTAGGGTCGGTGTGAACACGGCTGCTCTCGCTCCATTCCCTCTCCCGGCGGCTGCTGGATTCCCTCAATCATGTCAGACAAACCCAGAGAAAAACACGTTTGACTGCATCAAAGTTCAAACCTCCACCTGGCCGCATCCCCGAGCAGGGACCCTTTAATGCTGCGAAGATGGAAACTCCCCCAGGTCTTCATTATGTCTTACAGGCCCGATATTATATCAGATTATGGAATCATTAAACAAAAAATTGTACTCGGCGCTGTCCGGAGGGGCCTCCAGTTACCTTGTCTAAATATAACAGCATCATTTTTAACCGAGGAGCTGGTACAGTCCCCCGGGCCTTCATTATATTTCATGGGTCGGGGCTGCAATATCCTCTTCCCTCATCGCAGAACTCATCCTGCACTTGGCCAAGGCCAAGGCCAGCGGCGCTGGACTCCCCCCTGCACGGGGCACCCCCTTGCTCTGGACTGGCCAGAGAACAGGCACCAAGAGGAGCGGGACGGGCTGGAACAAAGGGTGGAGGGCGGGAGGAGAGCGGCGGGGAGGGGGATCAGAGCCAGGTAGCGCCCAATTATTTTAATTGCGTGTAGGTGCCCTTTCCGCTCGCTGGTGCGACAACATCAGTGTTTACCGCGCCGAGCAGAACCAATTATGTTTGAACATCGAGGGGCTGAGAGGCGGCAAATAAACACGGCGGCGCGCGGGGGCCGCGTTGGCGCCCGTCCGTCAGCGCCCAGCCAGGCGTGCACGGCGAGGGGGGCTCCCGGGATGGGGTCTGGGCAGGGAGCCCCGCGGCACCCGGAGGGGAGAGGGAACAGATCTGTTTGGGAGGGGAGGGGCAGTAAATAAAGCTGTAAAGTGATAGTTTCTGGCGGGGCTTTGACACGGGTTGTCAGAGCCGGCGGCGCGTGTGCTCCTGCCTCTACAGTAAATAACTGCCAGCAATTAGGCAGTGGAGGGGCTGAGGGGGGTCAGGCATATCAGTCACAGGCCGTGGGGAGTGCTGGCCACCAGCAGAGGCCCCGGGGCTGTGTCCCCTCAGGGCAGAGCTGACTTTGCCCCTGGCTCACCCACAGTCAAGGCTCAAACACCCCAGGGCTGCTCAAATCCCCAAACATCAGGATAGCGGCTGCACAGGCAGGGACACAGATCTGAAGGGCCTTTTCCCACCTAAATGATTCTGTGATTCATTCATAGAATCCTCGGGTGCTTTGAGTTGGAGTCTCATTCCACCCACTACCATGGGCAGGGACACTTTCTACTAGCCCAGGTTGCTCCAACCTGGCCTTGGCCACTTCCAGGGATGGGGCAGCCACAGCTTCTCTGGGCAACTTGTGCCAGGGCCTCCCCACCCTCACAGGGAGAATTTCTTCCTTAAACCCAGCCTAAATTCACCATGTTTTAGCTTAAAACCATGACCCTCGTCCTATTGCAACAAGTCCTACAACGCATCTCCAGGGGCTCCGTGATCCCTGTGGATCCCTTCCCACCCAGGATATTCAATGATTGTGTGATCAGTGATGAACTGCGCCCTGAGCCTCACCCCTCCTGTGCTCCCCCCGCCCTCCCCATCGCTGACATCTCCATCACCTTCCTCCTCTTCCTCCCACCCTGCCCAGCAATAATTGGCTCCCGCTCCCACCTCTCCCCTTCCCTCCTCCCGCTTTTCACTCCCCCCTGCCAAGGGAAGACATAGCCGCGGTTCAGGCTGTGGAGCTGAGAGTTCTTTGACACCAATAACCTCTGCCTTTGTGCTCCCGGCTCCGGCTGCTCCCGCCCCCTTCCCAGGCTGGCACAGCCGTGCCCCCCCGGCGTGGGGGGGTTTTGAGAAGCCCAACTTCAGAGGCTGGTTGGAGCTCAGCCCCGGGGGAGCGGGCGCGGGGGACCCCCGGCTCCCGTTCCTATGGCGACCGAGGATGCCGATGCGGCAGCCCGAGGCGGTACCTTTGGTACCCACGGATCAAACGGGCAGGGCAAGCGGTGCCGGGGAGGGGACACGGAGTGCAGGGAATTTAATGACTTGGATTAAAACAGGAGAGCCGGCGGCTCCCTCAGCGCGGGGCAGGAGGAGGCCAAACTTCTCCTGGATGGGTTAAAACTCGATTAAATCTCTCCTTTTTCCCCCATCACCCTGTCCTTGGCCGCTCCCAAGGTTTGGGAAGCACACACCCAGCAAGGACCAAGCCAGGATCCCTGGCATGGGCTGCAGGGCGCCAATCCAACGGATTTTGGCCCCATCGTGCTCACCAGGGAATTAGACAGAGGTCAGGAGGATCCTGCCCAACCCCCAGGGTCCTTTGCAGGGTCTGTGCCCTGCTCCAGGGACCTCCTTCCCCCCCTGCCACTGCAGGACAGAGCCCAGGAAGGGCTGGGAGAGCGAAGCAGCAGAAGTTGGGGAGACCCTCAGCATCCAGTGCCTCCACACCAGCGAGGACTGGGCATGTGAAAGGGAAAAGGTGACTTTTCCCTGGTTTTGTCTCTCCTCGCAGCCTCTTCCCTTCCCTTTTCCATCCCTCTCCTTCCTCGCTGCTCTTTCCGCTCCGGAGCGTTCTGTGCTTTGCTGGGGCATTAAGAGGCGGCTGCTCAAACTGTTTAGTGAAGCATTAAAGGGGCAGGAAAACACTCACATCACGGGAGCTGAGAGCCCTGGAGCATCCTCGGGAAAAAAGCACCTCCCAATTCTGGGAAATAAGACATATTTCTGTGCTCACAGCACCAGACAAAACCCACCTCCCGGCTCTTGCCAGCTCCCTTTCCAGCCTGGCCATCCGACATTCCACAGCCCCAAAAATCGATCCCTCCCCATTCCTGGCTGGGTCACTCGGGAGCATTTGGGCCACCACCCCAGCAGCCACCATCTGCCACCATCCAGCCCCTCACCAGCCCCCAGGAACATCAGTTCCTCACTCCTTCCTTTCTAAATCCAGCAGAAACCTGCAAACACCCCAAAGCTAAAGGGGATAAGAGGTTCAAAACTCGGCAGGTGCAGGCAGAGCTCGAGTGTCCCCTGTGCCCCATCCAAATTGGAGTCCCCTGGGCTCCAAATTCAGTTCCACACCTGGGAAAAACAGGAAAAATCTGGAAATCAGCCCCAGCCACGGCTCTGGGAAAGCTGGACCAGCTCTCCCATTTCAGTGGAACCAGGAAGGACTGGTGTCGCTCCTGGATTAGTTTCCCCCTTCCCTTCTCATCGTGGATTTGCATTTCTCCTTTGGGCAGCTTTCTGGCACAGAAGGGGCTCTGTTGGGGTCTCCTCCCTCCAAGGGTTCTGTTTGGGTCCCCCTTCCAAGGGCTCCATTCAGGGCCCTCCCTCCTTCCCCAGCAATTGTTATGTTAAAATCCCCAGGACATGTTTCTGCACAGAATTAAAGGAGGGTGAGGAGGGGATTGTTTTCGTCAGTGTCTCACCGAGTCTCTGACCTTGAGCGTGAATAAAAACAAGAAAAAAGGAACTTTATGCAAATCTCCGGCACTCGGCACAAGGGGGAAAATAATAACGGCAAATGGAGATTAGGAATGCAAATCGACTTAATGAAGAGGCAGGGGCTGGGCAGGAGCTTGTTTTGCTCTTGTACAGACGACTCACCCTGTCTGGTTGTGCTGCACCCCAGGTCTGATCGTTACAAATTGTATCAGGGTAAGGAAAGAGAAGCACGGGGAAGGTTTAATTCCCTAATTATGGCGTTGCTCATCTCCCCTGCTCACGGCTCTTCCTTCCAAGAGGCCTCTCACACCACAGCTCTACAACAACTCACCTTCCTCGAGTCAACTCCAGGCCATTCACCACCCAAAAGTGGCCCATCCTCAGGCAGATCCTGCCGTGCCAGGGCTGCATCCCGGGCTCGGGATCCCATCCCGTGTTATGGGGCTGCAGCTGCTCCCGTGGATCCAAGGGGACACTGTCTGTGCTGCTGGAGCCACATGGAGTGTGGAGCCACACGGAGCTTCTTCCCACTGGAAGTGCACCTTAGAGTCACAGAACCACGGAATAACCTCAGTCAAAAGGGATCCACCCCCAGCCCTGCACCAGACAGCCCAAAATCCCACCTTTGCTGGGATGTGACACTCCTGGGCCAAGCTCTGCTCTATAAAACCCTCAGCTCAGGGCCAGCCTGCTGTGCTGGGAGGTGCTGAACACCCAGACCCACATGGGAAGGTGATCCCAAAGCTGCTCCATCTCACACCCCTGTATGATGCTTTCAGTGCTGCCTCACTGGCAGAACAATCAAGGTTGAGCCTTGCAATTTAAACAAGCCTTGCACTGGCCTGGAAATGAAATCAGGACCCAGTTCTGTTCCAAATGATGCTGGAGCCCCCTGGGCTGGCTGAAACCTGGGCAGGATCAATTCCTGAGGTGCCAGAGCTCCCAGCACTCCACTCCTCCCTGGGAACAGGATGGCTCCCCCCCAGACCCGGGGCTGGCCTCAGAACACACTTTAAGCTCAGCCTAAAGGTGCTAAAGAATTCCTAGAACGTTTAAAGGCGAGCAGGGCCCGGGGGCAGCGACCTCCCCACGGCCTGGAAACCTTCCCTGGGCTGCGGGTGGTGATTCTCCAGCAACGCCAGGGCTGGGGATGCTCCCACCCCACAAACACCCCCCTTCCCTCCCTCCCAAACAACATCCACGGGAGAGTTTGGCTGGGAATGCGGCGCTTTAATCTCCTGGAAGCCTTTGACAACCTGTCTCGTCCTGGCTTTTAGCTGCGTGAGAGCTGCTCGTTAATGGAGCATTAACCTTGGAGAGCTGCTGCAATTACTCCAACACTAATTCTGACAGTTTTTGGTGTATCTGTTTGTTCTTTTGACAGGCAAAAGGAATTTCTTTTTAAAAGCTGTTTGATACATTTGAGACCTTCTGTCCACATTTCCCTTTTTTTTCTGCTGGAGATGGGAGGGCGGGGGGAACGTGAGGAGGGGGAGACGCCGCCTTCCCGCGACACCTCGTGCAGGCACCAGTCGGGATATTTCCCCCCTCCCAACCCCTTCCCACCCCTGTTTTAAGCCACAGAAGCGTTTGGTCTCTCCTGACCTCATTAGGGTAATTAGGAAACCTTTTGAAGCTGGGAGAATGGCTGCGAGCGGTGGGAAAGGAGGGGAGCAAAGAGGCTCTAAAGGAGCACGAGGATGGAGAAAGGGGGAGAAAAACATCTTCAGCAGCAAGGAGGAGGTGACCTGCAGCTCTGCTCCCATGGAAAGCTCCTTAAATTGCCTCTTTTAAGAGGATGGAAATCCAAGTCCTGGTTATCCCTTAAGACCTGGGCAGCCAGGGAGCAGGGAAGGAAAAAGGTGGCGGGGCAGGCGCGGGCTGAGCTGAGGATTCTGCTTCCATCTCTGATCCACCACTGCTTCCCTGGGTGCCCTTTGGCAAATCAGCTCTTGCTGTGCCTTAATCTTTCCTTCATTTGAAAAGAAGGTTCTCTACATGTTATTTTCTATGTGGGAAATGCAAGCTTTGGAGGGAAGGGGCTCTCTCCGACTGCGCAGCTCCCAGGAAATCCAGGCTGCTCCCGGGGGCTTCCACCCCTGGAAACACTCCACCCTGGAAGCTGTGCCAAAGAACACCTTGACCTGAAGTCTGATAAAGCCTCGGGGACATTCCTGCCCACTTCAGATGGAAGGAAAAGGTGATTTTGAGTTGAACTCAGCTGCCTTCCAAACCGGCCCGAGCCACCAGGGAACACCCGCACGTGCCCGGGGGGCAGGAATGGGAACCTTCCTCAGGACACCCAGCCCTCCCCTCCCTCTGCTAAATGTGGAAACGTTTTCCCTGCCCTCATCAGAGCCAGTCGAGCAGCCCAAGCGATGACTGTGGCGCAGCTAAACTTATCACAGGGATAAAACCTCCAGTTCTGAGGGAAAAACGCGCTATCGCAGCCCTTTGGTACCGATCACAAAGGGCACAAACCTGATACCTCCCTGTGTTCTGCAGGAAGAGGAGTTTGATGTGAGAGAAAAGCGGATTAAAATAACACCGGCGAAATAAAAGGATGAGAACACACCAACACATCCCGGCCCCGGCGAGTCTGAGCCGCCCCGGCCCCGCTGAGCCCCCGGAGCCCCCCCATCCTCCCCAGCCATCCCTTCATCCCTCCAGGGGAACATCCACGGGGAGCTGCTCCCCGGGGTGTCCCTGGCAGACACAGCCAGACTGCACTGCCAGTCTGGACTTCAGCAGGATCATGGGATCCTCAAAGGGTTTGGGTTGGAAGGGACCTTAAAGATCTCCAGTTCTACAAGCAGGGACACCTTCAACTGTCCCAGGGTGCTCCAGGCCCCGTCCAACCTGGCCTTGGACACTCCCAGGGAAGGAGCAGACACAGCTGCTCTGCCCAACCTGTGCCAGGGCCTCCCCACCCTCACAGCCAGGAATTTCCTCTTTATATCCAGTCTAAATCCAGCCACTTTTAGTTTGAATCCATCACCCCTCATCCTATCACAACAGGCCCTGCAACATCACCTGGAGTTGGCCTCAGTGATCCTCAGGATGACCTGGGAGAAACCAGGTAGAGCAGCACTGTGCCCCCCCAAAGCCTCAGCCCCCCCCAAAGCCTCAGCCCCCCCCAAAGCCTCAGCCCCCCCAGCTGCTGCTCAGGCATGAAATGCCCATCAGGTTTTTTCCCCTGTCAGGAACAGCCTTTGCAGCAGTTCTGCGGGAGCGGGGGCGGCCGGGCTCAGCTCAGGCTGAACAATGAAATAATTGGGATTATTTTAAGTACGTGAGGTTTTATTCTTTAAAAGAGCGAGAGTAATTAACCACCGGAACGTATTAGCGGCGTATCAGGGTGGTGGGAATGTTCCATGGCAGGGCTGGAGCCTCTCCAGGGAAAACCTTCTGCCTTCACCCCACGGGGAGCGGGACAAACCTCCCGGTGCTCTGTGGGGGCCGAGCATGACCCCAGAAAGGGCTCTGCTGGCTGCAAACCTCGAGACCCCCATTTCCAGGCCCCCATCCCCGGTGGATGGGAGCATTTCAAGGGTCCCCAGGTGCCCATGGAAGCACTTCCACCAAATCAGACCAAACATCCCCATTTTCTGGTGATTCCATCCTGCAGGTGCAGTGAAGTTCCACCCCCCCCAACAGGTTTCCCTGCACACAGATTTTGGCTCGTGGCTTTGATCCAGCAACACAAGAAGCAAAGCCTGGAGTGTAACATCCCAGGCATTGTCTCCAATTTAATCTTCAGGCCGTTTCCCCCCTGCACACGCAGCCCCAAATTAGCATGTTCAGGAGCACAGAGCCCCTTTCATGTTTACTCATCCTTAGATTGCAAAAATTGTTGTGTGAATTCCTTCTCCAATTAGCTCTGGTACTCAAAAATAAAATATTGTTCCGTTGCCAGCACAGTTCTGATCATTCCTGTCCTTTATACTTTTATTCCCCGGAGTCACTTGAAAAGAGAGCGCTCCTTCCTCCTCCCCTGCAAAGCCCCTTGGAAAATATTTAAAACAAAAAAACAACCAGCAATTCTAAAGGAAAGGCTTTGGTGGCTGAAGTGCCACTTCCATTCACCTTTCCATGATGGAAGGGAAAAAAAATAAAGATCAGAAGGAGGATTTAGACAAAAAGCCAACTAAGTAAAGGTAATTTCTAATACAGAAGAATCTGCTCGTTGTGCTTTGTTGAGTAGAGCAGAACAGACATCAGAGACTCTGCAGCAGGTTTTCAAACGTTCCCAGCTTCTTTTCCAACATGCCACCCCATTCCACACCAACCCAGAGGCGCATTTTGGAGTGCCAGTGCCCGTGGAAGGAAGGTGAGGAAAACCACCCAGTCCCTGCCCACGACGAGCCCCGGCCAGAGGGACACGGGGCAGAATAGTGAGTGCAGCTGAAAACATGCACAGAGAAGTCCTAAGAGACACCCACGGTCACCCCAAAGCCACCCAGGGAGTGCATGAGCAATAAATGGGACACAACTTGGGACATCTTCCCTCAAGCACCCTCATCTCCTCACCCACTGAGGGCTTGGCCACGACAGGACCGAGAGCTCGACACATTCAAGGTGATGATCCCCACCTCAGAGAGCTGCCCATGGAGATAATCCCGGGTTGGAAGGACCTTGGCCCATCCAGTCCAACGCCCTGCCATGGGCAGGGACACCTTCCACCAGCCCAGGGTGCTACAAGCCCCATCCAACCCAGCCTAGGTTAATGCCACCTACAAAACCCAAGGTTTGGTACTGGAGGGATCCACCTCCACGGCAAAGAACTCCGAGATCCGTGAATGGATCCTTCACACATTCTGTCTTTTTGCAGATACTTTCTATAAATATTCTACATTTCTTCCTTTTCCCTCCTTGGGTGACTGGAAGGGCTTGGACCGTCTCTTCTCCCGTAGAGTGACCAGAAAAATCACACACAGGCTGTTGTCACACACAATAACACACACACACAAAAAAAACCCACCCAGCAAACAAGTTGGTACAGGAGCCCTCATGAAAAGCAGGGGACAGAGAGCGGGGATTTCGCATCCATAGCGGGGGCAGCCAACGGGCTGCTGGAATCAAAAGAGTTCCCCAGCACTCCACCGGCCCGCAGCTCCCATTCCAGGGGAAGGAAATTTGCATCCAAAGCATCGAGAGCGCTTTACCTCGAGTTCCAAATAAATTCAGAGCAGATCCATGCCGCCAGCTTGTGTTTGTGACTGGAATTCCCAGGCAGCGCCAGCCGGAGCCGCTCCCCAGCGAGGGATCGGGAAGGGGGGATGGCGGGGGCAGGAACAGGGACGGGAGGATGGGGGAGGACAGCACAGCTGCAGCTGGTCCAGCACCAGAGGCCACAGCAATTAGTGCTAATTGGGGTATCAGCCCCCTGAGCCTGGAAAGGAACGAGCACTGTCGCAGCTCCCACATAGACAGAGCTTGGAAGCACAGAGCCGTGGAATTATTTAGGTTGGAAAAGACCTCCAGGATCATGAAATCCAACCATTCCTCCACCACTGCCAAGGCCGCCACTAGACCGTGTCCCCAGGAGCCACATCCCTGTGTTTTCTGGACACTTGCAGGGGCAGTGACTCCAGCACTGCCCTGGGCAGCCTGTGCCAGTCTGGATCCCTTCTTTCTGGGGAAGGAATGTCCCCTGACGCCCAGTCTAACCTGACGCTGTCCTGCCCTGTTAGCTCATTAGCACTGCAGCTAATTTGGCCCAGCCGGGGCGCCCTGGGCGTGCTGCTGGGCTGGGCTGGGTGTTCATGTCTGTGCTGGAGCCGGTGGCTCCACTCCATCACATCAGGGCATCTCGAAACCTCGTCAGTCCCAGAGTCATAAAAACCCTTCCCAAACAAGTACTGACAGGCCCAGGTGAAACCCAGAGCAAGAGCCTCCCGTGCCACTGGGAGAGACCCTCCCCAGGACCGCAGCTCCCCAGGAGTCACCCCAAAACCCGCTGCTCCCCCACCCCAAGGCCAAGAGACACAGTCCCCAAAGGGCACTTCCCCTTCCAGCTCGTCCCAGGCAGCTGCTCGGGGGAAGATTTGCCTTCCAGGGCGCCAGGATTTGTTTCCAGCTTCCCCAGGTGCTGGCAGTGCCCGGCAGCCGCATGCCTGGTCTGTGAGTGCCATCTACAGGGGTGCCCTGTGCCCCAGCCCCTCGTGCTGCCCCCAGCCCCACAGAACCCCCACCAGCACCGAGGGTCACTCAGGGAGCAAATGAAACCCTCTTCCCCCCTCGGTGCTCCTGCACAGGGCAGGCAGGACCCAGGGACACAGCCCAGGGCAGGGTGACAGAGCGGGACACGGGGAATGTGGATTGTCACTTCTCAGTGCCACTGATCCACACAGCCAGAATGAGATGGATGGGAAGCAGATGTGAGAGGCAGGGAACGCCCTTGGTTTGGTTCTGGGTCTAATTCCTTTGCAGGGAGGAGCCAGGACATTCCCTGGACAAGTCTGGAGGGGACATTCATGGGGTCTGCAGCTTCCTCAGGATGGGCAGCTCCAATCCTTGCTCTGGTAACCAGGGACAGCACCCAGGGAATGGCTGGAGCTGTGCCAGGGCAGGCTCAGGGTGGATCTCAGGGAAAGGTTCTTCCCCCAGAGGCTGGT
>JAWWES010000082.1:1975960-1993565 GCA_035583135.1 Lophotriccus pileatus
ACGAATAAATTGGTATTTAAACCTGATATAAATTCCTATTACACAGGAATTCCTATAAAATTCTACTATTTCACAGTTCTACAGGTAAAATCACGCAATTTTTATATCAGGTATAAATCACTAAACGCACATTCGTAACTTCATGCAGCCACGTTATTTACGTTTGTATAATTTCAAGCCTTTAAAACACTGGCATTTATTTGTTTTTCCACACAGACTGAACAACAGCACATCTCCCCTGATTCTCTTCCTATGGTTTTGGAACTAAAGAATCATCCCAGGGCCTCCTCACCTTCCCGTTCATGGCCATCATCGCGTCTTTCGCATCATCGATGTTTTCAAAAGTAACAAACCCAAAACCTCTGGATCTCTGAGTCTCTCTGTCTTTAACCACCACGACTGTGGAAAGGAGAGGTGGAAAAAAACAAACCATCAGCACTTGGGGAATGTATCAAGTGAATGGAAACCAGCTCAGCTTGGCTCTGCAGTCTCACCTTCTGAAATCTGTCCGTATTTAGAGAAGACTTGCTCCAACGACTGCTCGTTGGTGTCGAAACTGAGCCCGCCGACAAAGAGCTTTCCCTCGTCTGATGCCATCCTGACCTGCCAAACCAGCAGAACCAAGTCAGCGACTCAAAATACACATTTTCCAACCAAGGTCCGAAAGACCAAACCGTTCTAACGCCACCTGCGACAACACCGGTGCGAGCTCCCACGGCCCCGAGGCCGCGATGCCCGCGGGTCTCTGCAGGCCCAGCGCCGCCCCCGCGGGACCCCCGCCCGCCCGGACACAGCGCGCAGGCGCGCGCCGCGGCGCCGCCTGCCGGCCGGCCCGCCTCACCACCGTCCCCTCCCTCCCGCCCGCCGCCATTTTGCACGGCCGAGGCCCCGTCGCCATTTTGTTTCCGCGCGCGCGTTTCCCCCCCCTCCGCGGCCCCTTCCCCGTGCCCCCCTCCCCCAGCACACACGGCCTAGCCGGGCCCGCTTCGCCGCGCTCCCCGCGCCTGCGGCCTACACCGAGCGCCGGGGCGGGCGCCGCGGCCCTATCCTGTGACCCGGCCCTCCGCCCCCGGGACGCGACTCCCCTCGGCGCAGCCCCCCCCCGGCCCAGCGCGGCCGCGGCCGCCCCTCCCGGCGGCGCTCACCGGTGCCCGGGCGGTGCAGGGTCCACACAGCACTTCAAAGCCTCAGCGCAATGTACGGCGAGCCTGGCGGGGCGGCGCCTTATAAACGCCCGCGCCCCGCCCCGCCTCCCTCATGAATATGCAGATTAATCCAGCTGCAAGGCGGGGCGATTACGCCACCAAAACGCTGCCGCCGCCGCACCACCCGATTGGGCGGGACGTTATTAATATTCATGAGCCGCGGCGGGGGGCGAGGGGAGGGGCGCGCAAACAAAACGGCCGAGTGGCCCCGCCCCCTCCGCCCACGTGGGGGCGGGGCGCGGCGAGCGCCGCCGATTGGCTGCGCGCGGGGGGGCGGGCGGGAGAGCCCCTGTGAGAGAGAAGGAAGTGGAGGCCGCTGATTGGCCGGAGGGGCCGCTCGCCCCGCCCACACCGCGAGAGGGGGCGTGTCCGCGCTGCCCCAGTTTCGCGCCCTTCTCGCAATGCGGCGGCGGCCGCAGACAAAGGGGCCGCCTCAGGGGCCGCCGCCATCTTGGGTGGCGAGCGCTGCCCCCGGGCCGGGCCCGGCGGCTCCTCCCGCCGTGTCCCCTCGTGTCACCCCCTGCCCAGGGCCCCGTCCTGCCACCACCCCTCCTCCCTGCCCCACGGCCCGTAGGGAGCCATGTCTCCAGCCTCCTCAGTGTTGTCGCACACACACACACGGTCGGGAGAGCTCAGCACGATGAGTGTGAGAAGCAGCCAAAGCAACAAAAGTTTTGTTCGAAACGTAATAATAAAAGATCTTTGCTCAGCCCGTTTTCCACTGAAATGTTTAAAAGCTCACCCTGAGGTTTCCCTAAGGTGAGAATGCCTCCAGCAGTAAAAACTTCCGTATTGAAAGAGGAAACTCTGGCAAAGATAAACGTGTGTCAGTGAGGGGCTGCAGGGCTTTGAAAAAGCCCTTAAAATAAAAATGTTCAGTGTCTCATACGATAATAACAATCTCGTGTAGAAAACGCAGAAAAGCGTTTTAAAATGCAGGAGAGGAAGGAACTCGAGGGAGTGAATAAATATGTGGGAGAGGAGGAGACACGCAGGAAGGAACAGGGAGGAAAACGGGAAGGAAACACGGCGAGGACGGGGCTGTGGCGTCACCGTGTGTGCCCTGCCCGGGGACAGGACCGGACACAGCAGGGGTCACTCCGTGTGTCCTCCATCCAGGGACGGGTCTGGCCACATCAGCCACATCCAGAAATTCCTCGCAATTCCCACCGCAGTTGCCAGCAGGAGCGTGTGGCCGCCCTCCTTCCGTTCTCCCGTCCTTCCCTCCCAGCATTCCCGGTCGGAGGCAGGCTGCACGGAATAAATAAAACCACTGGAGTATGGAAATCAGGACTCCTTGGTGATTGATTTCCAAACCGAGAGCGCTGAGACAGAGGAAAACAAACCGCAGGGAGATGCAAAGAGATCTGCCTGTGATTGCCCTGTCTAAGCAGGGATCGCTCATCCCCTGCCTCCCAGAGCAGGAAAATCGGCCTTTTCCTCCCTGATTTGTCGTTACACCTTCAGGATTTGCAGGGCTGTTTGTAAACAACACGCACAGTAATTACGAAACCCCGTCGGTGGTTTTTCTGAGCGCACGGGCCTGCGGGGATGAGATGCTGCCACCAAAGTGCTCAAAAGCACCAAAAAAGTCCCAGTATTGATGACAGACCAAGACAGTATTATTATTTTTTCTTACTGTGAAAAAATTTACTCAGTTTCCAGTCCTGAGAGCAAATTAACAACACTGAATAATGATAATTTACATTTTTATATATACAGTTAATTGTATCTGATATGTTCTGCAATAAAGAATAAAACATCTGTGCTAGAAGGTGGACTTCCTTGTGAGTCCCTTCCAACTCAGAATATACCATGATTCTGTAAATGTGCAAAGAGCAAGAGTTAAAAAACAGGATGAAACTGTAAATAGAAGAAGAAAATAGTACAGTATTTTATGCAAATGAAAAAAACTGATTGCTGGTTTGAGACGGGCATTTCAATTTTAAATTCTGGGTCGGAATTACTGAATAAGTCTGGTGGGTTTTTTCAATTCCACCTGGTTTTGTGTGGGGCTGAGTGGTCTGCCAGGAGCTTGGAGGAGCAAGGAGGTGCATCCGCTGTCATTGCAAATTGATTTTTGCCCTTCAAGAGGGAAAAAAGATCCCAGCCCTGCACTTTGATTAAATTAGAGACCCATTAACAGGAGCGTTTCTGGCCCGTGATGAGGGCAGATAAGGTGACCTTGATGCACCAGCCGTTTTCCAGCCACCCTGGGACTCGGGAGGAGCTGCCAGCCCGACACCGTCCCTGCTGCAAACTCAGGGGACAAAGCCCAGGATTCGTGGGGGTTTGACTCCTCACACGAAGCCAGGCAGGTCGGATGTTATGAGGATAACACAGCGAGCCTTTGCTGCTCCGGAGGAATTCGAGTCCCAGCGGGATGGAAGGCTCCTGGGAGCAGGGCAGCTCCCGTGCCAGGGAACGGCGATGGCAGCCCTGCCTGGATTCATCCCGAAGGGGTGATTTTGGCCTCACCTGGGTGTGTTGATGCCTTTGCCTCGGCACTGACAGAGTCACCCAGCGAAACGAGAGCTGGGCTGAGGAAACCACGCACTGCCTGCGCTCCCGCCCCAATTCCGCGGCTCCCGGGAGCTTTCCGTGCTCCAGATCTCGTTGCTGACCCAGGGCATCGGGCTCAGCGTGTGTCACGTCAGCCTCGGCCTCGATGATCCTCGTGGGTCCCTTCCAGTGCAGGGCACTGCATGACCAGGCTGCACACGGGGGCTGCAGCAGCCCTGTGCGACCCACCCCAGGGGCTCAGGGATCTCTGCACATCCCACAGGCTCCAGATGGAAGCGGTGCTGGGATCAGGGCAGGAAGCAGCTCACCTGGCAGGTTGCACAAGTCATTAGGGCAGTTAATTAAGCAGTGAAACAACACAGGATTCAGGTCCTTAGATCAAACCTCCTGCAGCAGCAGGGCCCTGCCAGGGGGTCCTGAACACACGACAGCCCAGAGGCAGAACACAGAGGTCACTCTGCACCAATCCTGCCCCAATCGCTGTGTGAGCTCCAGAGCCTCACCCGTGGGTGTTTTCTGTGAGGGTCCCCATGAGCAGCACTTGCTGTGGTGTTTGTAGGGACCTTTCCCGGTCCCTGCGCTCCTGCCCCGTTTCCAGGGCACAGGGAATTGCCCAGAGCTGTGCAGGAGCCCAAACCTGCTCGGCAGCCCTGGCACCTGCTCAGGAGCCAAGGGCAGCCCCCGCCCCGGGCACCACTCTGATGAGGTTCCCAAATCCCAGAGCAGCTCCTCGGGGGAGGGGTGGGGAGCGCCAGGGGGGAGGATGGGGCAGAGGGTGCCTGAGCGCCTGGGACAGCGCTGGGTGTCTCTGGTCTGGGGCTGTGCCTTACCCAGGGCTGGGAGGGAACACAACCAGCCATGAGCCCCCTCCTGCTCCAGGCTCTGGGCCTCGGGGAGACCCCAGGACCACCCTCCTGCATGGGGGCACAGCAGAGCCCAGCACGGTCCAGCAAGGCCCAGCACATCCTGAACGGCAGGAGAGCCGCCTCCTCTCCCTTTGTTTTTGCTGGGACTGCAGGGAAAGAGGGAATGCGAGGCTGGGCTGAGGCAGTCCCTGGCACATGACACCTCAGTGTCCCCAGCACGGGAATTCTCAATGTCCCTGGCACAGGAACCCTCCCTGTCCCCGATGTCTCAGCCCTGGGTGACCACGCACTGTCCCACGGCAGCCCTGGATCCAGGAGCACGGAGCAAAACACTGAGCCAGGGCTCCATTTGGGAACTGGCAGTCCCAAAGCCCCTGGGGGAAAAGAATATTCCCTTCTCCTTTACTCCTGTCCCTGAGGGAGCTGCTCATCCAGCTTTGCAGTTGGAAAGAAAAGCCCTGATGCAATCCTGCTGTTGCCATGGCGAGGAGCCGGGGCTGCTGCGCTTCCCTCGGCCAGTTACTGCACCCGGGATTTACCGAGTTGTAGGACAAAGCCACGGGGAAGGGGGGACTGGATCCACAGGGATCAGATCCATAGTGAGTGGGGCGATTAGATCCACAGGGAGCGGGGGGATCGGATCCACAGCAGTGCTGGGATACCCAAACCAGAGTATCAGGAACTGAGCCGAGGTGAGGGGGGATTCAGGGCTGGGAATGCCGGTGCACCCCGGCGGAGGTGAGGGGGGTTTCGGGGCTGGGAATGCCGGTGCACCCCGGCGGAGGTGAGGAAGACGGTGAAAATAAGCAGGTGGTAACCACGGCAACCGTGTAAGTGCCTCGGCGCTGAGCAGCAGATTTATCAGGGCTGGTGCTTCCCAGCCAGATGATGGAAAACCAAATCCTGTGTGTCAGACCATCCCTACCTGCCCAAACACTGCCAAATTTAGAAACAACTGCACCCAGCACACAGCGGCCCTGGCAGTGACCTTGTCAGGTGGGCCACAGTCAGGTGTTGCCGTGGGATTTGGACCCTTTTCCAGCACTCCCAGCTCGCCGGCATCAGCACGGCATTCCAGACACGGTCACACAGCGAGGCTTTACCAGCACAAACCCTTCCCCTGCCAGCTCTGCTGAGCCAGAGAGCCCAGCCATGCCGTGGCATCCAAACCTGGAAAGCCCAGGCGGGGGCTGCCCCACCCGTGGGTGGGTTCTCCCCCCAGCACCCCCCCCGTGCGGGATGCGGCTGCTCCGGTGCGGGAAAAGCTGCAGCAGCAGCGACGTGCGGTTTGGTGCTCCCACCTTCCCTCCTGTCACCCTCTCGGCTGCATTAAGGACTCGGCTCAGTTATATAAGCGCTCATTAATCATCATCTAAGAGTATTTGCAGCATCGAGTTCTTAAGGGCAGGAGATGCTACCCAAGGACAGGACAAACAGCCTCTGACCGCGCGACACCGAGAGACCTTGTGGGACAGAGGGCTGGGGATGTGGGAAGGATTTATCCACAGTCAGCAGGGGGAAAACTGCCAGGAACCAGGAACACAGCGGGAGGTGAATTACACACCGAGGAGAGCCAGCCAGGAGAGGAGAGCTGGGGCAAATCAGAGCTTTTCCAGACCCCTTGGGCCCCTCCACACAACCCCTCACACCGGTGGTGGCACCGCCTCAGGCCGTGGGGACCGGGTGGCAAAACCTCACGCTGGGGTTTGCTGACACAATTTGCAGTGGGGCCCATAGTCCCACACCCCCCTCAAGGCCGTGCAGGGTGGCCTTTGGTGCAGCTCCCTGCACAAGGGTCCTGGAGCTCCCCAGAACCCCCGTGTCCCCCAGGACCCCGTGTCCTCCTCTCTCCCTCTTCGCTCCGCAGCTCCTCGCCGTGCGCTGCCGTGTCCCTGCGAGGGCACGAGGATCACCTTGAGCCCCACAGCCCCCCCCGGGCGGGTCGATTGCCACGGGCACGGGGACGGAGCGAGCCGGGATCTGCGGGAACAGCCGCGATTGCAGAAATCCCTGAACTGCAGCATCGACGCTTTTTCCTGCCCAGAAGGTTCCCGCGCCCTCGCATGAGCTCATCCTGCACCGTCCCCTTTCTGCGCCTCCCGTAACCCAACCTCTCCCAGCCCTGCGCCGCAGAGCAGGAATGAGACACGACAGCGGAGCGGATTCTTGGCTCCCTGGGTCACTCTCTCCCCGCGCTGCCTCTCGGGAAGCTCCAAGTCATGAGACTCCTCTTTTTTTTTCCCCCTTAAGGTGGGGAAACGAGTCGGGAAAGTTCCCCCGTGCTCCCCCCGCGCTGATCTGAATGGAGGCAGGTAGAGGCAGCGTCTCTGCCTCCAGCAGCACCACGCCTGCCCTGGGAGCCGGGCGTTCCGCAGGGAAAGGCCGGATCCTGGCACTGCGCTGGCTGGTCCCACCCAGATCAGCTGCCCCGACCTGAGGGAGCAACTCCTGGAGCGAAGAGCTTTTTGGGAGTTCACCCCTAGCCTTTCGTGGGGCAGGGGGATGCCCTTCCTGGAGCGGCCAAGACCCCCAGCATCCCCCGACCTCACACCTCTGCAAGGAGCCACAGTGCTCCTTGTCCAGCCCATCCCAGCATCCCACCACACAGAAAGGTTTGTCAGACAAACCCCCTCTTCCCCACAGCTGGGGAGGAGACAGGGGCCACCAGCCCCCCTTTGGGGTGAGCTGAAGGGAGTGGGGGGCTGAGCTCCAGCGCCCTGTCCCAGCACCAGTGGAACCCCGAGCCCCGAGAGCGCAGGAAGCACGGCTGGCTGCTCCCAGAGCCCGGAGCTGCCCCAGAAAGCTGAGCTCCCCCAGCACTGCCGCCGTGCCGGCAGCCGGACATGACCTGCTTCCCAAAGCAGGATGGAGGATGGGATGGAGCTGCAGGATCCACACCAGCCCCACGACCCTGAGACCAGCGGGGACCACCAGGAACCGACACCGGCCCACCCTGAGCTGAGCCCCCTCCTCAAGGCTCTGAAAGCCCAGAAGATGCTTCGTTTGCTCCGGGCTGCTGGGTGACCCCCCCCACCCGGGGGGCGCGGACGAGGGCTGGGGGCTGGCGGGATGGGGGCTGCCGTTGTTCTGCACGCAGGGGGTCCCTGCCATGGCCCCCGCAGCCTCCCAAGGGCTCCAGGGCGCTGCCGTGGCCGTGGCAGCAGAGGGCAGCCACGCCACGCGCACCGATCCTGCCCACGCGGCACCGCACGCGTGTGCCCGCGCAGCCCACGCGTGTGCTGCGGCCCCGCCTCACCCCCTACCCCGGGGGCCTGTCTGCGTCCCCTGGCTCCTGGCTGCTGACCCCAGCACCCCCCCAGCACCCCTGATCCCCCGCAGGGCACTCAGGGCCGCGGCACCGGCAGCCTCCAGGCTCTGCCCACGTCCACGGGGTCGAACACGTGTGGCCGAAGCAGGCGTGGGCTCCCCACGTGGACCCCCGAGCGCAGCGGCCGTGGGTGCCAGAGGGTGCAGGGAGCAGCGGGAGCTGCTGGGGACAGGCACTGTGGACCCCAGTCCCCCCAGCCCCCCCAGCCCCAGCCCCCCGGGGTCTGCAGCTGCCTGGCTGTGCTGGAGGCGCTGGGTGGTCCCTGGGTGGTCCCAGTTCCAGCCCCCTCCGAGCTCCCCTCACATGCCAGAGCCGCCCCCCTGCCCCAGACCCCCTGCACCCCCGCACTGGGGTCCCACTGCCAGCACAGTGCAGACACCAAACACTGCCCCCGGCATGGGACGTGCACACACGTGTGCGGCCACACGCCTGTGCAATCACACACACGTGTGTACAACCACACGCGTGGATCCAGCCAGCCCCCCCAGCCCCGCGCCGTGGGCATGGGCCCCTCGGCAGCGTCGCCATGGCAACGCTCCAGATTTATCAATGGAGACACCGCAGGAACGCTCTGGGGGAGGGGGGAGGGAGGGTCTGTGAGAGCTGGCGGGGGAACAGCAGGACGGCCGGGGGGGCTGAGGGGCAGGAGGGTCTGTCACACTCGCGGGGACACGCACGGGTGGGTGTGGGGGTGCACTGTGCACACGTGTGTGTGAGGGGAGCACCAGCACAGTGCTGGGGGCTGGGGGGGCCTCCATGCCCTGCCTGGGCACAGAGGGAAGGTCCTGTGGTGGGGCAGCCCCTCCCTGCCTGCATCCCTGCCTGACCTCCTGTCCCTGTGGCTGGTGACAGCAGCAAGGGACAGAGCCAGCAGGGGTGGCAGGTCCCAGCTCCAGAGGGAGCCATGGCCGATGCAGCAGTGGGGGACCCTGATCCCAGGGAATGGCTGACACAATACCAGGGGGTGTCAGGGCCCTGGGGTTCCCCCTTCCTGGGGAAGTGCTGCTGGTTTTGCACGCGGGCTGTGACTCAGGCGCTCGACTCTATTCCTGTCCTGTCCCTGACTCAGCGTGTGGCTCCAGGCAGGACACGCTCCCACCAGCCCCACGCTCCCACCATGAGGAAGGGGAAGTGCCACATGGACCCGAGGAGCAACAACATTCCCAGCCTGTGTGGGCCCCTCACCCCGTCCCCCCTCAGTGAGGCAGGAGCACTCAGGGCACCTGCACTGACCCCCAGGGCTGCAGCCCCTACCCAAGGCCTCACGGGCTCTACCTCCCTCCCTCCCTCCCTCCCGAGGCGCCCGACGCCTGGGGATGGGCACAGCTGCCCACGGAACCACACCCGGCAGGAACGTTCCCTGCAGCCGCTTCCAGGAAGGGCTGGAGAGGAGGAGATGGGGATGGCGGGTTCACACCAGCTCAGCACTTTCACGGCCCTCGCCAGCCCCGTCACACCCGGCTCATCACACGCCTGCTCACACCCACCCCCCCAAGCCCGGCCCGGGCCCTCGGCCAAACCCACAGCAGAAAGGGTGGAAAAAAAAAATCCAGTAAACGACTGACCGTTTTCCAGCTCCCCACAAAACATTCCTGACGTTCTGGGTGCGTGTGCGCACGAGGCCGCGGGTCACGCTCGGGCTCGCTGGCGGTGACGGCGCAGCCACACCGGGATCAGGGTGATGGACCCTGTGCCGGGGCACAGCATTGCAGCAGGGCCTGGGAGAAACACCTTTAGGCTGAGAACAGACTGAACTCGGCTCAGCAGCGGGACCTGCAGGTCAGGGGCTGCGGGACCGGGACGATCCAGAGCCGGGCAGTTGGCTGCCATCCCCCAGCTCACTCCCGGCCCGGCAGGCACGTGGCTGAGCCGCAGAGTGCCCGGGCAGGCCGGCCGTGCCATGGGCTGGGTGGTTGCCTATGGTTGGGTTTTACACCTGCAGGCCCAGGGAGAGGCCACATGGCTGAGGCTGGACCTGGGAAATCCCCGACCGTCGGAGCCAGGCCCGGCTCCGGCCACTGCAGCTCCTGCAGCGAGGGCAAAAGGCAGGTGTTTGAAGATCCCAGGAATCACCAGAGCCCATCACCCCTGCCCCAGGACCCCCGGGACCATCCTGCCAGCTGCAGGGCAGGGGTTCCCCGCGCACGTCTGTGTCCCCGTGCCTGTGACCCCGCGTGTGGCAGCGGCTCCGCTGTGGGGGCTCGGTGACCGACCGGGGTGCACCGACAGCTCCCCGGTGCTGGGGCGAGGAGGAAGCTGCCGACACAGACTCGCCTGTTTGTTTGTTTAACACATGAGTCATTCCCCGATCACGGCGTCCCCGATCACGGCGTCCCTGTGTCCGTCCCCACCTGCCTGTGCTGACTCACTGCTGGCCGTGACACCCCAGTGCCACCCGCCGGACACCGGCCCCGCGCAGGGGCTGCAGCCCCACGGGGACACGCAGAGCCCACCCAGGAGGGCGAACACTGCCCTGCTCGGAGCACCTGGGACAGGAGCTGGGGCTTTGCTGAGGGCAGCAGCAGCACCATGCAGGGTCACAGGTGGTGACACAGGGCAGGAGGCCACAGGCAGCGTGGGCAATGTGGACCAGGGCTAGTTCAGCACAGCTGGAGTGGCTGCACCAGTCATTGTGAAAGTGAATCTGGTGAGCAGGGCCTGGGAACGGGTGAGTGGGGAGGGGGCAGCTCCTGCACCTTGCTCTGACTCACGGGGGCTGCCCGTGCCGTGGCACTGCACCTTGTGCACTGCGTGGCACCGCCAGCACAGCACCTCGGGCACTCCACAGCACCAGGGACCCCGACACAGCACCCTGAGCACTGCACAGCACTGCTGACCCCTGGCTCAGCACCTCAGCACCACAAGGCACCACTGACAGCCCCCCTCTGCAGCCAGCTGTCCCCTACCAGGTCCCTGGTGCTGCCTGTGGCACTCCAGACCTCCACCCGGCACTGGGCCAGCAGCCAGGGCAGCTGCAGAGCCTGGTGCCAGAGGTGGCCGAGCGCCAGGGGCAGGTGGAGCTGCTGCCACACCCCAACCCACAGCAAAGCCGGGGCAGGTGGAACAGCCCCAGCCCCGGCACAGAGGAGTGGGAGCTTGGGGCAGTGCCTGGCACCGCTGCAGGGGTGGCACAGCTGCAGCTGCCCGAGACACCCCGGCAGTGCCCGAGCCAGAGCCCCACACCCGGCCAGGGCGGGAGTCAGGGCAGATCGGTGCCACCCCGAGCACCCGCGGCTGCCTCCTCCAGAGCGCCTGAAGGCACCGGGGTCCCCACGGACCCCACGGTCCCCACGGTCCAGGGAAGGGCACGTGCCCCCAGCACTGCTCCCAGCAGCCCCACGGGGACCCCCAGAACTCGCTGTGACCCTCCAGGCCGGCCACAGGTCCCACGGGCTCCACGTGGCCATGATGGCCGGAGCGGCCGGGGGGTGGGGAGTGGCAGGAATCCAGGACTGAGTCACGGCTTCCTCTGCGAGCCCGTGAGTCATCCCGGTGCCCGGCCTGGCGTGCGGAGCCCGCGACTCGCACACGGCTGCATGTGAGGGCAACCCCCGGCGTGAGCACAGCCCTGAGCACCCACCCACCCACCCACCCCGGCAGTGCCGCCACGGGGGCTCAGAGCACACACAGACACATAGTAACACATGTGTGCACATGCACACGCGTGCTCTCGCCTGCCCGTGTCCTCCACATCCACAGGCTGCAGGAGAACCCGTCTGTGCAAGGCACACATGAGTGCAGCCGTGTGAGGGCCCACACTCAGCCCTACACCAACCTGGAGCACTGCCCTTCACAGTGCCACCTCAGCCCCTGGGCTAGAGCTCACCTGTGGGGCTGGAGCTCACCTGTGGGGCTCGAACAGCAGCTTCTCCTCCACCTGTGGTTCCTCTCTCTCCAGACGCCCTGGGGAGGCAGAAGAGGCCATCTGGAAGATTTGTCCAGCTCCAGTTCCCCCCCATCCCCCCGGCCCTTGCCACATTTTGGAGCTTTCTGCCACAACCCACACGGGCCCTGTGCGATGGGTGCCCATGGCACCACATCTGTCCTCCCCACACAGCTGGACCTGGGATGCACGGGACGGTCTGCACAACCCCCCCCCCACATGAAGCCACAGATGCACACGTGTGACCTGCACCCACCCTCATGTGCACCCCTCTGCCACCCTGCAGTTCGTACCCCTGACACCCACAGCCACCGCACTCCCTGCACCCCCCCGGGGGCGGTTCTGGGAGGGTCCCCACCACTCTGGGGGGCGGTTTGCACTCCGCAGTGGCAGAACTCAGTGCCACGACCACAGAGACGGGGGGAGGGGGGAGCGGAGAGAAGGTCAAGGTTAAGGCTGCGCCAAGCCCGGCCCACGATGGAAACCGCCGGGGCCGGGCTGCTGCCCCAAGCCCGGGGGGGCGAAGGGGGGCCGCCCCCGCCGACGTGGCAGCCCGAGGCTCGGGGGGCTGAGCCGGCGGGAGCCTCAGGGGAGAGCCCTCGCCCTCCCTGCAGCCGTGCGAACGAGGGGACCCCCGGGCACAACCTCCCACCCGGGTCCTGCCGCCAGGAAAACGCCCCCGCGCCCCCCCCCCACCCCCCTCCCCGCCACGCACACAGACCCTCGGGCGCTCCGAGGCCCCCACACTGTGCGTACGGGGGGCGCAGGGTCCCCCCGGCCCCCCCTCGGTACCGGAGGGTCCCCGCAGCGCTGCGGCCGCGCCGGGTGTGCGGGGGGGGGGCGGTTGCCACGGTAACGGAGCTCCTCGCGCGCCGGGATGAATGGGCCGGGAGCGCGCGCGATCTATGAATGAACGGGCCGGGCGCGCGGAAAACCCGGGGCGGAGCGCGGAGCGCGGAGCGGAGCCTGGTAGGTCCAGCCCCGCAGCCCGGGGAGAGCCGAGGGGTCCCCGAGGGAGTCCCCCTTCCTGCCAGCCGCAGGGCCCCAGCCCTGCCCAGCTCCCCCTGGCCCCCCACCCCCGCCTCCGTAAGCGGTTCCCAGAAGGCAGGATGGGAGGGGGGGCAGGATGGAGGCGGAGGGGGGGGAAGGATGGGGGGAGTGGGGAGGAGGGCACCGCCTCATCTTCCCAGCAGGGTCTGGGTCACCCTGGGTGTCACCATCCCCAGGACGGCCCGTTCCCAGCACAGGCCAGGGGCGGGGAGGGGATGGGGAGGGGGCATTCCTGGGCTGCCTGGGGCCTGAGTCACCCCTGGCCACCGCGGCCACGCGCACACGCAGAGACACGCCACGGCCACACACACAGCGTGTGCATGCAGCAGAACACACGTGTGGCCATGGACAGGCACACGCAGCAACATGAATGTGCAGATCCACATAGCTCAGCTGCAGCCATGCACTTGGGGCACGTGTGGGCGCACACAGCAACACATACGTGGGCACACACAGCAACACACGCAGCCCTGGCCATGCAGAGACACAACACCCACTCTCAGGGACCGCGTGCACATACATGTACACACATGTGGATCTGGGGGGGGGTGTGCAGGCACAAATCCTCATCACGCATCACAGCTGAGGGCTGAGCATCCTGCAAGTGTGACCAGCACACACAGGGACCCCCCAGCACGCCCCTCCTGGGAGGTGGAGGCCGGGGGGCCGGGGGTCCCCTGGGATGTGTCTGTGGGGGCGTCCCCAGGGCTGCGTCACCGCTGACACTGTCACTACCTGTGGGTCCCACCGCCATAAATAGCCCCGTGCACGCCCCATCTGCCTCTCCCGGGGGGGACACCCTGCTCCCTGCCCCCCGCACCAGATGGCCCCACGCCAGCCCTGACAATCCGAGCGGTGTCCGGAGGTGGCAGTGGCACTGTGCCACCTGGCAGGGCCCGGGCTGGCAGGGCCAGCGTGGACGTCACCAGGGCTCCTCCAGGTCCTCGTAAACACAGTGACACACCAGCGCTGCCCTCCGGCCCCGCGTCCCCTCATACCTGCCACAGTGTCAGGGACCACGCTGAGGTGACAGGACCCCCACGGCACAGGCTGGGGTGACACAGGGAATCAACCTTTGCCCACACTGCTGTCACCAGGGCCATTTAAGTGTCATCCCCTGTGGATGACATCCCCACTGGCATGTGGAGGCCAACTGGCCCATGTCCACTCTCACAGCATGTCAGCAGGGAGATGCTTTCGGGGGGGTCTCCATGGAGGTGTGGAAGGGGATTTGGGGTCTTTGCTGCCGGCACGGGCAGGCAGCCAGACTGGGACACCCAGTTTGACCAGTGCCGGTTCCCAGCGAAGCTCCTGCTGCTGCTCTGTCCCCTCTGCGACCCCAGCCCCAGTGGGTGGGGGTCCCCAGGGATGGGCTGACGCCACATCCCCTCTACCCCTGTGATGTCACCACCCAGGCATGATGGGCTCTGCCGGCCAGGCTGGGGGGGCCAAGGAGGCCCACGGGTTGGGCAGGACATGGGGGGACCCTCTGCCCCCCTCACCAGGCTGGAAGCAGGCCGGGGATGCCGGGGGGGAGGGAGGAGAAAGCTGAGCCCACACCCACACCAGCCACGCGTGCACAGCCATGTTCACACACGTGTGCACATGCAATACCCCCAGGCCGTGTGTGCAGCCTCACAGAGCAGTCCAGGGGTGCTGCAGACCCTCTCTGCAGATGAGGTGCTCAGCCCACGCTCCGGGGACCCCTGGGGAGCCCCAGACCCCCCCCCCAGCCTGGGCACGCTGAGGCTGCACCTGCAGCCGGGCTGTGGTGCACACATGTGCACACTCACCGTGTGCACACGCGTGTGCAAGGGCCTGTGGACACATGTGGGGCAGTGGGAGGCCGTGGAGAGCGCCCTGGGGCCGTGGCTGGCGGGCGGGGTGAGACATTCCTCGCGGCGCTTGTTATTTTATCTGGTTCAAAGTCAGTTCCTGGAATGTTTTTAATTCCAGGATCCGTCCCTGTGCCGGCAGCTCCCGGCCCCCCCGGCTGCCGCTGCACCCCACGCCTGGGCTGCCAGCCCACAGCCCGGCCCCATGGCAGCTCTGGGGCCTGGTGCAGGGGCCTCAGCCACTCGGGGGTCTCTGCATCCTCAAGGATGCCCGGGGGTACCCACGGGTGCCCCAGAGCCGGGTGGGGGGCACTGTCTGCAGCCCCACATGGGGGCCGGGGCTCACCCCCACCCGGGACCCCTCCGCGGCAGACGCCGCGTTCCCGACTCGTGCCAGGGACACGCGGCAGCGTCGCCCACCCGGCGTCTGGCACCGCCGTGCCAGCCCCGTCTCTCCCGCAGCCAGCGCCGGGCACAGCGCGGAGACAACGGGGGCTGCAGGGCTGGGGCTCCATGCCGTGCCCTGTGCCGGGGGTCCCAGGGCCGAGGGGGCGCGGGGTGGGCACACCAGGAACAGCCACTGCAGGCCCACGGGGCGCACACGCGTGTTGGCAGGCTGGGGGTGTCCATGGGGTGCAGCGGGTGGGTGTGCAATGCAAGCACTGACGCGCTGCCCCACGCATGCCTGTGCCCGGGTGTGTCCGGCACCGCGGGGCCGCGGCGTGGCCGGCGCCGTGGGCGTGCACGGGGCCCACGGGTGTGCCGGGAGCGCTGGGAGCTGTGGGAGCTGTGGGTGTTTCCTGGCGCACCCTCTGCAGCAAGGGCTGGGTGGAGGGACAAGGGGGGCACCCCCGCCAGCTGCCCACACCCAGCGGCCGTGGGTGCACGGACACACGCCCGTGTACACGGGCACACTCCTGCACACACACCCCCCTGTGCATGGGCGCACACCCCTGCCAGGTGACACCCACGCTGCCCCCTCGGCAGGCGCCGCACCGCGGGCGTGACGCTGGCGCTGGGGATTGCTCCATACTGGGAGCACTGGGATAGGCACAGCCTGGCAGCGCTGCCGGGTGCTGGCCAGGCTGGGGGTGGCGAGGAGGAGGATGTGCTGCAGCACAAGGTGGTGCCCCACGTCCTGGCCTGTCTCCTGCTGCACCCCAGACAGCTCCTGCGGGCGCCTGGTCCATCCTGTGCCGTGCCATGCTCTGGGGCCTGTCCCAGCTCACACCCTGCAGCACCCGCGGCTCCTCCGGGACCCCAAACCCTGAGCTGAGCTCATGGGATAGGAGCGGCTGTTGGGACCCCTTAGGACGGGCTGGGGGTTTAGAGTCCCTGGGGGGGCAGCCACGGCACGATGGTTTGTGTGTCCCCCGTGCACGGCTGCTGGCGCGTGTCCCTTTGCGCACACGCGTGTCCCCCGCGTGCCCTCCCGGCAGCCATTGCCTTACAAGGTCTCCGTGTTGCTCCTGCCGCGGTCGGCGGCTCTTCCCGCTGCCAAATTTGGCAGGGGCCAGGGGTGCCGGGGGGGCCGGGGGCTGCCGAGGTCTGCTCTACCCGAAATGACGTCAAAGCCGGGCACGGGGTGCCCGGTGCAGCTCCTGTCACCGCAGGAACCTGCGCTGCTTCCGCTCCCGCCCGGCTTCCTCCGGCGCTCGGCCGCTCCCGGGGTTTGGGGTCCGGCCAGCTCCCCATGGGAAGGATCACCAAGACCCCCATCCTGTCCATGGGGTGCTGAGTCCCCCATGGAGCTTTGGATTCTTCCCCCTCCCCAGGGTGCAGGGACAGGGCAGGGGGGACATGGCAGGGGACACACACAGGGGACAAAGAGCCACCTCTGCCCCCTCCCCAAATAACAGCCCCTCATGAGGATTCATCCCCCTCCAGGTGTGCCCAGAGCCTGGGGGTGACAGTGTCAACATGCCACCGTGTCAGTGTCACAGCACAGCTCCAGGGGTGTCCCAGCCCACAGTGTCCCCGTGCCCTGGCACCACACAACCACTGACACCCCAGGGGCCCCCAGCTCCCTCCCAGGGAACCTGGGGCCATGGGAGGGGGTCCCATGGGTGGGATGGCACTGACACATGTCCCCAGGGCCACCCCCATCCTGGGGAAGGGGGAAGCCACAGGGACACTGACCTGCAACTGCAGGTGGGGAAACTGAGGCACGGCCGGGTTTGTGGCCATCAACCCCCCACCCTGGCCCGCGGCCACCCCTCTGTGACACAGGAGAGCAGGAAGGGAGGGAGAGCAGGAGCCAGCACACACGGCCAGCCCAGCTGGTGGAACCGGCCCGGCTCCTCCAGGTGGGACGGGACCGGGAGCACCCGGTCGGATGAGCCCCCGCAGAGCCACGGGCCTGGGTCTGGCACCGGGAGAAGGTGGAAACAGCCCTTCCCTGGAGGATGGGGCAGCTCCATCACCCCCCTCTTCCTCCTGCGGGTACACACACGTATGTGAGCGCTGAGCACACGCATGGGCACCTGCACATGGCACACATACACCAACGGGGTGACCAAATATCCCCTTCCCTCCCCACCCCATAACGACACCAGGCACGGTCGCATCCAGGCTGCCCAAATTTATTTCAAAAATAAAAAATAAAATATTAAAGACCGAAAAAGCCTCGCTCTCCCCCCCGCCCTCCCCGTTCCCCGAAAAACACACAAAAAAAAAAAAAAAAAAAGACTTTTACAGACAAAAAACACGTCACGTGGGGGCTCTATTTGCACAGATCCTGACGGAAAAAAATCCAAGTCGGACAAGAAAAAGGATCCTACGGCCTATGAAGACTATGTCAGTATTGGCTCAGTCGGGTCATTAATGTCTATAAATACCGGCCCCGCGGCTGGGACCGAGTTTGGGGGTATTTATTCAGGTTTTTTCTCTTTTTTTTTTTCTCTTCTCCTTTTTTT
>JAWWES010000082.1:1993880-2053372 GCA_035583135.1 Lophotriccus pileatus
ACCTCCTCCTGCCTGCACCGGGGGTGACGCGGGGGGCGTCGGAGCAGCCCCCCAACCAGCCCCTCTTCACAGCAAAGCAGCAGCTTCGATATGTCCCAGGACCCCCCCGGGGTGTCGGGACCCCCCGTTCCCAGCCAGGGAGGCTGCGGGGAGGGGTCTCCCCGAGCCCAGGCAGCCGGGGCTGGGGGGCTCTCCCCATGACACGCGGGTCGGCCCGAGGCGTCCGGTCGCAGGAGACGGCAAATCCCGAGGAGCCCCGGCCCGTGACACCCGCACTGCCCCCGGCAGGGGCGGCCAGCGGGACCCCCCGGCACAGTCCCCCGGGGCCCCCCCCGGGCACGGGCTCTCTTATGCTACGACAAACTCGGATTTCATCTCGGCCTTGACCTCCGGCTTCCAGACCGAGTCCTCGAAGTCCAGGTCCAGGCTGCCCTCGCTGGAGACGCTGCTGTTGCTGTTGGTGCGCCCGGCCTTGCGGTTGGGCACCCAGTGGTACGGCGCCCGCGCGTCCCGCCGCGCCTTCCGCCGCAGCCGCTTCTGCTGCAGCAGCAGCTGCAGCCGCTCCACCTTGCAGCGCGTCGCCCGGTTCTCCGTCTGCCTCAGGCGGTCCCCTGCGGGGGGAAAGGGGGGTCATGGGGGCCTGTCCTGACCCACATCCAGGGACACACACACACACCCTGCCTACAGTGGGGTGCTGCCCTTTTTGGGGTGCAGGGTCCTCACAACAACACTTCTTTTATACCCAAACAAGGTCTCCCCAGATGGACAGGGTTGGGGGCCTGGCAGAGAGCAGAGCTGGGTGTGCCCCTGGGAAGCCCTCTGTGCCCAGAGCTGCCCCCAGTGGGGGCCTGCCCCCCCCAGCTGGGAGAGAAGGAAGGGCAAACCCTGAAGGGGACAAGCCCCTGGCTGGCACCATTGGTTTCGCTTCTTTCCTCTAAGCAAATCGGGGGGTCCGGGGCGGGCACCTCCACACCTTCCAGCCCCGGGGGGCAGTGGGAGCCCCTGCCACACCCCACTGGAGCCCAGCCCTCCCAGCCAGTCTGGGAAAGTGGGTTTGGAAAGGGGGAGGTGAGGGTGAGCCAGAGTCTGGTGACCCCAAAACCTCTGCCCGTGTGGCAGGGACAGGCCCTGAGCTCCCAGGGGAGCGGGGACACCGTAGGCACCTGCCACCCCCTCACACACCCCTCCCATACAGAGACCCTTTGTCCCTGCAGGGTTTGGCAGCGAGGGCAGAGCAAGGTGTGGGGACCTCCACGGGTCTCCAGGGGTGCTGACTGTCCCCCACCCTCCAGGGACCCTGCAAACCTTCCTGCTGCCATCCTGACTGACAGCTGTCAATCATCCAGCCCCCCAGCCCCTCTCTGCCCATCCCGGCCACAGCCACCGGGGCGATGTGATGGACCAGGGACCCCCAGGAGCGGCCGACCCTAACCCTGACCCCTCCACCCTCAGAGCAGCCAGACTCACCGCTGGGCTTGCACATCCGGATCTGGCTTTGGCACTGGACGACGGGGTGCAGGGCGGGGGCGGCGGCCGCTGGCAGCGACTCTGAGGTAGTTTTGGTGGCGAGGTCCGGGGAGGCAGGCGGCGAGGAGGAGGACGAGGAGGAGGAGGAGAACTGCGTCTGGCAGCGGAGCTGCGTCAGGGACTGGGGCATGCCCTGGTAGTGTCGCGTGGCGCTGAGGAGGTCGTTCAGGATCTGCAGGATGGTGCCGATGTCCCGCCGCGGCCGCCCGCTGCTGTCCTGGCAGTTGGGGTGCAAAGTGCCTGGAGAGGGGCAGAGACGGGGGTGAGACGAGCAGGCCCCCCGGATCCACATCCCCCAGCCCCCGGGGAGGCTCAGCACCACGTACCGGAGAAGGTCCCTGAGAAGACCCCGGGCGCGTGGTTGACGAAGCTCTCGATGACCGCCCCGGGCTTGCGGGATCGGGCCGAGGGGGCCGCGCTGCCGCCGGGGGAGCTGCTGCTGCGGGAGCCACAGTCCACCTGGGAGGGGAGAAAAGTGGGATCAGCCTCTGGCAAGGGGACTATGGGGAGTTCCTGCCCTTCTGCCTCCTCCCAAACAGCCAGGTCAGGGGCTCCCAGGCAGGGAGCAGGAGGCACCCCCAGCCCAGTTTTACTGGGACACAAGGAAGTGTGGCTGTCCCACCCCTCTGTGCACCAGTGTCCCCCGCCCTGGGGGTCCCAACAGCCTGCCCCGCCCTGCTGTGCTGTGTGAGGGGAAAAGGGAAGCAGCAGCAGCTCCTGCCCACTCTCGGGGACAGGCAGGGTGTGGGACAGGCAGGGTAAGAGCTTGGGTTACACCCTGTCCCTGAGTCCCTCCCCGGGACCCAGGGATATTCTGGAGGCCAAACTGGGGACAACCCCGTTCCACACCTGGGGAAACTGAGGCAGGGACAGGCATTGCCACAGCAGGGCTGGGAAATTCACAGCTTCACTTCCCTGCCCCAAAGACCCCAAGACCCCCCCCAGGCTCACCTCTGAGCAGGAGGAGACCACGCTGCTGTTCACCGTCTGCGCGCTGGCCCCGTGCGAGCGGAACATGCCGGCGGTGATGGGCGCGGGGTGGGGGGCGTTACAGTACACGGGGGGGGCCGGCGTGGCGGGCGTGGGGCTGGGGGCCGGGCTCTGCTGGCACGTGGGCACCACGGGGATGCGGGCGAAGCCGGAGCCGGCGGCGCCGTGCAGCGTCCGGCAGTGGGGGCTGGCGCCGGGCCCCGCCTCGCCGCGGCTGGCGATGAGGTGCCGGTGCTGGAGCTGCCCCGTGCTCTGCTGAGCCGCCAACTGCAGCTGCACGAACATCATGTGGTCCCCCACGCGCAGGGCCAGGGTCAGCGGGGACCGGCCCGACAAGAAGTCATTGACCTGCAGAGAGAAGGGACCCTGTTCAGCTGTGGCGCTCAGCGAGACCCTGCACGGACCCCCCACCCCGGTGCCAGGCAGGGGGGTGGCAGTTGCCCCCCTGGGGCTAAGCAGGGGATGGCAGTTGCCCCCACAGGTCTCCTGCAGCCATAGGGATGGGTCATTGGGGCAGGGAAGGGGTGACCCCCCCTCCCCAGCCCCTCAGCCGTGCCAGGCTGGCAGGAGAGCTTGGCTGCTGTCCCCGTACGACCCCGTTCCAGTGCCAGCTCTGTCAGCTGACGGTGCCAGGGGGGGATTTTTCTTCCTTCTGCCCTTCCTGCCCTTTATTCCACAGCAGCAAGATGCCCTCCCTGCCTGGCCACGCTCCCCAGCACAGATCCCAGCAGCTCCCAGTGGGCAGGGACAGGCAGGGGCTGCAGCCGAGGCCACCCACAGCCCCACACCCGGCCCCGGGGCCGGCACTGCTGTTCTGGCCAGCCCAGTGCCCGGGGAGGGGGTGTCCCTCCCCAGCACGAGGGGGTACCCCTGCAGGCACAGGGAGAGCGGGAGGGGGCAGGTGAGGACATGCTGGGTCATTGCATGCCCACCACCATGACGCAGGGCTGCCAGGCAGGGCAGTGCAGCCCACCTGCCCCCCTCACCCCCCACCAGGGGCAGACCCTGCCCAGCCTGGAGGCTCCAGCTCCGGCAGGTGATGGAGCAGCTGCAGCGCGGAGACAAGAGCTAGGGCCTGACCCTGCCCAGGCTGCAGCTGTGGGGGGCCCCCCAATCCCCAACACCTGCCACCCCCCAGCACTCACTGCTCAGCCCCCAGGACACGTAAATCACTCGGCAGCTGTGCCAGGGAAGGGGGGAGCCCCCGTCATCCTGGCGGGGCCGGGGCAGCCGTGAGCCCCGCCAGCGCTGGGGGGGTCGGTGCCTCTCAGCCCTGCCAGCCCAGCGCTCACGCGGGGCTGTGGGCAGGACCCGGGCTCGGGGCTAACGGGGATGACGCCACCCCCCAGCCCCCCCAGCCCCCCCCAGCCGCGCTATTCCAGGGCACGACAGGGCCCGGCTTTCCCAGCCCGTCACGTGCGGTGCCGCGCTCGGCTCCCGACGTCACCCACCCACACCCCACGGCACCTTCGGGGCGCAGCCGCCACCCGCGGCGGGACGAGGCGAAGGATCCCTGGCAGCCCCAGCACCCCCTGCCCCCAGCGCTGCAGAGAGGGGCCCCCCCGGCCCCGGCCCCGCTCCCCCGCTGCCGCGGAGGCCGGTTCTGAGAAGCCGTGGGAAAAGCAGCTTTAAAAATACCAGCAGCAAAGCCCCGAGCGTGTCAGGCGGAGGCTGCAGAGGAAGGGGTGGGCGGGAAGGAGACACTGCAGCTCTGGACAGGGAGGTTACGGGGCGAGGGGGCGGGAGAGGACGGCGGGCATGCACATGGGCACGCGTGTGCACACGCGTGTGCGTGCACAGAGCACCTGGGCGCAGGAAAGCGTCGCCCCCGCCCCGCCTCAGTTCCCCTGCCCACAGCAGCCACCATGGCCTCACGCCAGGCTGGCAGCCCTGTCCGAGCTCCAGCCACCTCCTGCCCCTGCAAGGAGCCCCGCTCGCCTGCTGGGCCACCCCGTCCCTGCTGCTGCCCTCAGAGTCAGGGTAGGGGGGACATTTCACACAGGGACCCCCACACCAGCTCCACGCACCACTTGGCCATGCCTGGGGAAGGGGATCAGTCCCCTCCACCCCATCCTGTTCCCACCCTGCTCCGGAGCGGGGAGTGGGATCTCTCACAGCCTCCCAGCCCCACCCCACACGCAGTGAGAAACAGTGGGGCAGGACCCCTGTCCCCGCCCCAGCCCTGGCTCCGCACCCCGGTGTTCCCAGGGGAGCCCCGCGCACGTCCCCGGGGCCCTCTGACGTCAGTGGCCTCCCGCTCCCTGTGACTCACCCCGGCCTGCCCTGCCTGACCCCTCGCCAGCGTCGGGAGAAACCAGAGCACCCCAACCCAGCCAGGCCCGCGCTGCCGGCGCTTCCCGGCGGCACCAAGAACCACCCCCTCGGTCCCCAGCCGTGGGGGTCCCAGGGCCCCCCGCAGCACCCCCGAGGCTGAGCCGTGGCTCTGAGCTGGCCGGGTCCCCGCGGCGCCCCAGCTCCGGGGCTCCCAGCACCCGCCCCCACGCCGCTGCCAACCCCCCCGGCGAAACCAGCCCGCTCCAATGCAAACACGTCCCACCCAGCCGCCCGCTCGGCCGCCCACGCCGGGAGGACCCCGTCCCTCCCAGCCGGCTCTGCCGCGGGGGCCAGCACAGCCCTGCCGAGGGGGCTGGGACCATTGGATCCCCCAGAGCCCCCCACACCCAGGGACCCTGCCAAGCCCTGGGGGGCTCAGCTGCACCGTGCCGGGCTCGGGGCCCACAGGGATGGGGCAAGTGTCTCCCGGCTGCTTCTCAGAAACGCAGATGACTCAGAGAACGCCGCATTCCCGCCTCGCTCCGACGCCTGGCCCCGCGTCACCCCGGCCCCCAGCCCCAGACACTTCCAGGCCCCCCACTCAGGGCTGGCAGAGAGTGGGAGCGGTCCCCGGTGAGCCCCTGCCCCACATGGGGAGGGCAGCAACCCCAAACAGGCACCAGGAAACCATCCTGGAAGATCCAGACGGGAAAGGCAAGGCTGGGGCAAATACGAGAAGGGGAAGCAGGAAATGGCCCCACATCCCCTGCAGGGTCTCCAGTCAGACCCAGCTGGGACCCCCATCCAGCCACTTGTGTCAGTGCCCAGGGGGTTTTCTGTGCCAAGGGGGGCGGAGGGACAGAGCCCCCCAGCCACCTTCCTCTGGCTGCAGCTCCCGGCTCTAGAGGAGCAGGATGTGTCCCCCCCTCCCCAGCATTCCTGGGCAGAGGGACGGGGGGAAGGCAGAGCCGAGGCAAAGGCACCGACCGCTTTGTGGGCTCCCTGGAAAGCGGGGGCAGCCGTGCAGGGCGGAAGGAAGCGCGGCAGCATTTCCAGGAAGCCCCCGTGCCCAGCAGCCACTTCCCCAAAGGCTGGGGAGGGGGTGGCAGCGCCCCAGCCCCCCCCCCACCCCCAGAGGAAGCGGCTCAGCTCTCCCTGCGCTCCGGAGGCTGCGTGACGCAGGCAGAGCCCAGCAAAGCATGAATGGGAGGAGTGGTTTCCTGCCCCCCCCTCGCCGCCCCCCAGGTGCTGGCGGTTCCTCCTGCTCAGCCCCGGCTTCCTGAATCACCGACCGGAGGAACCTGCGGTGGGCAGGGAGCTGTGGAGCCGCTTCCCACAGCCAGACCGTAGCCCACCCACCCTCCTCTGCCCGGCTGTGCTTGGCCAAGGGGGCCACAGCCCAGTGCAAGGGGTACCCCGAGTTCTGTGGGCTCCCCAGTCCATCCCACTTCGCAGCCCACCCTGGTGTGGAGCTGCACAGCCTCAGGAGAAATACCTGCAGCCCTGAGAATGGGACGTGCACTGGGACCCCCGGGCTGGGCTGCCAGCACCAGCCCCCTCCCACAGCTCTGCACCCCAGCTGGGATGGGCAGCACCCCATGAGCACCCTGGGGACCCTGACAGCCTCTGGCACAGGGCTACGGTCCAAGCTCACCCCCTGGCCCACATGGGGTTAAACCAGCCCCCAAAAGACAAGGTCACTCAGGGCAGCCAAAGGCACTGCAGGTCAGTCCCTGCAATCAGGGCAGCTTGGCCCTTGCCACATCCCCACGGCAGAGGGGGCACAGCCGTGCCCCCACCAACCCCCTGCCTGAGCCCTGGCACCACGCGGGGCTCAGCTCCTTCCCCGGATTTTGCGAGGCAGGTTATAGAAAACCCAAAAAACCCAACCCTTAAAAAACCGAATCTGCAGCATCAGCCAAAAAAAGGAAGGAAAGAGTTTCACAGCAGTAACAGAGACGGAAAACAAAGGAGCGGGGCCTGCGCGGCTGGGGGTAAATTCCACCTTCGCGGCAGGAGCCGGCGGCTGCGCGCGCACCCACGGCTCACCCACGGCTCTCCCACCCTGGGAACGCTTCCGCCCCACGGCTGAGACCCCCCAGCAGCGAGGACCCCCCGCCCGCCCACCTCCTACCCCACCAACTGCCAGGAACTCCACAGCGATTCAACCGCGGCCCCGCCAACGCCGCCCGCGGGCCCCTCCACGCCCCCCTCCTTGGGGCCCGGCGCCCCGGCACAAGGCCACCGAGCAGGGACATGGAGAGGGACACAGAGAGGGCCAGAACACCCAGGCACGGCCAACCCCACCCCCCAAGGATGTCTCCAAGGAGAGGGGGAAGTGCCCTTTGGGCACTGGGGGGAAGCTGGGCTCTGCAGCCCCACAAGCTTCCAGTGTGGCCCTGCCAGCCCCTCAACACCCACGACAGCCACGGGGCAGACGGGCAGCCCTGTCCCTGCACTTTGGGGTGGGCAGCTGGGGGGGAGCTGCAGCCCCACAACCCCAGGCAGGGCCCCGAACCGCCCAGCTCTGCCACCGACCTGCTGTGTGACCTTGAGTGAGTCACTTCACCTCCCCAGCGCCCGGCTTGTTTGGGCTGCGAGGCTGTGGTGTGGGACCTCCCTGCGCCCGGCGCTGCTCAGGGTGACGGTGCCCGCCCCGGGCACCACCCTCAGCATTCCCAGCCCTGCTGAAGGTGAAACCTCAGCGAGGCACCAACGCCAAAGCTTTTGGGAGGGGAAGCAGAGTGAGGCCGCCGCGGTCCTTTTCCCCCACCCCCCGCCTTTGTCTCCATCCTGCCCCGGCATCCAGCCCCTCACCTGAGTTTCAGTTAAGCTTTCCAGCGCTTGCATCACCGACTGTTCTGGCCTGGACGCCTGGGACTGGAAAAAAAAGGAGGAGGGGGGGGATTAACATTACAAATGCAGCGAAGGAGGGGGCGTCCGCAGCGGGAGGGAGGGATGACATGTCACTTCCACTATTTCTACACAAGCCCTGAGAAAGGAGTGAAATATTAAACCTGCTGCCGTGCCCAGCCCAGCACTGCCTCCTCAGCGAGGGCTGGGGCAGCAGAGCCGCGGGGCTGCCAGCACATCACATCCTCATCCTCATCCTCGCCCGGGGCTTTAATAATAGACAGGGACGAGTGGGAGGGAGGGAGGGAGCAGCAGGAAAAGGCCACTCACCATCAAGCCAGCCTCCACGGTGGGCACCAGTGTCAGCTTGCTGCCTTCCACGACCCCCAGGTCCTGCAGTTTGCCGGAGCTCAGGCGGCTGTGGGGGGAGATGCCAAAAGCAGGGTCAGCGCAGGCCAGGCAGACCCCCAGGGGGACACACGAGGGGGGACACCAGCTGCAAGCCTGGCTGCTCCCAGGCGAGCAAACCCACACACCCCAAGCAATTCCAACCCCTGACAGGCAGGAGGGGACCTCGGCACCCCACTGCTCAGCTGCCCCCCCAGAGGGGGAACTCACAGTGTGGGGCACCCCTGCTCCGGGCATGGGGCAGTGCCCAGGGGGCTGCAGCCATCGGGGTGAGGGGGCCAGGGAGGAGCTGGGCTGGGGAGAGGGTACAGGGGGGGAGACAGGGCTTCGTGGCACAGGAAACCTGCCCACGGGGGGAGGAGGTGGGAGAGAAGCTGGGACAAACGTGGGCGGGGGAGGCAGCACTGGGAACGTGCCCCCCCCGACCCTGTGGGTGCCGGCAGATAGACGCGGTGTCCCCGTGTGTCCCCCCTCCGATCCGGGAGAGAGTCTCCAAGTTACTCCGGGCTCGGCCCCACGCGGGCCCCGCTCCACGGGGGGAGTGCTCAGCCCCTCGGCCCGAGCCCCCGGCAGACAAAGGCCCCCCCGGCGCTGGGGGCTCAGGGGGGCCGGACCGCGCCGCCGCCGGGGCTGAGCCCAGAACAAAGGGCCGGGGCCCGGCCGGGCCCCGCCGCCCACAAAGGAGCCCCGGCAGGGCCGGGCGAGGGGGCGGCGGCCGCGCTCCGGTCCCGGCCCGGCGCCCCCTCCCTCCCCTCCACCCCGGAGTCCCCCTCCCTCTCTCCCTCCGGCCCGGCCCCCGCTCGCCCCCGCCGCGGCCCCCCGGGCTGCCCCCCCCCCCGCCCCGCGCAGGAATGGGGCCGGGAAGGGGGAGGGGGCGGGAGCCTTTGTGCGGTGCCGAACCCGGTGCGAGGGGGCCGCCCCCGCGCCCAGCCCCGCTGCCGGGGGGTTGGGACCCCGAGCCCCCCCGTGACGTACCTCTCTTTGTGCAGCAGCGCCAGCCGCTCCTTGGGCACCTTGAGGCGCTGGGACAGCCGCCGCTTCAGCCCCTCCACCGTCTCTTCGGCGGGCACCGAGAGCTCATAGCGGGTGCCGGTGGTGGTGTGGATGTAGAGGTTCATGGGGGGCTCGGGCGGCCCCACCTCGCAGGCGGGAGCCCCGCGGCTGCAGCTCCTGGCGCCGGGCTGCGGGTCCATCCGCCGACCTGCGGGGGTAGCGGCGGTCGGTGCCGGGGGGCGACGGCGGGACGCGGCGCGGGGGGTGCGGGAGCGGACAAAGGAGAGAGCGGGGTCCGCTCCGCCGCACGCCCGGCGGGACCCACGGGAGCTCCGGCTGCGCGGCGAGGCCTCGGGCGGGGGCCGTGAGGAGGCGGGGGGCGGCTGTGGGGGTGGAGGGGGGGGTTCCCAAGCAGGGCTGCACCGGCTGGGCCCTCCGCGGCCCGGGCGCAGAAAATAAAATATATATATATATAAAAATAAAAAATATAAAATCCCCCGTGCTCGCCCCGCTCCGGTGGCTGCCGCGGGAGGGGGGCGGTAGAAGCGGCGCTGCCTGTCCCTGCCTGCCGCCTGCCCCTGCTCTGCCGCCTCCTTTCTTTCTCCTCGCCGCCGCTCTGTGCTCTCGGAGCGGGGTGTCTGGGGGCGGGGTGAGGCCCGAGGCCGCGGCGAGGGGCGGGGAGGCCGCCTCGCTCCCCCCTCCGTGGGGCCGGACCCGCCGAACCGGCCGCCGCTCGCGCTGCCGTGGGAGCACCGGGGGGGAGGGAAGTTACAATGTAGCAACGTCCCGGGGGGCGGGGCCTCGCCCTCATTCACTCCGGCTCCTCCGGCGGCCGCAGCCAATGGCGGCGCGCCGGGCGCCCAGACATCCGCGGCGGCGGCCAATGGGGGGCGGGCGCAGGCTCCCCACGTGGCCCCGGCGGGCGGGGCGGCCCGGCCGGATTCCTCCCGCCCACGCGGCCGCGCGGCCCCGCCCCCGGCCCCGCCCCCCGCGCGCCCTCGCGCCGCGCCTGGAGCCATTCATAATCCCGGCGCACAACAAAGGGGCGCGGGGGGTCCGGCCGGGCACCCCCTTTCCGCGGGGATCAACGGGCTGGCCGTGCCAGGCCCGGGCGCCGCGGAGGGGTGAACGCGGGACACGGGCAGGCGCCGGCCCCCGGAGCGCCGCGGCGGGGGCGGTGAGCGGCCCCCGCACCGGAGGAGGCCGCGGCGGGAGGTGACTGCCCGCGGGGCCGGGCGGGAGCCGGAGCCTCCGGAGCCGAGTGACGCGGGGACACAGGCGGAAAGGGCGGGGGGAAACCCGCACAGTCACCCGCGACCGGTCACACCCGCCCGGTCATACGCACCCACCCGGTCACCTTCCCGATTGACGCCGTTACAGCTACGGGGAACCGTCCCGATACGGGGCTGAGGCACCTCGCGTCCCCTAGCACGATTCTACCTCCACCATCCCCAGTCCCGCAGCGGGGACCCCCAGCCCCGGCTGCCCCCGCCCGGGGGGCGGAACGGACGCCCCGGGGCTCCGGCCCGGCACCCGCACCGGGGGGGTCCGGGGGGGCTATGAGTCAGCAAAGCGCGGGCGCCCCCTGCCGGCCCCGCCGCGCCTCCTGCGCCCGGGGGGGCCGCGGGGGCCGTACCGGCGGCCGGGGAGCACTTACCGAGCAGCCGGGTGGCCCTTACCGAGCGATCGGGAGGCCCTGCCGCGGTGCGCCCCGACCGCCGGGACGGAGCGAACCGGCCCGGGCAGCCTCTCCCGGTACGCCGCTCCCCGGGACGAGCGGGGGTCGAGAGGGGCGCACCGAGGTACTGGAAACCGGAGCGAGGGGAACCGACCCAGCTCCCGTTCCCCGAGGGCAGACAAAGCCCCGACTGAGCAGGGACACGCCGGGTCCCGGCGGGTGGGCAGCGCTCCCGGACACCCCGAGTGGGGCTCTGCCGTGAGTTCCCAGGAGCTCCGGGGAAGCGGGGCCACCCCGCCCTCTCCAGGGAACCCAACCGAGTGAGCGCGGTCCCGATCCGCGGATCCCCCCTCGCAACCCCACCTGGGCTCCCCCAGCCCGGCGCGGCCCCACTCACCGAGCGCGGCCCCGCGGATCCCGGCGCGGCGGGAGCTCAGCTGCCTCCGGCGCAGGAAGAGGGAGAGAGACCCCAGAAACGTCCCGGGGGGAGGTGGTGGTCGGTGCGGTGTCCCCTGCCGAGCACTGCAGCCGGTCCGAGCGCAGCCCTGACGCGGAGCTGCCGGGGAGGTGCCCCAAGTTTTATCCCGCACCGCCCGGGGTGGAGCCTGGCGGGGGCAGGGACCGGGCAGGGACCGGGCTGGCCCCGGCAGCGGCCCCGGCGGTACCCGCACCTGCTCCCGCGGGGGGTTCCGGCCCTTGCCCCCGGGTCCCAGTCCCAGCCTCTGCCCCCCGTTTCGGATCCTGCTTCGGATATGCCGGCTCGCCGTATCCCGGTCTCAGCCCACCGGGGATACCTTGGCCCCTCCCGGGGTCTCGCTTCTGCCTTCGTCGTGGGGTCGCTGCAGGCAGGGCAGGGGTGAACAGCCCCCCGTGGGGAGGGGACAGACCAGACACCTCTCCCGGTCCGGGTGCCCCCTGATTATGGGTCAAAGGCAGTCCACGGGCAGGGAATGGATGGGCTGAGCTCTCCTTGGGAGTCGAATGTCAAAGCTGCTGCTTGTGGAGACTCGATGTCTAATATTGAGACTCTCTGATGTCTAATAACAAGGTTGGGCCGGCCCTCCCTCCCCCAGGGATTCCCTCTGCCCAACCACCCACAGCCCAGCCAGGACACAGATTCAGCCTCACAGGGTTTTTTTGAAGGAGAAAAGCGGGCTGGTGGGCACCAGTGCCGGGGGGCAATGCCCCGGGGTCACAGGGTGGAACCCAGTTCCCCCCAGGCCGCGGTGTGTGGGGCTGGTGGTGCCCCACGTGCACAGGGAGGTGCTCGTGACCTCGGGCTGCCTCGCCGGGTCTCTCTCTCGCAGACAATGCCCTGGCACACCCAGACACAAAGCAGCTGGAGGGGGAATCTGGAGGCCAGTCTGCAGCGGGGAGGGGGCTGCACACCCCGACCCACGAGGCAGCGGTGCAGGGGCCCAGTGGGAGCTGGGGGGGGTCTCACTGCAGCCTCAAAATGCTGCCGCTGTGCCCCTCCCGCACAGCCTCCCCTGGGGTGGGTGCAGATGGCTGGGTGGGATTGAGGCCCCTTGTGCACGAGGCGCGGAGCTGGGCTGGGAGGGACCCTTTGTGGCTCAGCCTGCGGCCCCCGCCCACCCTGGCCCCCTCTGGGCTCTCAGGGGGGAGATGAGCTCAGGCAGCTCCAGCTCCGGCTCCTGCCATTGTTGTCCCTGGGAGAGGGGCCGGGGCAGGGATGCGCCATTGTTCTCCCCGGGAGCTGTGGAGCCCCGGGCCTGCAAAGCTGCCCCTCAAGGGGCCACGTCCCCAGCAAGGAGAGGGGGCAACCAGGGCCACAGGTTTGGCCTTGCCACAGTTTGGGCTTGTGCACCAGGAGGGGGGCTGTGGTGGGGACAAGGTGTCAATCCAGAGCCACCCCCACTGGGAGCAGGGTCTGGCCGCCAGCTCCTGGCTCCCAGCCCGGTTCTGTGGGGAGGGACAAGGGGATGGCAGAGCGGCCATGCCCCAGGGGCAGGGCATCTCCCCGTGTCCTGGCAGCTCTGAGGAGCCCCTTTCCCAGTCGCCACCCTCCTCACATGGCTCCATCTCCTTCCTGGGAGGAAACTCATCTCCTCTGGCAATCCCACGACTCCAGGAGACGGTGCTTCAGGAAGCGTGTGCAGATTTCAGTGTGGTTGAAGGTATCCGGAGCCTCCAGAGACACAAGCTGGGAGATACCAGGATTCCCAGCAGCCCAGATTTTGTGTGTTTAGTTTATTGTGTTGCCCTGGGAATAAATCGTTAAAGATTACAGGCAGACTTGGGCATAATTGCTGCGCGGCATCCGAGGCTCCTGCGTCTCCAGAGGGAGAGTTCTCCAAACCCCGCACGGCTGAGCAGCTCCGGGAGAGACGATCCGACGAGCAAATACCTACACAAATCCCGCTGCAGGCCACACGCAGCTCCCGCAATCCGCTTAGCTAACCTGGGCGCGGGATTAGCCCCCGCGGCGGCTCAGGCACCCGGCCGGCCTGGCGGACAGGGGCTGGGCCAGAGGACAGGGGCTTACCCGGGTCCCACCGGGACACTTCCCACGGGCCTGGCCGCCGGGCACGTCCCGCTGGCAGGGCAGAGCCGGGACAGGGCCGCGGTGTCAGCTCCGCTGCGTCCCACGGCGCTGCCCCATCCTGCAGGCCCCAGCTCGGGCTGGGAGCCCCAAATCTTTTGGGGACCAGTTCTTGGAAGTCCTCTGTCTTGAAGGAAGGGAATTCCCAGCCCTCCTTTGGGGAAATCCCCCACAAGCCCCAGGCAGCAGCTTTTCTCTTTTCTCTCGTTTTTTTGGGTCTTGGGGTTTTTTTTTTTTCCTTTTGGACTGAATTCTTGGCTGATTCCACGGCTTTGGCAAACGGGGATTTTATCGCAAGTCTCTGCATTCCCCTCGCAGGCGTGGGGTCATGGGATTAGGGCAGAGCTGACGCTGGCTCCGGAGCAGGGAGAGGAGGGGAGAGGCGGGGTGTTTCTCCCTCCTGTGGCTGCAGAAGATGCCGGGCTGCAGCCTGGGGGGACCCAGGTGGGACAGGGACACTTTTCTTCTCTCAGCCTCCAGCCTGCGAAGGGGAGCGATCCCATGGCTGCCAAGGGGCTCCCGGGCCGTGCAGTGCCCGGCTGGGGCCTCCTGTGGAGCTGCCGCAGTGAGTGGGAGCGTTCCCACGGGCGCGGGGCCAGCGGCCGGGATCATGCGGGGCACACCCCGGCAGGAGGGCGCAGCCGAACCGCTGCACCTCCACCCGCCCGGCCCGGCCCGCCACCGGCACCGCCACGGTGGGAGCGGTGCAGGGCTGGGGGTCCCAGCACCCCCTCCCCGGCCCCCCAAACCCCTCGGGGCCCAGCGGCTCAGCCTTAGTCACGGCGGCGAGCGGTGACTCAGCCGCCCGGGCGCTCAGGTGAGCCATCGCTGCTGCCGTGAGTAAGGAGCTGCTGAGCCCACCCTCCTGGCACCCAGCCAGGCACGGCCCCCCCCGGAGCCCCCACTGGTGCCCCCCATCCCGCCGAGGCTCGGAGTGGCCTCGTTGCGGGCGCGTGTCCTTGGGCAGGACGGCAGTGCCTGTGCCCATGACGCTGGCGGGGCTGTAAACACCCAGGCGTGTCCTTAGAAACACACAACCGGCTCCGTGTGTTCCCAGCTCTCGGGGACGTGTCCTGGTGGCCTTTGGCAGCGTGTCCAGGCGTCACAGCCTGGGGACACTCCAGCTGCCAGCCCGACACAGCCAGAGCCGGTGGCCCAGCCTGGCCTCTCCTGCCATGCCCTGGCTCTGGGGCACCCCACACTCCTGGGAGCTCTGCCCACCCCCCTGGCCTTGGGCCTGGAGAGCCCCAGAGATGAAGTCACCCCTGGAGTGACTCAGGCAGCCCCTCTGGGCTTGCGTGGGGCTGGGCACACCGTGGGCAGGGGGACCCCAGCACAGGGCTGGATGGCTCTGGCCGGACCCCGGGGTGAGTCGGCTCCTGCACGGGGATGGGGACGGTGGAGTCACCTCAGAGGCTCCCACGCGCCTGGCCCTGGCCCTGGGAAGGATGGCGAATCCCTCTGGATTTAGCAGCGCCCAGGTGTGGGGCCATACTTGGCTGTGCTGGGCCGTGGCCCTGCTGCCACGGTGAGGCCAAGGCTATTCTGAGCAACCTGAGCTCATGGGCCCCTTCAGGACGCTGAGCTCCCATCCCTGCTGACACCAGGCAGTGGCTCCCCTCCCAGGGCCCTCCCCCAGATTTGGGCTCCAGCCCTGCTTCAGCCTGGATTCCCACTGGGAAGGGCAGGGGAACTGCTCCCCATCCCTGGCCAGCTCCTGTCCTGCCCCAGCTCTGCCGCTGTCCTGCTGCCCCAGTGCCCCCCAGGCCCCGTCCTGTGCCCCAGCCTGTGCCAGGTGCCAGCACTGGTGTGGCAATTGGCAATCACAGGAATCCCCAGGTCAGGAGAGGTCCTGGTGGTTACATCAGCACCCTGGGCCAACGCTGCCAGCTCCTGCCCACCAACAGGGTGCTCCCCTGGGCATGGGCCGGGGGCTGAGACCCCCCCAGTGGGGAAGGACTCAGCTCCTGCCCTGGAAACACAGGTGGGAAACTGCCAGGCTGGGAAGGGGCTCCCAGGGCACAGACCCCAGTCACTGCATCCAACAGACACCAGAGCCCTGATCCCCGAAACCCCCTGGGCCCCCTGACCCCCTGCACCTCCTCCCTCAGCATCAGTGGCTGTTTCCCAGACGCTGCCACATCTCTTGGTTTGTTTTAAATCCCGGCTCCAGGAGCCAGCCGACAGCTCAGCTGTTGTTGGTGGTGTTGTTATTATTATTGTTATTATCATTATTATTATAAATGCTTGAGCAAGTTGCCAGCCTTGGGAGGGGAAGGACTCAGGATTTTAGGAGCCTCCTTGGATACACAGTGAACCTTGATCCTGGGGTAACCCAAGCTTGTAAATCCATGGGAAAGTAACCCCCTATCCTACCATATCCCATCCCACTCCATCCCACCCCACCCTATCCCATCACACCACACCCCACCCCACCCTATCCCATCATCCCATCCCATTCCATCCCATCCCACTCCAGCCCTCTGATCGGGCTGTGGGCTCACCCTGTGGGGCATCGTCCCAGTCCTGCCTGCACAGAGTGGCAGAGCCACGTGAGATGGATTCTGTGGAGCTCAAGCCCATGTCCAGGGCTGGGGTGCTGCCAGTGGGGGATCCCTGTGTCCAGCAGAGGGGCAGGGGGGTGTGGGGCGCGTGTCCTGCCAGGCTGCCCCAAGCACTGACACATGGATGCACACTCAGGGCGGCGGCGTTCCCGCCCCGCGCCTGCCCTGGCTCCCCTTGGAGCTGCCTCAGGAATGCGGGAACCTCACCCAGGTGGGGAGAGCGGTGCAAGCCCAGTGCCTCGGGCACCCCTCCACCCCCATCGCCCTGGGGGGCCGGGGGTTGGAGGGGGGCAGCAGCCCTTGGGCCCAGTGCTGTCCCTGCCCTCTGCCAGGCTGGCACCCCCGAGCTCTGAACCAGGGAGAAGGAACAGGATCCGTGCGGGCAGGATGTGCCCCAGGAAACCCTGAGCTGGGCAGGGTGGGGATGGGAGGAGGCACTTCCTCCTGGCCTTGTCCCTGCACATTCGCCTGCAACCCCCCGCCCTGAGCAGGCACACGCGTGTGCGCAAACACGCGTGCTCCCCCCGCACACAGACAGCGGCACACGCCTCCCGTGTGTGCACACACTCGCCCCGGTGGGCGCTGCATCCCCCCACGCGCTCCCTGCGCTGCCTCCTCGCGCCAGGCCCAGCGGCACCCCCTCCCTTCCCGGCCCCCCGCGCTCCCCTGCGGCCGCGGTTCCTGTTTACGGGGATGGAACCTCCTGCCCGGCCCTCCCGGCCCCGGGGGCGGCTGCCGGGGCAGGGGCATCTCCGCGGGTCCCGCCGCGTGGCCCCGGTGCGGCCTCGTCGCCTGTGCCTGACCCCGGTGCCGGTGGGGCCGGTTCCCGGCTGCGCGGGATCACCCGCTCCCCGCGGAGCCACGGCCCGTTCTGGGAACAGCAGCAGGAAATCCTGGTGGGAGGAGAGCCGGACCCCACATGGCACAGGCCCGGCGAGGCAAAGCTGCTGCGTGTGGAGGTGCAGGTGTCCCTTCCCTGCACTGCCGAGCACACCTGGAGCACCGGCTGGGCCGTGACCCCGTGCCCAGGTCGGGGGCTCAAGGGAGGTGCCGTGTCCGAGGTCCAGGCGAGTCACGAGGAGCCGAGGGAGGAATCCAGCCCTGGGCCGGACCCACTGTGCCGCATTCCCCAGGGCCGAGCCACGCTGTGGGGAGCTGGGCTCGGCTCATCCCCGCGCCCGACCTGTGGGGAAACTGAGGCACCGGCTGGGGAAGTGACTCACCTGCACTGTGGCCTTTAAATGTGCTGCTCCGATTAGATAATGAGCGGAAGGATCAGAGGGAGCCCGACAGCCCCTCATTAAACCTTGGTCTCCCCACAGAGCCTTCAGCTCCATCAGAGCCTGTGGCCACCCGGGCCGGTGCTGGCCCACAGGACTCAGCCCTGCCCTGAACCCACCCACCCACATCCATATGGGACCAGAGCACCTCACACCCGTCCCCATCAGAGGGTCCCTGCCCACGGGTTGTTTTGCAGCCCCTCAGCAGGACCCTGCACCTTTGGGGTACCCTGGGAGGGACATGAGGCGCAGGGGCTGCAGTCAGTGGGGTCGGGGCTGCAGCCCATCTGCCGAGAGAGGATGTGGGGCCGGATGGGGGACACAATGTGGGGAAGTGAGGAGGGGACAGCAGGACAGGGGCATCTCACGGACACAGGCAGGGTCACAGCCCCTCCAGTCCCCAGTGCTCCCGGGCACCCGGAGCTCCAGCTCCTCCTGGCCCCCCGCGAGCACTCCGGGTGCTCCCACCTCCTGCACCTGCCTGGCCCGGGGGGCCCTGCCTGCAGCGGCCTGTCCGCGGGCGGCCGGGACGCGAAGGAGCTGGTTGGGCTGGGCGGGTGTCGGGTGGGAGCGGGGTCTGCTCAGCCCACACAGGCGTGGCTGCGGCAGCGAAGCTCCGCGCCCGGCTGGCCCCGTCCTGCTGGGTGGCAGGAGCCTCCCGCGCCGCTCGCACCCCGGGGCGCGCGGGCACACCCCGTCATTACCCCACAGCAGCTGCCGGCGCTGCCCGGGCAGGGAGGGACGGCAGGGCCGGGACGCAGCCGGCCAGCACAGCCAGGTGGGAGGGTGGCAAGGGTGGGGAGCCGTCGCCCATCCGTGTGTAGCCCTCTCTGCGTGGGACCCCACAGGGGCAACCAGGCCCCACTGGTGCCCACGACACGTGGGGGAGGCAGCCGGGTCAGGCCCAGCAGCTGCTCAGGACGTGCCCTGCAGGGCCGCGGCGCACAATGATCCCATTGAGGTCCTGCACGGCAGGGGGGGGGACACCCAAGGTGGCAGTGGCAGAAGTGACTCCAATGTCACGCCAGGCCTCAATCCTGCTATTTATACCCAGTGGAGGGGCAGCCTTTGAGGGAGTGGGAATGGAAGCGCTGCCGCCTCCTCCTCCCCACCGCGTGCGGGGGCATCCCAAAGGGCAGTGGCCCCAGCCCCCCCAGCTTCCCCTCCCCACCCTGCGCCCCAGCCCGGCGCCAGCCCCGCCAGGAAGAGCCCCAGCGCCGGGACCAGCTGCAGCCGCTTCCTCCCGGCCCAGCCCCGCCAGGAACCGGCGAGTCCACGGGGGCTCCGAGCCCCGGCCGCGGTGGAGGCAAAGGGAACCGAGCAGCGGATGGAGCCGCAAGGCCCGCAGGGCTCGCGCTGGGCGACCGGGTGCTGCATGCCGGGTTCCAGCTGGGAACTCCTTGGGAACCTCCCAGCTTTACCAAGGGCGAAGTCCCGGCACATCAAAGGCGGGCGGGGGCAGCGGGAGCCAGGGCAGGAGCCTTTGGTCTCTGCCAGCGCCCGCTCTGCCGCCCCACGTCGCTCCCGCTGCCCCGAGCCGGGGTCCCGTGCCGGCACACCTGGGTCCGGGGTCGTGCCCCCCGCGGCGTGGCACCCAGCCCATCGCCGTGGCAACGGCCACCAGCTCCGGGTGTATTTTCTGCACCAGGGCCGCCGTGGGAACCTGGACGGGTGCCACCTCATTCCGCTGGGCTCTCTGGGCCGCCTTTGTAGCCGGCCTCCAGCCCAGCTGGCAGCCGCTTCCTCCCCAGCCTCCCCCCGGCCCGCGCTGGTCGTGGCCCTGGCCTGGGGCAGCAGGAGGAGAGGGCTTTGCAGGAACCCCCAGCACGGGGCCGTGCACCCCCGCTGGCCCCCGCGGCTTTGGGCCGGCTCCAGCGGAGCTGAACGTCAGCAGCCGCCAAGGCTGCCCCGAGCCAGGGCCGTGCTCGCAGCCCCCAGGGCCACCGAGCACCTGCCAAGGCACCTGGGACCCCAGGGCAACGTGCCACCCCCAGCGCCCCTCGCCCGTCCCCGGCAGCTCCCGAGGGGGTTTCCTGGGGGGCTCCCCCGCAGAGGCGCCGTCCCCAAACGCAGCAGCAGGGTCTGCAATTCCCATGTCCCGTCCCTGCTCTCCCCAGCCTGCAAGCGGCTTTCCCCATCCGTGCCTCGGTTCGCCAGGAGAACCTGCCCTGGGCCAAGGTTTGCTGCGAGGCTGGAGCGGCGTGACAAGCTCCGTCGTGCGCGCTGCAACACCCGCCCTGCTCAGCGCCCGCGGCACCCGCTGCTGCGCCTGCTTTTCAGGGGTGAGGCCGGCGGGGCGATGCTCCCCGTGCTCCACCACCTGGAAACACAGCAAAGCACCCCCGGGACCGGGAGTGAGGGGCAGATCCCGGTGCTGCGCCCCGAGCCGGGTCCCGCTCCTGCCCACGGGGATTTTCCCTGAGCTGTGCCATGCTCCCTCCACGGGGCCACGTGCGTGGGAGGGCGGCGGAAAAAGAGCATTTTCCAGAGCTGGAAACCCAGAGGAAAAAGGCTGCTGGCCGGAACGATTAACACGGGCGGGTTAATGATTACAGCAACCCCCCCACCCCCGAAGGAAGCCGCGAGGATTCGGCCTTCGAGCCGCCCAAGGGCAGCGTGGCCCAAGGACACGTTGGGCTGTGCTGGCAGTGTGTGGAGCCTCCACTGACCTTCCCATGCCGGGGCCGTGGGCAGCACCCACAGGCACGGGGCAGGGAGGGCTGGGCCTGCACCTGGGCACTGCACGGCCTCGGCAGGGACAGGCAAGGAACTGCCCAGCACCCTGCGGGTCCCCACAATCCTGCAGGGCTGTGTGGGACCTGCTGCCACCTCCAGCAGCCCCCTGGCAGTGTGAGGGGTGAAGGATAGCCCCTGTACCCCCACCCTGATGTTGCAGAGCGGGTGTGAGGCAGCAGCGGGGTCAGGCAGGATCCCAAGTGCCGAGGTTTGGGCAGGGAAAGGGGCGGCTCTGCAGGATGAGTCAGCCCGGCGGGAGCGGGGCGTCCTGGGGCTGTGGTGGGGTTTGGGGTTGTTTTTCCTGCAGAGAGAGCAGAGCTGGAACCTTTCGCCTGCATTCGGGACTGGGTGGGACGGGGAAATGCCACGCGGCCGAGCGCAGGGAGGGCCCTCAGCACTGGGAGATTTGGCCCGGCAGAGCCCGGCCCGTCTCGGAAATCATCCCCTGGAGAAGCGCCGCCGCCGGCACAATCCGTGAGGCTTCACTTTCCAAACGCTCCCGGCCCCGCTCCCCACCCTCCATCTGGCAGCAGAGGATGCGAGTCATGGGCGAGAGCCCTGGGTGGAAGGCGAGGAGGAGGGGGGCAATGCCGGCCCCCTGCCCGCTCCCGCACGCTCAGGGGAGCTCTTCCCTCTCACACCCTCTGCCCAGCCCAGAGCCAGAGAGTTCAGGCTCCTGGAAATAACTCCACTGCACTGTGCAGATGCTCCCAGCCCTGCATGCCCCCAGCAGAGACAGGGACCCAAGGGCAGAGTTACCCCAGCACCCACCACCCCAAAAAGAGGTGGAGAAAGGCCTTTTGCCCCCCAAAATGGAGGCTGTGGTGCCCAAGGGCAGGTGCCAGCACTCCAGGGACCGCCAAGTGCCAGGCCAGTGCCACCATCCAAACCAATCCAGGCTGGTTTCGGGGAGAGAGGAGGGAGATTCACCCACTGAATCACATCATGGTCCATGCTGTGGAGCTGCCTCCCACTTCCCTGCCCCCTGGCCGGGTTCATCCCTGCAGCGCCAGCACAGCCAGCCGGGAGCAGGGGAGGGCTTTGCCTCAGGAGCAGCCACAGCTGCATCTCCTGCACCCAGTCAGCCCGTTTTCGTGGCATCCAGTGGGACTCGACTGCTGGCGGCTCCGGCGTGGGCAGCGGGAGCCGGGGGAGGAGAACGTGGCTCTGCAGAGCCGGATAACGAGCGGGGAGGGGAAGGGCCGGAGGCAGAGGTGAGGGGCTCGGAGCTGAAGCTGCAGCAGGAGGTCCCTGAAGGGAGTGGGCTGGGCTGGGAGCGTGGAGCAGCTCAGTGAATCGCCCACACATGGCCCTGCACCCCCAAAGTGCAGCTCACGGGAAGCAGGGCTGTGACAACACCGACCACGGTCCTGGCTCAGGACAAAGCCCTTTCCCTGCACCCACAAGGGCAGGAGAGGCCCCATCCCAGGATAGGGCGGGAGCACTGCCCCCAGGGTCTCCAGCCATGGAGGTGCCCTCACTGCTCCCCCAAAAGCAGCCTACAAGTCCCAGCAGCCGTCAGGCCGCGGAGCTTCCAGCCAAGGGCACCCCGTGAGGGGCAGGGCCGGATTCCTTGGCCCCCCCGGCGCTGGCGGAAGGCAGTGGGAAGAGCTGGTGAGAGGACGCTGACGGAGACACTTTTTTCCCATCCTAAAAATAGCAGCTGGCCGTTTCCCCAGCTTCCCGGCCTCGCCAACGCTCTTCCATTAGATGAAAAACCCAAGGCAGCCACCTTCCGTCAGCACGGCTGCGTGTGCCGGGGGAGGCTCACGCAGCCGAAATAGCAGCCGGGGACAGAGAGGGGCAGCGGGAGAGGGAGCAGAGCCGGCCCCGGTTATTCCCGAGACGTTTTAATTAGCACAGCCTCGGCTCGGAGGATTTGCTCATGCTCGGTACAACGTCTGACCTTTGAAGAGAAAGAAGAAAGGGAATGAGAGGGGAAGGGGAAAAAGGCACTGGAGCAGCTCAGGAGCTGGAAGTCGGCTGAGCTTCAAATAGGCTCCGCGTCAGGCACTCGGAGGCTTTTAATAAGCCACAGAGTGAGAAATTTAACACCACAGGCTCTATTTTTGATCACTTGTGAAGGGGGGGAGAGAAAGACAGAGCAAGCAAGAGGAGGGGGAGGAGGTGGCGGTGAGAAGAGGAGGCAGCCAAGATTACATCCTGGGTGGCAGCACCGAAAATAGCCGTGCCCCACTCCGGGAGGGAGCGGCGGGAGCCGCGCGGGGCCCGCGGGAGGCCGGAGCAGTGACCTCCCTGGAGGTGCTGCCCACACAGGCAGCCAACGCGCCCTCCCGGGCTGGAACACGGCAGGGAAAAGGGGATTAGAGCGTGGCAGCTCTGCACAGCAGAGGGAACCCGAAATCCCTCAGGGAGGGCAGCACTGAGCGAGGGGCCTGGCAGCATCTGGTGCCGTGGGCAGGACATGCATCCCCGGTGCCTGGCACAGCCAGAGCGGTCCCCTCACTCAAAAATGTCCCTTCCCAGCGGCTCTGGGGCCTGGAGAGCCCCTCCTGCCTTCCCCAGGCTGTGACAAGTCCCTGGCAGCCTCCTTGGACAGGGCTGTGTCCAGTGAGCCCCGGGTGAGCCCCGACTGCAGCATCACAGCCGCCCCCAGCAGGAAAGGTTCCCACCACACACCGAGCCCGTCTCTGGGGGCAGGGGGAGCTCTCCCTGCTCCCTGTGCCAGCAGCAGCAGCAGCAGCAGCAGGGGATGGGGCAGAGCCTGGCAGCTGCTGTCCAGCTGTGAGCAGCACTGTGCTGGAACAGTCCAGCCAACTGTCCTGCGGTGCCAGAGCCAGGGGACCGAGGCAGAGCCAGAGTCAGGACAGGACAGCTCTGGAACAGACCTGTACCCCTTCTGTGCTGCCATAATCCTGCTGTCCAGGTGATTATCGGAGGTGGAGGTGGCTGGAGCACTGGGAGGGGGTTATAAACCTGCCTGGTGAGCCTCGCAGGGGGAATCTGCCCCGGGGAATGCCCTGCTGGTCCCCAGGGCAGCGCTGGTGACACCTCCCCTGGGTGCATCTGCCCCACAGCCCCCGGGCACGGGGCAGGAGCTGATCCCAGCTCCGGCTGCCATCGCTGCGCGGGAAGAAGGCAACGTGCCACGAGAGGGGGTTACATTTCCTTTTAATTGATGAGAACGTTTTCTCCACCTCCAGTCGTCCCACTCCATCTGTGCAGCTGGGGAGCAGGACAGGGACAGGCTGGGAGTTCTGCACCCACGGTGGGATTCCTGCAACACACAAAGCGGGGTTGGGTTTGTGAGGGGTGGGCTTGGCCGGGCTGTGGATCCCAACCCCGGGGCTTGGCCCTGCTCCAGCTGCTCAACTGCTGAGAGTAAACACGAGCCAGAGTCTCCCTGAGACCAAAGAGCACCCGGAGCAGAGATCAGGAGAGCAGGGAGCTGGTGCCCTGCTGTGCTCCGGGCTCAGGGAGGCTCTCAGTGACTCACCCCCCGCACAGCACAGGCTGCCGCAGCGTCCCCGACTGCCAGCACGTGGGAATGGGAGGGATGAGGCGCAGTCTGAGCAGGGCAGAGGGAAAAGGGGCCATGAGGTAAGAGCTTGGCTTCACCTCCCCTGAGACTGAAGCTGCTTGTCTTAGTGGGAGGGAGTGTGTGTGACAGAGGCCACGCAGGGCAGAGGTCACTTACTGCCCAGGCAGCCCTGAGCTGCCTGTGAGCACAGCCAGGCCCAGCGAGGTCTGAGGCACCAGCGGGGCCCTGGCAGTGACAGCAGCTCCCAGCCTGTCCTCCCCCTCCTCCTAGGGCTGAACCAGGCACAGTCCAGCCCAGCCACGGGCTCTGGTACCATCTGCTGGCCCTGGGTCAGCTCTGGACTGAGGACCCCCAAAAGGCCCCCCAGAGCTGAGGGCTGACCCCAGCACAGGACAGAGTTCCTGCTCCCCCAGAGCCAGGTACCATCCCTCACCCACCCCAGCAGCGGGTCTGGACACTCAGCCAGGCCCCAGGAGATCCTCACCTGAATCACTCCAGAGCCTTCACCAGGGCTTCGTTGGCTTCCACCTTAATCTGAGCTTCTGCTTTAGCAGCTTCATCGGACGCTGCAGCCATTTCTGACACGGCCTTCTCCAGGTTGGATTTCGCAGTCTGAACACAGGGGCACGAGGAATGTGTCAGTGGGAGACACCACAGGAGAGGGGACGATCCTACAGCCCCCGAGTCATCCCCTCCCTCCCCTTCCTTCCACTGCAGTTGTTGACCCCACAGATGCTGACCTGGGGGCCCTGCGGAACAGCCAACAGGGCTGTGCTGGCCACAGACACCTTATCAGCAGGGAAAAGCTCTTTCTGGAGCCCAAGAGGGGGTGGGGACAAGGTCAGTGTCTGTCTGAAGGGTTAGAATAGCCTGGGGAAGGTGACTGCACAGTTCCCACTCCCTGGAGCCCTGAGCCTTTGATTTGGGCGATGGGGGTGCAGGCACAGCCCCTGGTCTGGGCAGGGGAAGCTCCTGAACCAACCAGAGCAGAGAAGTGGGGGGCAAACGCCCCCCGGGGAGCCCCCACAGGCTCGGGGTACTCACAGCCAGGTCCAGCATGTCCATGGTCACCGCCTCCTCCGCCAGCACCTGCACCGTGGAGTCGGCGTTGACGGTGACGGAGCCGCTGCTCACTGCGAGGCACGGCAGGGCAGGGTCAGCCAGGGCTGCCACAGGGGCTCAGCCCCGGCACCTCCACCCCAAAACAAGTCCTTAGCACCCTCCTGTCACGCTCCCAGCGTTCAGGGCCTCAGTTCCCACCCCAAGGGAAGCTGGAGCAGAAGGAAGACCCAACCCCAGCCCACGGCCTCGCACAGAGCCCCAGCTCCCAGGGCTCCCTGGCTGAAATCCCTGGAAGTGCACCAGGGCACGCCTGGCTGGGCAGAGCCTCCCTTGTGAAAGCACCGAGAACACCATCCCCACACACACCTTTCCTCCCCAGCTCCTCCTGCCTCGCTCACCGAAGTACTTGGTGGCCGTCCCGTCCTCGGTGTAGACCGTGACGACGCCTGGCCTGAGCACCTGCAGCGTGGGGACGTGGGATGCCAGGATCCCAAAGGAGCCCGTCAGCGTGGGCACGTCCACCTGCTTCACGTTGGCACCGTCGTAGAACACCTGGACAGGGAGGACACAGGACAGCAGTCATCAGGAACGGGGGGATGGAGAGTGGCAGGGAAGAGCCCAGGGATGCAGTGGGCAGCCGGCTCCATCCCGAGGGAACAGCCCGGCTCCATCCCGAGGGAACAGCCCGGCTCCTGGCAGGTTCAGCACGCCCAGGTGTGCCCAGGACAGGCTGCACCTGCACAGGGAGGGAGCAGGGCCGGGCTCCAGAGGGATGCTGGCACGGGGACTGGGGATGCGTTCCCAGCTGCCGGGGCACGGCAGGGAGGCGGCACACGCAGACACGGAGTCGGGAGTGGGCGAGAGGCGCCGGCACAGCCGGGAGCAGCCTGGGAAGCGCGTGGGGAGCCCTGAGCCGCTGTCCCCGCCGCTGCCCACGCGGCCGAGCTGTCCCTGTCCCTGTGCCCGCGCCCTGCCCCGGGGACAGCGGGGGCGGCCGGGCCGGGTCCCTCTCGGGGAGGAGCAGGAGCAGGAGCGGCCCCGGGAGCGCCGCGGCGGGGACGGCCCGAGGTCAGGGCCAAGGTCAGCGCGGGGACAGCCCGGCCGGGCCGCGGGGGCCGCAGCGCCCCAAGCCCCGCTCTCGCCTCGGCCCCGGGCACCGACCTGCGTGGGCGAGGCGAAGGTGAAGGCCATGGCGGCGGGGCCCCCGGCGGGCTCGGCGTAGCCGCGGGCGGGCGGCGGGAGCAGCGCGGGGCGGGCGAGGCGGAGCAGGCGGCGGGCGCGGAACATCGCGGCCATGGCGGCGGCGGCGGAGGCGGCGCGGGGCAGGCCGGGACGGCTCCGCCCCACCGCCCCCGCCCGCCCCCCCGCGCCGCACGGCGCAGGAAGCGGTCACCGGCACCGCGGGGGCTCATGGGAGTTGTAGTCCCAGCCCCGCCGGTGTCCCGGTGCCCGGGGTCCGGTTCCGCTCCGCCCCCGCATGGAGAGGCCGCCGCACCCCGGGCCCGGCCCGGCCACGAGGGCTGTGGTGCGGGGATGGAGGCGGGGAGGTGGGAGAGGGATGCAGGCAGGGAGGTGGGACAGGTAGAGGTACAGGCAGCGCTGGTACAGGCAGCGCTGGTACAGGCAGGGATGCAGGCTGAGATGCAGGTAGGGCTGGTGCAGGAAGGAGTGCAGGCAGGGCTGGGACTGGCAGGGGGTCAGGCAGGGGTACAGGCTGGGCTGGTATAGGCAGGGCTGGTGTAGGCAGGGGTGATACAGGCAGGGGTACGGGCAGGGCTGTGGGGCAGGCAGGAGTACAGGCAGGCAGAGGATCAGGAGGGACAGGTGGAGGCAGAGGTGCAGGCAGGGCTGTGGGGCAGGCAGCGGTACAGGCAGGGCTGTGGGGCAGACAGGGGTACAGGCAGGGGTACAGGCAGGCAGAGGTACAGGCAAGGCTGGGGCAGCCCCTGTCCCCACGTGACGCCCGCGCCGCGCGGGGGCGGCTCCGGTTCATTCATAAATCCCGGGGCCGCCCCGCCGCACCGAGCGCAGCGGCGGCGATGGAGCCCCGGTCTCGGTTGTAGGTGAGTGTCTGGCTCCGCCGCCTCGCGACAGCCCCTATCGCGACACACGGAGGCGGCCCGGCCGAGGGGAGACCATCACGCCCCACCGCGCGTGGAGGTCCCCGGCGCTCCTGCCTCGCTGTCACCAGCCCTGTAACCAGCCCTGCCTGCATCCCTGCCTGCATCCCGCATCCCTGCCCCACATCCCTGCCTGCATCCCGCATCCCTGCTTCCATTCCTCATCCCTGCCTGCATCCCTGCCTGCATCCCATCCCGCATCCTTGCCTGCATCCCTGTCACCGGGCTGGGGCGGGGGGATGCACCCAGGGGGATAGAGCGGGTTCCCCCCGCCCGCAGCCCGGCTCCGGCCCAACCGAGCCCCTTGGGTCGCACACACGCGTGGGGCACAGCCCCGACACGCCCCCCGCCCCCCCTCCCACGTGCGGGGGCGCGGCAGCACCGGGGTCCCCCGGCCCCGAGCCCCCGCCCCGGGCACCGGCGGCGGCCCCGCGTCCCGCCCCGCGTCCCCCCGCGGGGGCACAGCCCGGGGAGCGGCCCCCTCCTCAGACAATGGCCGTCCTGTTCCTGCTGGGTCGCCATGGAGACGGGATTCCTCCATGATGGGGAACAGGAGGGACATTCTTCCAGCTGCCCCCCGCCTCTGGCCTGAGGGTGCCCCGCAGGGATCCCTCCCGTCGGGCTCCCATCCCGCGTGGAGCCGCAGCCTCTCTCCCCGCGTCCCCCCTGCCCGGCCCGGGGTCCCCCCACACCCCCGCACACCGGGGGTCGGCGGAGGAACCTCCCCCTTCTCCTGCCCGGGGCGTCACGGGGTGGGTCCCCTCAGCCCGTGCTGCATCACAGCAGCTCGGAGATGCCTGAGATGCACCGGGAGCCGGTGTGGGCAGGGGGGGATACCCCCCTAAGAGCCCGATGTCTGTGCCAGGGCTGCCCCAGCCATCTCCATCCCTCGCTGCCAGCTGCGACGCGGCCACCGCTGTGCTGGCCCCACGAGTGACAGTCCCCACCCCTTCACGGGCTCCATTCACATTTTTCACTGACCTAATTCTCAGCGGTTTCCAAGCGCCCACCCCTGCCTGCTCCGGGGGTCCCCAACGCCAGCACCGCCCAGCCCTGCCCGTTCTGGGGGTCCCCCGACACCAGCGTGGCCCACCCGGCTCGGCCCCGGCCCCTCCAGCGGGTCAGGGATGTGCGGAGGGGACACACGGACCCGCAGCGGGAGCTGGAGCTCGGCAGCCCCCGGGAAGGGCCCCCCCGAACACGCGGGAGGGTGACAAGGTCCCCGCAGGGTGCCCGAAGGCCGCGGAGGGCTGTGGGACCCCTGCTCCGGTGGCTGTCGCTCCTCGGGAGCTCGGCTCGTCCCCCCCCGGCCCCTCGGTGTCCCCCCCGCCCGGTGACGGAGCCGCTCTCGGGATGACTCACGAGCGTCACCCGCCGCTCTCCGGCGACACCCACGCCACGAGCCGTGGGGTGGCCACTGCCCCCCGGCCCTGCCGGTGCCCCCCGCGGGCGGGGGTCTCCCCGCAGTGCCGACCCCTCCGGCAGCGGGGCTGGGGCTGCGTTCGGCTCGGTGTCACCCCAGCGCGGTGTCACCCCGGGACCGGGGCAGGGACAGTCCCCCCCGGGCCGGCTCTGGCCACCGGCACCAGGCACCGTTTGGGGTCTCCGGCCCCAGCCGGGCGTGGGGATCGCGGCCGCTCTCCGGGGGCCGTGCCCACGCGAGTCCGGGGGCTGGGCGCGGGGTGGCTGCGCCCCGCGGGGACGAGGGGCTCCCCGGGGAGGGGCAGCTGTCCTGCCCCCACCTCCCCATCCCTCCATCCCTGCTTCTCCTGACCACACCCTCCATCTCTTCATCCTCCCCCTGAGCACACCCTCCCTTCATCCCTTCATCGCGGTCCCTCCCTCCATCCCTCCCTCCCTCCCTCCATCTCTCCATCCCGGTCCCTCCCTCCCGGTCCCTCCCGGCAGCTCCGCACCGCGGTGCCGGGCAGGGGCCGGGGCAGGAGCCGCCGCCGCCTCCCCCGGCCCGGCCCCGGCGCCCCGGCCGGTGCCTCCCTCTGTCTCCCCCCGCACCAGGACACGCTCGGGCCGGGACGGACCATGAGCGATGACCCAACACCCTGGGACAACGCGACCGAGAGCGCCACGGTGAGTCCTGCCTGTCCCCGCAGCCCCTGCCCGCCCCTCCCGCCCCTGCCCACGCTGCGAACCTCGGGGTCCCGCGGGAGGGGAGATGCACGTTGGAGCTGTGGGGTTCTCGTGGCTGCCGTGTCTGTGCCCGGGTGGGGACAGCAGCAGCTCCAGTGTCACCCCCTGCTCTGCCAGTCCTGGGGGTGGGTGGCACCTCTCTGTGCCCGGGATGCTCTGGGTGCTGGGGGGGCCTGGGGGCTGCTGCCGGATCAGCCCCTTTCCCCGGGCTGGGAGCCCTGAGAGCCGTGGTGGGGCAGGACTGGGGGTCCTGTCCGTGTCCCCGTCCCAGTCGCTGTCCCCGTCCCCGTTCCCGCTGGGCGCGGGGGCGGCCCAGCCCCCCCGGCTGCCGTTGCCTTGGTGCAGGCAGGGCCCGGGGGCGGCTCCGGGGAGCGGCGCTGGCGTCAGCGCGGCGGGGGCAGGTTCGGGCTGGGCCGGGGGTCCCCCCCCTGCAGCTCAGCCCCTCGGCCCCGGGCAGGCGGTGCCCGGCGAGGTGTCCCCCCAGGATGGGTACGTGCTGCTCCTCGCCCTGCTCTCCATCTTCATCGGGGGCACCCTGGTCCTGCTCTCGGGCATCCTGATCATCTGCCGCCGCTGCTGCGAGGCCGACCGCCGGCACTCCAGGTGGGCACAGGGGGACGTCCCTTCCCTGGGGGAGGGTGGCACTGTGAGTGGAGCAGCGGGGCTGGCGTGGGCACCGCTGACCCTCCTCCTCCCGCAGAGCCAGCGATGACCCTGAGAAAACCAACACCACTTACCTGGATGACTCCCAGCCAGCGCAGGGTGAGTGCCCACCGTGACCTGCCAGCCCCCCCAGCAGCACCCCCAGCTCCAGCAGTGGGGGTAAGGCAACCCTTGGGCCCTCCGTCGTCCGTTCCTTGCTGTGGAGTGGGACTGGCAGCCGGGAGCAGGGAATTCTGGCTGGCATCGAGGCCATGAGTGCAGCAAGTTTTCCAGGCCCCAGCTGGGGAAGGTGGGGTGCCCCACAGTGTGGGGAGCTGGTGGCTGACCCCCTTCCCCACAGATATCACTGTCAAGGTGGAGGACCCCGAGTGCCTGTCGTCCTCCAGCTACCGGGATGCGGAGAGCGAGCGGTTCCTGTCCTCCAGCTCCTCCACCGCCCGCCGCGTCTCCTTCAACGAGGCCGCGCTCTTTGACCAGAGCAAGAAGACCCAGGAGAAGGGGAGGAGGTGAAGCTCAGGACTGGGCGGGCCCTTGGGGACCCTGGGCTGGCCGGGACTGCCCCTCCTAACCCGGGTGTGCCGCAGGTACACGCTGACGGAGGGAGATTTCCACCACCTGAAGAACGCCCGCCTGACCCACCTGCACCTCCCGCCACCCGCCCTCAAGATCGTCACCATCCACGAGTGCGAGTCCAGCGAGAACAGCCTGGCCATGACCCCCCGCCTGCCCCCGCCCAAGCCTGGCCTTGCCATCTTCCAGGTGAGCCCCAGTGCCCTGGGCACGGGTGGGACATGGGGGGACGGGGGTCCAGGCATCCCGCAGCACACCAAGGAGGCACCGCTGGACTCGGGGTGGGAACCTCAGGGCATTGCTGGAAGTGGAGATGGGAGGTCCTGGGGTGCAGGGACTCCTCCTGGTCCCCACCATCGTGCAGACCCCCTGAGCAGGCTCTGCCTTGCAGCCCCCCGCAGGGGCCCTGCCCCAGCCGGTGCTCCCCAGCCATGCCGTGGGCCCCAGCTCTGCCCTGCCCGGGGACACCTACAACTCCACCGTGGACACCAGCTTCACCGAGGCCAGCCCCGCTGCCTCCTCCGACTCCGGGGAGGGCCCCTCGGTGAGTGCTGGGGTGGGGGGCTGGGAGCGGGCAGGGGAAGGGGCTCCCCAGCCTTGGCAGCCTGTGCAGACCCAATGGTTCTTTCCTGCTCCCTCCCTGCTCCCCCACATCCCAGCAATGCCCCCCCACTCTGTGCCAGGCCTCTGGGGAGAGATGTGGGCATCCAACTAGAAACAGGCTCTGCCCCCCCCCGCCCTGTCCCTGCCCCGGGGGACATTTGTGCATCTGCTGCAGCCCAGCTCGGCAGAGCGGACAAAGGAGCTGAGCGGGATACGGGGGGGCAGGGGGGCCATCAGTGGGGCCCAGCAGGCACTCACACCCTTCCCCCCTTCCCCCAGTTTGCAGCAGCCCCCAGGAGCGGGAAGGCGGCCGGGGGGGGCAGTGCTGGCCCCGGGGAGCCCCCTCCGGCCCCCCCCCAGGGCACCGTCCTGCAGTTCTTCACCCGCCTGCGCCGCCACGCCAGCCTGGACGGGGCCAGCCCCTACTTCAGGATCAAGAAGTGGAAGCTGGAGAGCACCCAGCGGGCATCCAGCCTGGACACCAGAGGTGGGGGCAAGGGGGGCTCGCAGGGCTGTGTGGGCCGGGTGGGTGCACGTGGGCAGGGGGCTCGTAGGCCAGATGGGACTGTCCCCCCAGCCCTGCCCCACATCCCCCAGGGTCCCCCAAGCGCCGGCAGTTCCAGCGGCAGCGGGCGGCCAGCGAGAGCATGGACCAGGAGGACCGGGACCCCCACCAGACCGACATCATCCAGTACATCGCCCACACCGACGATGTGGCCTTCCACCCCGCGGGGGGCCCCTTCCTGCCCTCCCCCTCCAGCCCCCCACCCTCTCTCGGCAGGTATTTTTCAGTAGATAAGAGGGGATGGGGATGGGTGAGCCGGGCACCGGGAAGGCACTGTGGGCCCCGTGCTGCCCTGGGCATGGGGGGCTCCCACCTTTGTGAGGCTTTGGTGGGGGAGATGGCGATGGGGTGGGGCACGGGCAGGGTGGTGGGGACAGCACGGGGAACTGGGTGGCACCACGGCATCGCTGCGGAACCCGCAGGGGCCGGGCTGGCACGTTCCCTGCCCGCTGCCGGCCGGGACCATCCTGTCCCTGCCGTGACACGGGGGTGGTGCCCACAGGCTAGAGCCGGGCGAGGGGGGCGCGGGCAGCCCCGGCGAGGCCGGCGGCCCCGAGCAGCCCAGTGCCTACCACGACATCTGGAGCCTGCGCGCCTCGCTGGAGATGTACGCGGCCTCCGAGCGCAGCAACGACCAGGACTCCGTGCGCAGCGACGGCGGCGACAGCGTCTCCTCTGCCGGCGGTGTGGCCCCCTGCCCCTCCTCGTCCCTGGACGAGGCCGAAGGGCCCGAGGAGAAGTTCTGGGGTCGGTCCAAGACAGAGGAGTCGGAGCCCGGCACCCGCAAGCTGCTGCAGATGGACAGCGGCTACGCCTCCATCGAGGCGCCAAGCCGGGGGGGCGAGGAGGGGCCCCCCAAGGACCAGACGGCCTCCGAGAAGCGCATTTGCTTCACCAGCGCTGGGCGGAAAGGAACCATCTTCGAGAGCTTCGAGGGCCGGGAGCCGGAGGAGGAGGAGGAGGAGGATGAAGAGGAGGAGGAGGAGGGTGGGAGCACGGCCCTGGGCGCAGCGGGCGGGGGACACCTCCGTCCCCACAGCCCCCTGGCCTGGTCGCCGTACGGGCAGATGTTCCCGGGGCGGGACGCGCCGCCCCGGCGGGATTACAGCATCGACGAGAAGACGGACGCGCTGTTCAACGCCTTCGTGCGCCACGACCCCCAGTTCGACGAGTCCCCGCTGCGGGGGAAGCACCGCTCCCGCACCCACCTGCGCAAGCAGTGGCAGCACGCCAAGCAGTTCAGCGACCCCGGCGTGCGGTACCCGGCGCTGGAGCGGCACCGAACGCCCCTGCGCCGCGGCGACAGCGCCAACTACCCCCTGGACGCCCGGTTCCACAGCCCCCTGCCCCGCATCGTCAGCGCCGGCGACGAGGAGGCGGCCGAGGCGGCCGACGGGGTCCCTCCTGCCCCGGCACTGCCCGACCCGGAGATCCAAGTGATTGTGGAGGAGCCCGGCGAGGCGGCCCCTGAGCCCAAGGCTGGTTCCGAGCCCCCCGAGGATGACGACTGCCCCGGCCCCGGGAGGTGCCTGGGGCTTGGCTCTGGCTCGGAGCTGATGGACAAGATCACCGGTGGCCTGGAGGAGCGGCTCTATGGGCACCTGAGGAGAGCGGGAGAGACCCCCGAGCCCGCGGTGGCCGTGGCGGCCAGTGATGCCCCCCCCGACCACAGCCCGGTGTAGGCCAAGCACGAGGGGGAGAGACCCTGGCACAGGGGGACTCGGTCCCCACGAGGGTTCGGGGCTCCATCCCCTCCTGCTGCCGGCGTGGGAGCCAGGCCGGTGCCCTGCGGGAAGGGTGTCCCGGCCTGGGAAGGCCAGGAGGGCACGTGGGGTCCCCTGGCTGTACCCCCACTGCGGGGTCCGGCAGCGTGGGGTGGCCCAGCCCCCTGGCTCCTGGGAGTGAGGTGCCAGGAGAGGGCCTGGGCTGGGGGTGCCCCGGGGGTGGGGGCACAGAGAAGGAGCTGAGTGTTGGCCGGGGGTCAGCGCCGAGGGACTTTGCTGAACCCCCCTCATCGCCCCGGCACAGCCCCGAGCCAGCTCCGCTCTCCTCTCTCCGTGGTTCTACAAGCAATAAGCCTCTCCTCGGGCTGGGAATGTCCCGCCAGGAAGGGGCCGGAGCTGGGCGTCCCCCCCGGGGGATGCTGCGGTGCCACCCTGGCAGGGGGGTAGTTTGGGGAGGGGGGAGCCACCTCCTCAATCCCCCAATGCCCTCAGTTCCACAGGGAGCCTGGGATCGAAACTGGAAGAGGAGGGTCTGGGGCAGGGGGTGCTCGAGGGGCTCGTGCCCCTCCTGGGGCCACAGGAGAGCCGGGGGTCCTGCAGGGGCAGCCTGAGGGCTGGGGTGGGCAGGACCTGCCCTGGGGGCCCCAAAAACACCCCCTGGAGGGGTGGGGGCTGCCCAGGGGGGGGTACAGGGTGAGGACAGAGCACGGGGTCCCCGGTGCACGCTGTGGGTGACCCCCCCGTGTCTCCCACCCCCCGAGGGCTCAGTGGGGCACCCGGGGGATATTTATTGACTTTTACAGAGGTGGCTGCTGCTCCAGGGTGGGGTTTGCTTTTTATTGGGTTTTTATTTGTGTTTCAAAGGATGGGGGGGGGGGAAAAGAGAAAAACCCCCTCACCCCAGCCCAGCCCCAGCTGTGGCACCTGGGACTCGGCAGCAGGGGAGGGGACAGGCAGGGGCCCCCAGACCCCTTTGCATGTGAGAAGAGGCCGCGTCCCCCCTTCCCTCTGCGCAGGCTCTGCCCAAAGCCCTCCCTCCATCAACCCTGTGTTTTTAAGTCTATAAACAAAGGAGAAAAAACCAAAACCAACCGACTGTGACATCTCTGAGCTCGTTTCTTACCTTCTGCCTCCCGGGATGGTGCCCACGGGGTGGGGGGTTGGGGCAGGGGGGCTCCAGGCCTGGCATCACCCCACGAGAGCAGGGTCTGCCTGGGGGGGGCTGTGCCCTCCCAAAAGGAACAGGAAGAAGGTGGGTCGTGGCCCCCACCCCGCCTGCTGCAGGAGGAAGGACATGAAACCCACCTGCTGTTTTCACTTTATTTTTCTTAAAAAAAAAAAAAAAAAAAAGAGAGAGAGAAAGGAGCCAAGTGGCTGCCAGTGCCCCGATCCCTTCCGAGCCCTGAGCCCTTCCAAGCTCTGAGCCCCTCCCAGGCCTCGAGCCCTTCCCAGGCCCTGTTCCCTTCCAAGCCCCCGTGCAGCATGCAGGTGTAACAGAGTTCTGCTTTGTCTTAATACCTGGGTTTTTTTTTTTTCCTCATCTGGTTTATTTTAACACATCACGATGTGTAGGAATCTCTAAATATACCGCAAATATAAACAAAACCAAAAAAAAAAAAAAAAAGAAAAAAAAAAAAGAGGAAAATATATAATATATAACAGTAGTCTAAAACATAAAGTGCACGGCAATGGCTTTGCACGACTCTACACGGCCGGGGGAGCCCGGCAGGGGGGCGGCTCCCACCCCCCCCAGCCCCCTCATCCCACCTTCCCACCGCGAAATTAAAAACAGGATCAGTGTCTTGATTGGCAAAGAGTGATTGGGGGGCAGCGTCCAGTTCGACTCCTGGGGGGGCCGGCGCTGCCGCAGCGGGGGCGCAGGGAGGGAAGGGGGGCCTTGCTTGGTTTCCTCTGGTTTCTTTTTGGATGGCAAGCACAGTCCAGTCCCAGGAGAGAGGCAGAGCTGGGGCGAGGAGGGGGGACGCAGGCCCGGGCCCGGGGATGCTGCGGGGAGAGCAGAGAGGAGGGGTGAGGGAGGGCAGGGGGTGCCCAGTTCAGGGCAGGCTCTGCTCTCACCCCCTGCCCCAGGGCTCCTGCCTGCACCCTGGGACGGGGGAGAGGAGCCCAGGGTCCCTGTGCTGGCCCTGGAGGGGTGCTGAGGGCTCACACACATCTGGTCCCTCAGCCAGGTGAGCCCGAGGAGAAAAACCCCAAGGGGAAAATGACACCAGGTGAATCCCTCACGCCAAGGAGGGGAGCATTCCCTTCCTTCCAAAGGTTTGTAGGCTAAGGTGGGGCGGTGACCCAGCCAGGCTCGGGCAGCCTGCACAGACCCTCCCCTTCCAGCAGCATCCTTGGAGCCCCCAGGGGGGCAGTGGGAAGGGTGGGAGGAGCAGCAGGTCGGGGAGCCCCTTCCCAGGCTCTGGCTGCACCGACTGCCTGCACAGGTGACTCACTGCCACCATGAATTAAAGATGGAGCTGCCACGGCCCCTGACAGCTGCAGGGGGAGGATCCAGCTTTTATTTCGGGCTTTTTTCACACCACAAAGCTGGTCGTGATCCAGGAGATAACAGAGCTCAGCCCCAGCAGCGCCGTGACGAGCATGAGGCCGGGGGCGGATGAGGCTGAACATGAGTCACTGCTGGCTCTGTTATGAATGAGGGGTGGGAAGGAGGGGACAGGGCTTGGAGCCGGGGAAGAAGGAGCCGGAAGGAGGGGGGGAAGCAGGGAGGGGAGGGGAAGGGGCTTGGGCAAGCAGTGGCCTGGCCATGGGTGACACAGACACCTCCTGGGCCAGGGGCAGGTCCCATGGGGGCCTCTCTGGGGACACCCCAGTGCTCAGCATCCCACTGCAGGCCAGCTCCTCTGTGCTCCCCGAACCCAGGAGGGTGGTGAGGCCAGGAGCGGAGCAGGGGAGTCCTGGTGCCAAGGAAAAGGGGTGTCACTACCCAGCCTGGCTGCAGCCCAGCAGGGGAGAGCAGCTCTCACCTGATGGGGCAACACCCTGCAGGGGTAACAGAGCAGAGCCAGGCAGACCCGGGTGTGCCCCCCTTCCCCGGGCAGCCCCCCCTGGTACCTGGGCAGAGCTCACTGCTGTTTGCAGGTGGAGAGCTTGCGGATCTTGCTGCTGGCAGAGCAGGCCTTGCGGGAGGGGTTGGAGGAGGCGCTGGCCCGGCGCTCGCCCTTGGCCCTGGCGCTCGGCTCCGTCCCGTTCATGCACACCGCCTTGGGCAGCCCCTTGCCGCGGCTCTGCCCGTTCTGCCCGGCCTCCTCCTCCTCAGGCACCTGTCCTGCAAGGGAACAGCCACGGTGAGGGGTGGGCAGGACACCCGAGCCTGCTCCTGCGCCCTCGAGGAGCACAGGAGAGGGATCCCGAGCGGGGATGTGCGAGGCTGGGAGCCTGAGACTGCATCTCCCTCCCTCCCCCCACAGAGGACTGCTCTGACCCCACTGCCCCAGCACACAGCAGCTGGTGGTTCCCAGCAAAGGACGGTGTGTCCCCTCCTCCCGGGCTGTCTCTGAGCTCCCCTGCACTGCCAGGGAGCAGCCCAGCTGCTCTGGGAGCAGAGGGGGGTGCAATCTCAGCCCCAGGCACTGACTTTGGGGTGCCCAGGGGCTGGGTGTGTTTGCAGAATGGGGCAGTGCAGCCCCTTCTGGCAGGGCCGGGGCTCAGGTGTGTCACCATCCCTTGAGGGGACACCCCGATGCGGTGGGGGCTTCACATCAGCCCCTCTCCCTCCTCTTGCTCCCTGTGACTCAGCAGAGCAGGTGAAGAGCCATTTCCAGAGGCATCTCCTGCTGCCACAGCCGGGGCCTGGGTCACATCCCCTCAGCCAGGGCGTGAGGCAGGGCCGAGCCCACGGAGCTCCCCCCGGGAAGGCGGCGCAGCCCCCGACCCAACACGGGGCCGAGCAGAGGCTCTGCCGGGCCCCCCCACCGGATCCAGCCCAGGCAATTTCCTTCCAGCAGGAACGTCACGCTCCAGGGCCCTTCAGTTATGACTCAGAGGTTTGAGTGGAAGCGAGGGCTGTAAGACGATTATGTATAATTTTCTTTAAAGGATGCTCGATCCTTTCTCCGCCAAGGCCGGGCGGGACGTCAGCGCCGCTTGCGCCAACCCTCACCCCACTGCTCGGAGCTGGGGGGCTGGGGGACAGACACTTCTGCTCTGGGGGGCACAGCTGGGGTCCAGCTTAGCCCCCTGTGCCTGACACATCCCTGCTGGCCCCGCTGCAGGTCCCCCAGAAAGGGGGAGGGAGCGGGGAGCGCATCCGGGGTTACGGGTGCCATCAGTTCCCCCCGGATCTGCCCCCATTTCCCTTCCAGTGGCTCCCAGTGTTACCACAGCTCCCAGTCACTGGCTTGTGGCCACTTACCTGAGCGCTCCTGCCACCAGGAGGGACAGGGACTGGCTTTGGGCACCCAATCCCGGCACTGCCAGGGCTGGTGGCACTCCCTGTGCTCCCAGGGGGGGTCCAACCCGGCACCCCCCGGCAGCACAGCTCCTGGCCAGGCTCACCACGAGGGACTGAGGTGCTGGGGGTGCCTCAGCCCCCCGGGGACAGAGGGGTGTGTGTCAGAGCCTCAGACATGCTGGGGCAGTGATTGGCATGGTGGGGGCACAGAGCTCAGACCCCACTGTTGATCCCACCATCACCTGGGTGATGGCTGGAAAGGGCCAGGGGGTCCAAGCTCTAGAAGAGGGGGACACACTGGCCCCAGAGCCCCCCAGAGATGGGCTCCCCCAAGGGTGAGCAGCTCACAAGGGGTCAGGCTGCAGCAACTCCCCAGGGCTCTGGGTTTTTCCTCCCATCCCTCCATCCCACCAGCACGTCTGCAGAGCCTCAAACAACCCCATTCAGAGCCAAGCTGAACACTTCTTCCCCTCCCTCGGCTGAACTCGGGCCAAGTCAATTAACATTTCTGACTGGGGAGGGAAAAAAGAATCTATCCAAACAGCTCATTTGTCTTTTGTGTGACTCTTCCCTCCTCCCCTCCTTCCCTGCTTCAAAAGCACAGTCCCGGGAGTCTATTATGGATACCAAGGAGGGAGGTGAATCGTGAGCTAATTTTACCTCCTTCCCCAATGACAGTTGCTGACGTTCAAATTAATGAAAATAAAAAATTCAGCATGGGCTGAAGTCTTGGCAACTGCTGCCCCCGCGGAAGCCGCTGACCCAGCGCTGCGTCTGCCCGAGCAGCTCTGCCCACCTCGCCCTCACCACGGGCAGGCTAAAAATAAGATAAATAAAGGGAGGGCTGAGAGAGGCACCGGCAACGTGGCTGCTCATCCCTGCCACCCCTCACATTCTTAATGGCTCTGCACCCAGCTCATTCAGGCACCAAAAAAGGCTTCAGAATAACACCACCGAGAGGTTTTGGAATCGCTGTTCGTCAGAGCGAGCGGGCGGGCGCCGTGAGCAGCCAGGAACGCACCTTCCCGAGCACCAGGCTTGGCTCAGGAGCTCCAGTCCTGGCTGCAATTCCCAGCCTCAGACTGAAAATCCCAGGAGCAGGAGCTGCAGAACAGGGCTGCGGCGGAGGAGGGGTTAATGGAGGGGAGGAAAGAGCAGAGCTCAGTCTGAGAGGCAGCACAAAAGCACCGAGCAGGACCTTCACATCCCTTCACTGCACACAAGGATCCTGCCTTCAGGGCCACAGCCATCCTCTCCTCCAGCCTCTCCATCCTCTCCTCAGCACTTCCCTCAGCCGGGATGTTTAACACCGATTGAACCAGGGGCCTGGAACATTTACATCTCCCCACAGAGCTGCATAAATCTTTAAATAACCCTTTAAAAATGAAAGCACTTTCTCAAAGCCCCTTCTTCCTCTGAAGAGCACCGGATTTAATGAGGTTCCCTCTTCCCCCCACAAACCCAACACCCACCCCCACCCATGAGTCACTCACACTCTGCTCTCGCTGCCCAGCAGAGCCACAGCTGAACTGATCCCTCATGTACAAGGGGCTTTAATTTATGTTTTAACACGGCATCACTGTTAGATACCACACTGAGCAGGTTCAAAGGGATCCTGCAGGAAGACTCGGGTGAAAAAACTCCCCTTTATTGCCTCTGCAGCTGCCCCCACCTCTGCAAAGCACACAAACCCTGCAGGCACACACAGAGCTGGACAGGCCAGGCTGGGACCGGGCTCCTGGTGTGCAGGGGACACCCCAGGTGTGCCAGGTACCCTGAACACAGTCACTTCAGGGCTCTGCTCCCAAAAACCGGCCCTAACAATTAACTGTGCTGAACAGCAGAGCCCAGCAGCAGCTGCCCCTGAGAGCAGGGAGGAAGCTGGCACAGAGTAATGCAAGGAGGGGCATCCTGGCTGATCAAATCAAGGACCAAAGCATCCAGAGCATCAAGGCTCACTCACATCACTCCATAACCAAGTCTCCTCCTCTGCTGAAAGGATTATTCACACCCCGAGGCCTTTCCCAAAAGGCTCTGAATGGACCAAAAAAAACCCCCCCAACCACTTCTGCCCTGCCCGTGGCAGCATCGTTCTGCCCTACCTGGTACTGTGAAGTCCTGAGTGTAGATGATATCATCTTCAATGTCATACAAGTCGTCGTCCTCCTCCTCGTTGTAGCCGTGCAGGTCCTCCAGGTAAGGCACCGCCGTCATGCTCCTCCACCGGTCCTTGGTCTCGGGGCTGGGCGGGATCGGCACCAGCGCCTCTGCCTGAGCGTGTTTCTTCCGAAACCAGCTGCAAAGAGCCCCGGGGCAGGGCTGGCTCAGTGCAGGGGCACCCACAGCCCCCCTCACCGGGATGGCCCCGTCCCACCCCGCAGCTGACAGGGCTGTGCTCTGCCCACGGGCTGCGGCAGGGCAGGAGGAACTGGGACAGGGGGACAGGCACAGGGGGCAGCTCAGGGCCTGGACACACAGCTCAGCAATGTTCCCTCCATCACCAACTCTAGTCCAAACTACCTGTAAGTCAAAACACGTCAGCAGAGCTGCTGGAGCTCCTGAGTTTTGTTGTCCAAGCAAGCAGGACAGGAGAAGCTTGTCTCCTGCAGCTGAGGCTGATCCAGCCCAACAGACAGCAGTTTGGAGGATCCCAGCCTGAGGAGAGGGGCACTTACTGCAGCAGCTTCCTCTAAAAGCCAGTTTGCACCAAGGCCACAGCAGAAACATTTCTACTTTATCTTTTTATCCCCCTCTGTCTCAAGGGACTCCTATCACCAGCAAACCCCATCTGGCCAGGAAGGGATATCGGCTCCGAAAGCTGTTCCTAATCAGATCAGGAATCCAGCAGGCTGCTTCCCAGCAGCATCCCAGAGCCAGATGGGATAAACCTCTTAGGTTTTCAGCGTACTCACAAAGTGGGGCTCTGACTCCAGACTGTCTCTGGGGCGTCTCCCAGTGCTGCAAGTGGGCACCCAAAGTTTCTGGGAGTGCTGCTGGAGCCTCCCCACTCAGTGCAGGTGGGAGCAGAGGTTCCTGCAGTCCCAGGTACCTCTAACACCCCTTTCCAGCCCGCACGAGCCTGAAGGGACACGAGTGCTTCCCACTCCACAGTTGGCATCCAGTAACTCCTGGCCTCCAAGCACAGAGGAGGGCCTGAGCCAGCCCAAGAGCTCTCACCAACCTGAGCCATCTGGTTTTTATCACCCCAGTTCCAAACTCCTTTCAGGAAGGCAGGCTGAAGGCGCCTCCTGCGCAGAGCTGTAATTACCATTTTGTTCTAGTCTTACACTGCTTTGACAGTCAGCCTGAAAAAAAGTGGGATTCTAACAAAACTATCAGCAAAAGCACGGAGTGAGGAGATAAACAAATGGAAATGCAGCTACTGGGACAAATCAGGCAGGATTCAAGGGAGGAGCGAACTCTTATCCAGAAACTGCTTCACAATCAGCATCTTTAAACTGTTCTCTCTGCAGTGATGGAGTTCTGGAGCCAGGCTGCAGCTCTGGGAGTCAGGCAGTGCCCTGTTTGCGGGGAGGGACGGGAGCTGCTGCAGATCTCAGCTGGCAGGAGTCCCCCCTGTCCCTGAAGTGGCAGCACAGCGCTGGGCAAAGCCCACGGCAGCTGCTGGAGCAGCAGGACGGGAGCGGGACCGGCGTGGCTGGACGGTGGCCAAGGGCTCTCCACAGACCCCAGGCACGGCCTCCTCGGTGCCATGTGCGGCACACGGCGCTCCTCATCGGATCAACCCACCTCCCTTCCCTGGGAGACTCTGCTCCAAGACAGCAAACCCAGCCCGGGCTGCTCCGGCCTGCAAGGATCACCAGCACAGGGACAGAGGAACCAACAGCCACCAGCTGGCTTTGCCAGGGGCACTGGGGCTTGAGGGACCCAAACTCCGCACCAGAGACCTCGGGAGAAGGGGATAGCCAGGACAGATGAGATCAGAGTGGCTGCTGTTAACGGGATTTTAAAGGGGAAAAGCCTGGAAGCCTACAGCACCCGGTGTTTTTATTTTGCTGTATTTCAGCTCTGCCTCACTCTTCCCTCCTGTCCTACTTACCAGGAGAGTAAAAATAGGTTTTTATTAGCAGCAGAAACCTGAATCACTGTACTCCAGTCATTATGCCTCCATCCTCCGGGAGGTGATTTCAAACACTTGCATATGCATATATGGTAATGAGGACAGAGAGTGAGAAGAGAAATCCATTGAAGTTCTAAGAAAAATCAAAGACCTCTTGGAAGGAGCCTCGAGCAATTCTGTGCGGAGTAGCAGAGTATTTCCTGGCAAGGATTTTCCAGCAGGGACAGACATTCCACTTTCTGCACTGGTGCTGGAGGGTGGTAGTGAAGATTTGCTCTTCAGCTGAGGACCACTGGCTCCAGCAACACCCTGATGTGCCCTGGGAAGCCACTGGCCACTGCCTGAGCCAGCAAGCAGCAACTCCTGGGCAGGGATGACGATGAGACAAAGCCCCTCCTCACCTGCCCTCACCACCAAGGCAAAACAGCAGCGGGGGCAGAGCCCTGCTGAGGAGTGCCCTGTCTCACCGTTATTCCCAGTTCCAGGGATGTTTTCTGAGCCAACTCCACTGGCACACACTCAGTTACCTGGTGCCTGTGGTGGCTGCTTTAACCCTGAGAGGGAAGAAAAGACTTCTGGTATCTCAGAAGCATCCCTTGTCCAGAACATCTCCTGGAAGAGGCAGATTCCTCTCTGGTCTCTGTTCCAGAGGGCTGGGAGTGGCTAAGAAATGTTTCAGGGTGAAGGCAGCAGTTGTAAGCAATCATTTCTTCCCATTCCACAAGCTCAGAGGCACCTGCAAGCTCAGGAGCCTCGGCCAGCAGCGGCACAAAGTGTTAATTGTGATCCTGCCGGGCAGAAGTGCTGCCCAGACAGCTGCTGTCAGCCAGGGAGATAACACAGCAAGGGTCAAGGGCTGAAGGGAAAGAGGAATCTGGGTTGCCCAGTGCTTAATGAGCCTGCCTGGTTTGCAGCTCCCAAGCTCAGATCTCCCATCACAAGTCCTCTCTCTGCTCTTTTCAAGTTCTGGTAGAAGCAAGCTTAAATTAAGAACCCACAAGCACAGCTGCAGCTTTCCAAGCCTCCCAGCCACCCACTTGGGTCACAAACACTGCAGTTTGCTTGGTTTGTACAGGGGGGATTGTCTCTGGGAGCTGCAGATCCCTGCCCTGCCAGCCAGGGTGGGGATGAGCCGTTCCCCACCTCCTGGGATGCCATGGGGAGAGCAGGAGTGCTGGGGAAGGTGGCACAGCAGCCTCCAGGAGGGCAGGAGGACACCCCAGCCCAGCAGGTTCATTTGCGCCTCGGCTAATAAAAGGTGGAGGTGCCTCCCCTCTCGTGCTATGAACTCCTGCAATCGGATCTGCAACTGAACAAATTAAGTGTGACACTTGTGGAGAGGGAAGGGAAGATGGTTGCCTTGGAAACAAGGGACAGAGGTAGAATTCTGCATCCACTTCATCACTTTAAGTGCTGCAGCAGGTCAGTGAATTACTTGCAAAATGCAGTGTGTGAGCATGAAGCCCTTCAGCAAAGCACAGGGCAGAGGGGAGGTGGTGGATAACACGAGTTGGAACTCCCTGGCTCTTGGCAGCTTTCCCTTCCCAGCCCAGGAGCACCAAATATTCCCAGAGGCGAGCTACGAGCATCAGTTTCCCATCGAACATCATCCCACCTGGATCCTTCCAGGAAGAGTGGGTATCCAGGGGACTCAGGCTGTTCCTAAGCTCTGAGATGAGGCTGGGAGAGGTTTAACTCATTTCCATTTACAGCTCCAGGTCTGATCTGCACGAACTGGGTTGAGCAGAGCAGCACATCTCGCTCTGTCCTGCTCCAGTGGAAGTGCAGAGACAGGAGCCTGATGCACAAGTTCAGCTGCAGGAGTGAGGAAGGAAGGCAGCTGGCAGGGATGAAACTCAGCAGATTCTTCCTCCAGCATTCCTCAGCCAGGGCTGCTGCTTCAGGGGGAGAAGCATTTGGAATAGCTGACAGGAATAACGGGAGGAACAGCAGGATTACCACGGCTGGGCAGTAAAACGAGCCTGGCTGCCCTCCCTGCCTCCTGCTGCCCCCCAGAGCACTCTGTGCTTGCTCAGTGCCCCGAATCTACCCCTGAGATCAGTGCCCCTGTCCCACTGCAGGCAGGTGAGCTGGGGGAGGCTGGACCCCGAGCCCCCGTGGCTGCAGGACACCCTTGGACAGGGGAACGAGGCCCCTTCCCACCACCCCACACCAGCCTGGCTTGGCACCGTTTGGCTCCAGAGCAAAACCCTGCCCGGGCCCAGGGGCTGCTCCTGCTACTCCCAGAGCACTTTGATGATCCCGACTGCCCACACGAGCCAGGCCCCAGGAGCTGCAGCTCAAAGACATGAAAGGAAGCTCCCAGAGGCACGGGAAGGCACCGGGTGCTTCTGGTTTGGGCCGGGATCCGTCCCAGCAGGGCAGCCTGAGGAAGCTCCATGTTTTCCTGTCTAGCTCCTGTGCCTCAGCACACGGTTTTGGGGGAGGAGTGTAGAGAAACCCAAAATCATTAATGACTTACTCCCTCCCCCGCTCTGAAACCTCAGGACTCTAGAAATCAAATCTCTTCTTACTGAAGTGCTTTCCCCAAACCCTCTGACAGTATCCAGTGGCTGCCTGCTGTCCTGACTGCTGCGTTCCATTTACCAAAAAATCAGGGTCAGGTTAAGCATCAGGGCTAAGCTTCTATTTAAAGAAAAGGCAGGAGAACCAAGCTCTGGATTCTTTAGCACAAAAAGGAGCTGGACAGACACATCCAAGGCCCAAGGCTGCAGGCTCTGCTGTGCTTGATGTAATTATTAGATGCCACAGCAGGAGGAAGGAGGCAATTACTAATAGGGGAGAAAAGCCTGTTAAGAAGCACTGGCTAAGCTCACACAAAACTAATAAGAGCCTAAGCCTTGGAAATGCTCCTGGGTTTGCAGGTGGAACCTTTCCTGAGCCCCTCTCAGTGCTCTGGGATGAGAAGCCACGGAGCACAGGGGCTCCACAACTGCCCCGTGCCAGAGCTCTGCTCCAGTTTCTCCAGCTTTCTAGCTACAGGCAGGGTCTCTGGAGACACCTCTGTGCTTCCAGCTGGGCAACACTGACACTGAAGCTCACTGCCATGTGGGAGGAGGATAAAATGGAGTATCTGGGCTTGGGGAACCAGCTCAAACACCCAGCAGTGACCCACGACGACCCAGGGCAGTGCCCAAGCTCAGGGGCAGCCTCTGCACCCACAGCAAAGTGCTTTCAGTGCTTTTCTCAAGACCTGTTGATGACTCCAGAGACTTCATTCCTGCTTCTTTCCAGGGCTTCCTGACAAAGCAAGGGTTTGCCTGCATGGCAAGCTGATCCCCTCTGGTTGTGGCCACTGGTACAGGGAGACACGTGCAGGGAAAGGCAAGCCTTGAGCAGCAAATGCCTGTGCCTGTCATCGCCCAGAGCCACCAAAACCACCTGGGCACAGGGCCTGAGACACAAGGGGAAAGCAGCGCTGTCCCTGCAGCATGGAGCGGGCTCAGCACCATCCCAGATCACATCCTTGCCTTTCCACAGCTCCCAGACAGCGCCTGTGCCGAGCAGCTGCGGTCCAGAGGCTGCTCTGCCTGTCCTCAGAAGCACTTCCCATTCCAAGCGGAGATAAACTGATGCAGCCTCCGCAGCGAAGCATCCTCATGATGCTTTTTGTTCTTGTACTTTTATCCGCCCAGGAAATCTCTGCTCAGAGCCAGCGTGTTCAAACAGAGCCTTAAAAAAAACCCTCAGCGATAACGGGGCATTTCCCCCCCGACTGTGGCACGGAAAACGGGGGAGGATATGGGGGAGGGAAGCCTGTGATATTAAAGAGAAAGCAAAAAAAATATTTCCTATTGTCCTGGAACGCTTCTGCACATATTGATCCCATATGCAGCAAACACCAGGGGATATTTCTGCCCCCAGACTGGCCAGGACTAACACACGTTACTGAGCAGTCCCACTTCAATTACCCAGCTTTAAGGAGCCCCTGTTCCGCTCCATTAGTACTTGCTGGCCTCTGGAAAAAATTATCCAGAGCCCTTAATCATCCAGCAGCAGGCAGGCCACAACAGACTCCCAGCCTATCCCTCATTTACCGGTTAGCAATTCCACGGCTTCACCGGATGCTCTAACAGGGGGAAAAAGCCAAGGGGAGGCTGCCAGAGCCCCAGCAGAGCTGGAGGAAGGAGACTGAGTGACTTCCATGTGTCTGCTGTCAAAAGGGAACGGGAGGTGAGAGCAGGAGCACAGGTACACGAGCAGGAAGGGAAGGGCTGGTAACACTCACTTGTGCTGCCTTATCTGCTGTATTGAGAACCTCTTGGCTGGGTCGTACTCCAGCATCCCTGAAAAAGAGCAAAAAAGGCCAGGTGTGATCACAGGCACTCTCAGCTGAGCCAAGGCCAGCAAGCACAAAGCTCTGCCCTCCCCTCCCTCCCCTCTGTGCCCAGTCCTGGCAGCTCCAGGCAGGATCTGCAGCATCAGCCACAGGAGGCTCAGCACAAAATCCCAACCCCATTGTTGATCCAGTTTGTTCCTCCATTTCCCACCTGCAAAGCAGATCCAGCCCTTCCCTCCCTCCCAGGGCAGGGACTGAGGCTTCTCCAGCCCTGGATCGCAGGTCCAACCGTGTCTGATCTCCAGGCAAACATCAAGACTTTGCATTTCACGGATAATTCCACTGAACTTTCTCCAAGGAAGAGCCAAAGCCTCAGGCACAGCATATGTCCAGTTGCTCAGTGTCCCAGATACTCCAGTCTAGTGGAATTCTATTCTGGAGACACAGCCAGAAAGAGCCTACTGCCCACCCCTGTGCCCTGGCCAGGGCCTGGATTTCTGGGATGGACACTTGGGAAGGGGAGTGGTTGGAAAGAGACATCCTAGTTCAAGCAGGAAGCTGCAAGGGCCCTTTTGCAGGTTAGATTCTGCAATTCAAAGGTCATGGGGGAGACAAATCACCACAGCACGTGTGGTAACAAAAGCTGCTCCAGAGTATCTTCCCTGTCAGGCCGTTCCCACCACACCCGACAGCAACGGACACGGGCAAAGAGGGGGGACAGGACAGGACAGTGAGGGAGGGCTGAAGTTATTTCCCCCTCCAGAACCCAAAAGACAACTTGCCCTGGCAATTTGTGAAGGTTTATCTGTGCTGGTGACAGCACTAAGAGCTTTAAGGCAGATGGGATCACTGCTGATCCACATGACATCACACGAAGTAGGTCAAAGAAACACGGGAAGAGCTCTCCAGGTTAGAGGTCAGGTGCAAGCCAGGCCCCTGGCTCAGGAACCCGAGGCACTGGAGTCCTCAGAGCCCAGCTCCTCAGTGTTTTGGATTGTTTGGAATGGGTCTGGAATGTCTCTGAGCATGGAAACTCCACAACCCTCCCCCACGCAACCTGTTCCAGAGCTCAACCCTGGCAGCAAAGGAGTTTTCTCATGTTCAGATGGAATTTCTCCTCACCTCACAGAAAAATGAAGTAAGTTCAGAGGAAAAAAAAATCCTGCACCTAATTAAAGGACCTATTAATAAGATGATCAGACAGTAGTTTCACGGCTGAGCTGCCCAAAAGAGTTGGCTTTTTTTTTTTTTTAAGGAATAGGACTGCAAAGAACTCTTACATGAACATTAGGGGACAAGAGCAAGTTCTGGCTGGGTTCTCTTATTAATGTCATCAGAAACAGGGAACTCAGGGCACCGCCTGCTCCCCCAGTTTATTTGTTTGAAGACCACATTTCAAGGTGGTTTTGAAATTTAAGGCAATTACCAGATGAAACCAGTACAGGCAGAGGAAGAAGTTTAAGGTAAATGATTAAAAGAGGCCCAAGAGCAGCAGTTACAAACAGCCACAGGGAGCTGTTGCTCTCAAGCCACTAAAAAGGCAGAAAGAAAACAACTGACCAAAAAGAGCATTTACTCTGATGAAAAATGACCACACTCGGGGCAACGTTCGAAAGAGAACGGAAAGCCTCCTCACTGCAAATGTACATTCATCCACTCAACTCTGAGTCACTCGTGGCAGCCCCGTGGCTCCAGGAGAGACAAAACACCGTGTTCCGTCCGGCACCGCTCGCTGCCATGTAGGGTAAACCTTCCCCGGGGCTGGGGAGGCACAGCCCGTGCCAGGGCCGTCCTCGGGAGGCCCAGCCCAGCCCTGCTCCTCGCTCTGCCCATACAAGGGCCAGCACAGCATCCCCGGGGCTGGGAAACCCTCCCAGGTCACCCCACAATCGTACCCACAGCGGGTACCGTGCCCACGGCAGCACCTCCACAGCCTCAACCCCCCCTCAAGCCATGTGAAATGGCAATCCAGGGCCCACAGACCATGGACCTGCCCTCAGACCCTCACAGCCCCCAGCCCACACACTCAGTGATCCTGGACAGGCACAGCACTGCATCCCAGGGCAGAATTCCTGGAATTCAGAACAGTCTCAGGTATGGGACTAGAGAAGCAGGAAGAAATCCAGCAGCAAGGTCAATGAACTCACCCTGGATTTCACTTCAATCTCCACCTCAGATGAACATTTGAACAACCACTATAAAAGCAGTGTGAGGCCAACCTGTAAATGGAGACAGGACTTTCTCCCTCTCCCTCTCCCTGCACACCCTCAGCCGGCTGTTCCGGCCACAAACTCCCTCTGCAGGCAAACCCCGGGTCTTTGATCCAGCACAGGCCTCTGGATGGGCACAAACACCCTCCTGCCAGCTCCAGGAACTCCTGCCATGGCACAATTAAAGCATCCCACTGTCACCAGGACACATATCCTCTCGCTGTCCGGGCAAGAAAAGGTCATGGCAGTGAGGAAACAAACTGCTGCGGAACCAACCACCGTGTCCCAGGTCACAGGGCCTGGAGATCAATTCAGATGCTGATTAATGCAGAGCTGCAGCCTCAGAGCTTCCCCTTCCAGTAAAAGTCTATTACCAGGAGGAGGAAAGCTGACCTTGTGCATTTTTCTGGTCCAGAAGCAAAGTGCACGCAGTTGATAAGCCATGGGCAGATGCTGCCAGAAGAACCTTAAGGCTATTTATAAACTCTTCCACTCTGACACATCTCTCCTGACTGCACACACAGAGCAGCACCAGCCCTTCTCCTTTCCATCCCTGAGGAGTATAAATAAAGCTTCATCCCTGATTAGGGAGACAAAACGAGGAGCAGCATCCCAACTAATCTGTGGGATGGACTGTCATGAGAGTCTCTTTACAAGCCAAATACCACAGGAGCTTTAAGTCCTCTAAACTCTGCTCTTCTGGGAAGGGGAACAAAGATAAAAAGCAGCTCAGGGGGAAGAAAAAGTAAAGAAACACTACAAAAGTGGTCAGGAGAAGAACAGGAAAACCTTAAAAAGCGTGTTTGTGTTTTGTTCACAGCCCTGCAGGGCCTGTGGTCAGCACAGCCCCCGCAGACAGAGGAAATGAGCACTTTGCAGCACTGAATTCTGCCTCACACCAGACCCAGACCAAGCACTCCAAGCCCTGCAGGGGCTTTTAGAGCCTTTCAAAGCAACGCAAAGGCAACACGAAACCTCCAGCGAGACAGAGCTGAGCTGGGGGTGTCTGTGCTGCTCAAACACATCCACCAGCACTGACAGTGTCTAACCTGCAGGCTCTGGAGGCAGCTCCTGCTCGCTGCAGGAGGAGCAGCCACTGACCAGGAAACGCAGCCCTTCTGGAGGAAAAGCAGGAAATAAATAAAGCATCCAGGTTTGTCACCATAGCTACGCAGAGCCAGCCCTGCACAGCTGAGCCCCGGGCCTGGGCAGGTGCTGGGGAGCTGGTAAGGCCTCCAGAGTGGGAGAACTGGGGCAATCCCACCCCGGAATGCATCCACCTTGAGGCCACCGGGCAGCCTGACCACTGGAAAACGTGTCACACCAAGCAAAGAGAAGCACCAGGAGGGTTTGCCAACTTGTACCACGTGCACACGGCAAGATGAGGGGTGGGAGCGTGTTCTCAAGTGGTTGGGGAGAAGAAAAGGGGTCCTTAGGGCTTCCCAGCACCCTGGAAGAAGGGGACACATCCACCTCCTCCCAGACAAGCTCCTCTCCCCACCAAACCCACCCAACTGGCACTTCTGTGGTGCGCCAGTAAAAGAGGGATTCACAGAGCCAGCCAGCAGCAGGGATGAAGGAGATTCAGGTTGTAGGACACAGAGGGCACCAGGTACAAGGCTCCTCCAAGTAAAATCAGGCAGAGGGAAGAGTAGGAAGTTCTGACTCCAGATCTCACGCAGGGGCGGGAAGACAACTAAAAAGGGAGTTCTTGTGCTAACGAAGCACAAGATTTTAAGCTGTCAATATCCTCAGCACAGGAAAAAGGGAAAACTGCCACGCTCCTTTTCCCTGGGGGAAGCGCTAAGTGCAGCTGAAAGGCTGATCAGAAACCCCCAAGGAGTTCTGCTGGATGCTTTAGGAGAGCCGGACCGCAGGATTTACTCCATCTGGGCAGGTGCCAGCTCACAGAGAGGCTGTGCTCGGAGTCAGCAGCCACGGAGCTCAGGCCACACGGAGCTCAGGACAGCGTTCCCTGGGGCAGGCAGCTCTGACAGGAGGCACAGCAGGCAGTGCCTGGCCGGGAGCAGCCGGATCCCGGCTGTGCCGAGCACCATGGGAAGCGCTGCCTTATGTAATGCCTTGGGAGAGCTGCTAAAGCCAGCTGATGCTTTTGGAAACACAGGGAAACAACTGATTTCATCGCTGGCACGGGGCCACAGGAGCTAAAATAGCCTCTGAGGGGGCCGGCGGGGGGTCTGGCACCTCCTCGGTGCCGGGGTCCAGGGAGCCCCGGCAGCGGCGCGGCGAGAGCTCGGACTGACAGCACCACCTGCCGCCGGCACGGCCGGCACCGCGCCAGGAGGGAGCCCTGCACCGAGACAGGAGCCTGCACCGAGCCCAGAGCCCTGCACCGCGCCAGGAGGGGAGCCCTGCACCAAGACAGGAGGGGAGCCCTGCACCGAGACAGGAGGGGAGCCCTGCACCGAGACAGGAGCCTGCACCGAGCCCAGAGCCCTGCACTGAGACAGGAGGGGAGCCCTGCACCGAGACAGGAGGGGAGCCCTGCACCGAGACAGGAGGGGAGCCCTGCACCGAGCCAGAGCCCTGCACTGAGCCCATGGCCCTGCACAGAGCACGGAGCCCGTGCCCCACAGCACTGACACCCTGCCAGGAGGGAGGAACTTGGTGCCCCCAGCCCCTCCACAACCCCACACAGCACGAGCACCAGGAAATCCAACCTGGGGGCTGATCTCTCACTCAAAAGAGCTGTGAAAGGGAAGGAGAGGATGAGCTGGGCTGAGGGCTGGGCTGCTCCAGTGCCAAGGAGGCAGCAGCAATGCTGGTCAGGCTCTGCCATGGGCTGGAATCACATCTTCTCTGCTGCCAAAGGGGCTCTCCAGCCTGCCTGCTGGGCAGAGGCTGATGGGGAAGGGCAGCAGACCCTGAGTAGTCAGTGTTTCACTTTAGGGAAAGTCTGGACAAGGCACCTGAGTGCTCTCATTGGCAAAACTTGCATCAATGCCACGATGCCATTTGAAATTTAACTTCTTCTAGGCTTTGTCTTTAGGCGTAAAAGCTTCTCAGAGCACCAGAAACATAATGCAAGAACCAACGACTGCAAGAGCCGTGCAGGGCTTGGTGGATCTCAGGAAAATACCAGTGCTGAAGTTCTTTCAGAGGCTGTAAGCACAACCTCCCCGTCCAACAGGATCCTGCATCCACACAGGACACCTGGAAGGAAGCTCTGCCTGGCACTGTGCAAGCTGAGCAGCTGTTGCATCTATAAATGTTACCCTTTTGGAGCCCTCTGGGAGACTCACCTCTCAGTAAGTCCGAGAGGGGAGGACCACAATCCTCTGGAATTGTGTAGTCGCCTTTCCCGATGTTTTCAAATAATTTATAGATGTTATCCCCTTCAAAAGGGTACAGACCCGTTGTGATGTTGTATCTGTGGAGGCAGAAGGAGAAGCTGGATGAGAAGCAGCACACAGGTGCTCAGTTCTTACACGGTTACGTAAACCCAAAGGAGCCAGGAGGGAACTAAAAGAGGAATATTGGACAGTTTGTGGAATGCCTCTTTACACTTAGCCTTCCTTCATCACAGCTCTTCACTCACACAAGTCAAAACCACCAGGACATCTCCCTGACAGCCTGGGACAGCAGAAACTTTAAAATAAATACTTGTGGTTTCTGTTACTGCAGCAGCTGCGCCCCTGGGTGCTGAGCAGCAGCTGCAGGGTCGCTCACAGAGAGGAAAGATGACCTTCTGCAGAATTACAGGTGCTTTGGGGAGCATAAATCCCCCCCAGGAGGGCCCAGCACCCCCTCCCTGCTCCCCCAGCACAGGAGGGCAGCAGTGACAGCGGCTGGCCCGGGATTGAGCTCCCTGGGGGTGTAATCTGTTATCCAGCTCCTGGGGGTTCTGGGCACTCACAGCGTCACCCCCGCGGACCAGATGTCGACTTTGAAGCCTGAAAAGGTGTCGAGGCCGTTGGCAATTTCTGGGGGCTGGAATGCTGGCGACCCCTGGCTCGTCCTGCACGTGTCGTCCTCCGCGAACGGATGCAACGCCTGCGGGAGAGACCAGCGTCAGACCTCCAAGGAAAACAAACTGCCTGTTGGAGCAGTTCCACCTGGGAAATAACAGGGGAAAACTCCTCTGCTGAACATCTGGGGGTGATGAGAACAAGCCACCACAGCAAGCAAACGCCACAGTGACAGCCTTGCACTTCTCCCACCTAGGACAGCCTCCATATAAAAAAAGAGGATTAAGTTATGGAGCTTATCCCCATTTGCCCCCACTTTTGGGCTCATCCAAGATTGATGTCTTCCCCTCTGTGCTTCCTGAGTGGAGGTTTCACGCTGCTACCAACAAAAGTGCTTTGCCAATTGCAATAAATATTCAGAGTCACTCAGAGCGCTCTGCAAGCGCAACAGAAGAAAAGCCCAAACACACAATAAATCAATGACACCACAGAGGTGACCTCAATGCAGAGTGCCCCATTCCTGCACTCCTCACATACCTCTGCTACGCCTAAATCGGATATTTTTAGTGTCCCGTTGGTCGTTAGCAGGAGGTTCCCCGGTTTGATATCCTTGTGGACAATCCCTTGGCTGTGCAAGTATTCTAAGCCATCTATAAGCTGACAAAAGTACCTGCAGAGAGAGGCAGAGGGGAAAAAAATCAAACACTTTTAGCCAGCACAAAGGAGCTTTTTGCTGTGCTGGTGGTCAGAGACTCTGGGCTATCACCAGCACTGCACGCACAGCCTGGCAGCAGGCAAGTGTTTCATCCCATAATACCCAGAAACAGTATTAGTGTGCCTGAATTTCACTTAGGCTGTCTGTAATCCCACAGATCTCTTAAAACAAAATGAAAATGTGACCAGAAAATCATGCAGTTGCCCCAGGTTTGCTGCACTGCCCTGATTTGATCACGACAATCTTGTACTCCCAGAATTTTCGGGTTTCTTTCCTTGCAGAGTGAAAGGGGCTCCAGCTTATCCTGTCTGCTAACTAACCAGGCTAAGAGATCATGCTGGATATTGCCAATCCCTAATCCATCCCAAGGCCTTTAATCTCTCTTCTGATGCTGAACTGTGGCTTGGCCTCCATTTAAGCAGGGCAGGAGATTCCCCCCTTTGCAGCCCTGGGCACTGCAGGAGGACGAGGGCCAGGAAGGGCTGTTGAGCAGCTCAGGGAGTTAAACAAAAGTAACAGGAAAAACCAACAGAAAGATGGTTTTCCTTCCCAAAATCTAAGGACAATCCCTGCCACCACTTCAAGAGCTTTTCAGTTTTTACAGGGGTGTAAAAGACTAAACTATTGCCCACAGCCAGGTTTGCTTTCAGGTGCAGCCTGAGCAGAGCTCTCCAGCTCGAGAGAGCACAGTGGGGAGAGGAACAAAACTTACCCGTGAGCCTGAAACACTGGAAACCTCTTTTCTGGGACACTGTCCAGCATCTCCTGCATCCCACACACACAGTACTCCATCACCATATACGTGAAGGCAGAGTTAAGGAAGCTCCAAGGCCAAACACCCCTCAGGGAGGTGCTGTGTGAGGGCTCCAGCCCCGTTCCAGAGAGGCACAGCCCGAGGGGCTGCATCCCAGCTCCTGAGGGACCCTCCTGCAGCTCCCACGGGAGGGGGAGGCCGGCTGGGGGCTGAGGAAAGGTCTGGCACGGATAAATTCCTGCTCCCAGCCCCAGTGAAGAGAAATTCTCCCAGTTACTGCCACTCACACACACTGGGAGGAGCAAACCCAGAGAGTGGAGGAGCAGATAAAGACGAAAATGGCCAAGTCAAGCTGTACTTGCAAGGGGAAAATACCAACAAATGACGTGCTCTTCGTGGACCGGCACTGCTTGGAGAGTCCAGAAAGGAACGTCCCCAGAGAGCCCCCATTTCCCAGTGACAGCTCTGGGCTGTCATCACCTGGTACCGACACACGATGTCTCTCTCGGGCTCCTTTTCCCGCGCTGCCTCCTCCCTTCCCCCTAATTAAGGGCATCTCTCTCTCCCGGTAATTGACTCGCTGTCCCCCCTGCCTGTCGAGGCCGTGGCTCCAGCAGAAGTTGTCACACTGCTCTATCCTAATGATCTGGTGGCAGAGTGTTTGATCTAATTAAGGCACGCAATTAAATCACCCCTTTTCTGGAGTGCTCTAATAAGGCAGCATTTAGAAAACACTGCCAAATATAAAAGCAGCCATTTGTAACACGTGCTACAACAGATCAGCTCCAGGAACCTTCAGGCAAAGTGCTCTCAGCACGGCAGAGTCACCCCATGTCCAGCAAGGTGAGGCACAAAATTGCCCTGATTGGTGTGTCTGTGGATTTGTGTTGGTGTGGAAAGCCTCCCAGCAGGCAGGATGGTTAATACCAGTGGAAGCAATTTAATTGCGAAAATTTAAGCTTAATAAGCATCCAAAAGGGCCTTCCCAAAAGCAGAACTACAGCAGGGAGCAGTGGGAATTCAAACCTGATTAACAGCCCTGTGAAAAAGGATATATTTTCTGCTTCTCCTCGTTGTACAACACATCCACCAGCTGGATGACGTTTTTGTGCCGTAGTCGCCGCAGGAGCTGGATTTCCCTGCAGGAAGAGACAAGGACAAAAGTTATGTTTAAAAACCTAATTTCCCACTCCATTTCTTCCAAAATCTTGCCCAAGCTTGACCTGACTGAATGGTTCAGAGACCCAAACCGAATCCTCTGTTTGTGGGGAATGATATAAAACAGCATAAACACCTTCCCTCGGCTCGGAGAGCAGCCCCTGTGTCAGCTCCTGTCAGCTGCTCTGATCTTTGTCTCCTGGGATTTTGCACCTGCCCCAAACCACATTTTAGTCTCTTTTGCATTAAACTCAGCCTGCAAAATCCCACTGGATGCCAGCTGTGGAGAAACAGGCGGATCAGGACAGTCAGGTCAGGGTGGTTCTGTCGGTGCCTGGCACTGCAGGTCCTGCTGCTGCTCCACTCCGAGCTGTGCTGAACTCCATGAACTCTCCTTCCCACCTTCCTGTGCCATTTGGCGAGTGCTCTGAGCAGTGTGGTCACACTTCATCAGCTCCAGCTCTCGGGAGCAGTACTACAAGGAATTCCAAGCACAGCTCTGGAAGGGAGAGCCCCCACCCAAAGCCCCTCACGGTTCGCAGCTCCAACAACAAGCTGGGTCAGCACAAAGCCTGGTTGGTGCCTCCCAGCTGAGGAACAACCAGGAACTGCTCCTTGGAAAGCCTCCTCCAGTGCAGGAGGATCTTTTAAGGATACCTGAGCACTTCACTACCAAAGTTTAGGCCAGGGACTCTTCCTCTCTCAACTCTGGATTTAAAAAAGCCACCGAGAGCCGAGCAGAGACCTGGGACACCACGGGAAAGCTCCCAAGTGTTCAGTGGGCACAGCAGACAGGTCTAATTATAGGAACGACCAAAGGGCTGGAGTGGATTAAATTAGCACAGGAACTGCAGCCAGAGTTGGTGTGGGGTGAGGAGATCCTGCAGCACAGGGGAGAGGGCCAAGGGGTCCGGCTGGGATGCTGAGAGGGAGGAGAGCACACACACTCAAACACGATTGCTTTAAGGCAAAGAAGCTCCCAGTGTCAGGGACACATGTAAAATCCTGATCCCAACAGCTCATTCCCTGTAATACAGCCTGGAAGCACAAACACTAATTCCTTCCACCTTCAACAGACTAGAAAAATCTCTCATATTTCTGCAATGATTCCCCCCCCAGAGGACTTGGAGAACCAATCCAAAATGCCAGGGCAGTGCCCTCCCCACTCTGGGGCAGAGGCCAAGCAGCCCTTTTCCCAGAGGAAAGATTACTTCTATTTTTAGCTCCTCTTGCACTCTGGAATGCCTGAGGAGCAGGGACAGCCAGCCAGTCACCTCCGATCCCATTCTGCTCTGCAAACCCCACGAGCAAGGGAGCTCCCCTCCTCAGAACGGGCCTAAAGTTCACTTTTTTCCCCAGAATTAACACCCAAACCCCAGCCCAGCCCACTGCAAGTGTGTGACCAGACAGACTGCCAGAGGGCAGGGCCTGCTTCCAAGTGCAGCCTCCTTGGAGGAAGACAAGGAGGGAAAGACCTTCTAACTCGAGCTCTGTCAGGTCCATTAAGCTCATCCTGGTGGATTAAGACTTATCCCCTGCAAGGTACCTGCTCTGGCAAATAGCTGGGGGCTGTTGTTGCTCAGAACTGTACTCAGCAGAGCTGCCTGCTCGCTCCACTGCCACACCACTCTGGAAGTGGCCAAGGACAGCCTGGAAAGGAGTTCCCTCCTGGACATCTCCACCAAGATCCAGCTCCTACAGCTTGTTCCTGGTGTCACAGCCATTCCTGCTTAAATAAAACCCAGCCACACAGCCCAAAGACTCCTTCCCTTCCTTTGGGTCACGAGGTTCCTCCAATGAAGTCCTAAAAGCTCAAGAGCAGGCACCTGCTTCAGGACTGGACGGGAGGACCTCGGTGCTGCTCCTTCTCTTTTCCACCCCAGGGCTCCCTCCACACCCCACTCCTGCAGGGATGTCTGGCACTCCAGGCTCCACATCCATCCCCACACAGCTCCCAGTGCTTCCCCTCTCCAGCCCACACCTCTGGGGCTTCCAGCAAGGCCGTGCCCAGCAGAGCTGTCCCTGCTGGGAGGTCCCAGGGGGGTCCTGCAGACCCCAGGAGGGACTCCAGGGAGCACACATTCCAACTGAGCGGGTGGGAAGCACAGCACAGGGCACCTGGGATCCCCCAGAGCCCCAGACACTTAATTAACGCGTGAGGTTATTAGCACGTGGCGTTATTAAACCTCTGCTGCTGCACACACAGCCCGCCAAGGGCTCCTTCCTCTTTTCAGCAATCCCACTGAACTCCTCTTTCGCAGGGATCGGCCCCAGCACTGTCTGTTTTCCAGGGAATTCCTGATGGCCCAGCACACTGGGGTGCCCTGTGAGGGAGCAGAGGCACAAGCCCACCACAGTAACTCAGTCACCTCTGCCCAACAACCCAAGATTCACAGCTTTTACTCCCTGAGCTGAAGGGTCTGACAAGCTCAGAGGGCCACAGGCCCAGGGGCCCAAAAATACAACAGTTTGCCTTAAAATTCCCCACTGAAGCAGCTGATAAAGGTGAGAAACGGGTGGGCAGAGAGGAAAGCACGAGGGGACAGAAACAGGAACCTGAACTAAAGTCAACCCTGGGTACAAGACAACACCTAAAATCTGCCTTGGTGTTTTGGAGCAGGTGGGGCTGAGGCAGAAAACTTCCAAACCAGGGAGGGGCTTGGCTAGTCTGCTTAATAACCCCCTTAATGACCCCCCTGACACTCACAGGCCCACTCTGGGCACGAATAAAACCTCCACGGAGTTCACCTCGGGACGCAGGAGCGTTCCCATGGCTCGGAGCAGGGAACTCTCCTGGTGTGGGCAAGCCCTTTTTATCTAATTTACATTAAAAGTTTCCCCGAGGAGGAAGAGATCTCCCTGTTCCTCAGTGGCAGCTCTGGATGTGCCCATGGAGGGACGAGGGGCACTCAGCCTCTACCAGAAAAACAAGAAACATTTTATTACACATTAACGAAGGTCGCTGGGATCCTGAACCCGAGCCAGGAAGGCAGAGACAGGGAGGTCCCGGCCCTGGGATGTGACTGTTCCGCAGCCAAGGCTGTCAAGGAAGGCTGGAAGGCCAAGTGAGAGCTCCCTGACAGCAGTGCTGGGACGGGATGTGAAATATCCCACAGCTGAACTGGGAAACTCAAGCCTGGGCGAGAGACAGACACGGGACTCTGCCGGCTCAGGGCTCACCCCCCTGGGCAGCACGAGAGGCTCCTGGAGCTCTCATGTCCTCCCTCCCAGCCCAGATAAACCCTGGCAGGGTTGTTTGGGCTGCAGAGGCTCCGGCAGGGCAGATAAGCAGCTCCTGGCAGGGCTGGGACGCAGCTGCTGCGAGGTCCTGGAAGGGAAAGCTCCCCCAGCAGGGACACGGCCCCTCCCAGGGCTCCCCTCCACAGGGTCCTTGTGCCTGGAGTAACCAGGGTGTGGGAGCTTCCCGAGCACAGCTCTGGAGTCAGAGACACCAGAGGGGTCAACAGCCCTTGGCCCTGTTTTACAGCGTCACAATCAGCTGGGGAGAGCCCTGAACGTGTCCCAGACACCTCAGAAACGAAACCAAGGGAAAAACCCAAACCTTCCTGTGGCCCATGGGGTGTCCCATCCATTGGATCCCAGGCAGCAGCACCTGGGCAAGGTGAGACCTCAGAGAGGGGCTGCTTTAGGAAGCACTATTTAATCCACCAGGCAACACCAAAGTGGTGTGTTCCAGACGGTGCTGGCCCTCGGGAACCCGCCCCTTTCCCCGTGCCAGCCTCACCCCGAGCGCTGTTCAGGGGGAAGGTTCCTGGACACTGACAGCTGAGGTTCCACAGCAGGAAGCCCTTCCCTGTCAGAGCTCAGCTGCAGAGCCAGCCCCAAGCCGACCCCCAGCCCCGTTCCCGCTCACTCACTTTTTCACGTTGGCCTCCCCGTTGGGGATCCGGCGCAGCTTCTTCTTCTTCAGGATCTTCACGGCCCTCCTGCACAGGGTCTCCGAGTCCAGCATCTCCTTGACTTTGCCGTAGGAGCCCTCCCCCAGCAGGTCTCCCATGAGGTACTTGCCGATGAGCTTGGCCCGCTTGCGCCGGGGCTGGTAGATGACCTCGGTGGAGTCGATGCGGTGGATGAAGGTGTCCATCCCCACCGACATCAGCTCGCCCTCCCCGAACATTCCCAGCTGCTGGGGCTCCTGCAGATCCATCCTGGATTAAGTTCCTTAACCTGTTTTCCCCCTTAAGCGCTCAGGGCTTTAATCCTGTTTTAATGTTAAGTTTCCAAAACACTCCCTTTTTACTCCTTCTTGGGAAAATAAAAAAAAAAAAAAGGAAAGAAAGAAGATATCTAGAAGATTGTACAAACGTGAATTAAAAAACAACCAAAAAAAAAAACCAAAAAGAGAAGGAAAAATCCCCCAGAAACAAAAAAACCAAACCTAAGAGCTGCTTCCAGGTCAGTTGGATGCCAGAAGATCCCGGCCTGGCTCCAGAACGTCTTTGAAAAAGAACATAAATGTGTGAAGGGACACGCTCAGTTCGGGACTCGCTTTGCCTCCGGCCCGGTCCCGCTGCCGGGGCTCTTCCCAGTCACCTGGCCTTGAGTGGGCCCAGTTAGGTCATCCTGGGGCCGTCAGGCCACCCCGTGGAACCAGACCCAGTCCCTCTCGTGGCTTTCCATCCCTAGCAGCTCATCCTTCCCGGCCGGGCTTGGGAAGGGGTGTCCCGGAGCGCGGGCTGGGGGCGCTTCAGCCGTTGGGGAGCTGGAACCAAGTTTCCTCGAAGGAGCTTTCCCAGACAATTCTCGCGTCTTTGCTTTCGCCTACAAAAGTTTGAGGCCTTCGGTGCCTACCGAGAGCTCCCGGGGGCATCCTTCATCCACCGGGATTGCGCCTGGCACATGATGTGGCACCGCCTCTGCTGGGGGTCAGCGGCGCAGGACAACCAACCCGCCCGGGGGCCGCGGCCCCTCCGCCCGGTGCTTCCCGCGGGGCTCAGCGGGCCGGGGGGACGCTCCGGGAGGGCGGCGAGGGGGGGACGGGGCCGGGACACTTCTGGGGCGACCGAACCGGCGCCGGGAGGGGCACGGTGACCTCCGGACCCTCCCCCTGCGGGCGGCCCCGGCCGCTCCCGCCGCCCCGGCCG
>JAWWES010000082.1:2061378-2088133 GCA_035583135.1 Lophotriccus pileatus
CAGCTTCTTTCCCCCCTCCCGCCGCCGTGTCCTCGCCCGCCCCGCCGCTCCCCCCGCCCCGGGCGACGGCCCTCGAGGCGTCGCCCGGCCCAGCCCGCCCCCCCCGGCCCCCACAGCCCCGAACGGACCCGCTGGAGAGCCTCGTTGAACCCCCCCCAAAAAAAGTCTCTCCCTGGGGGTCGGCAGGGTGGGAGGAACTGCATCGTGTTTCTGAGGTGTTCCCGTTGTTCACGATGGGGCAGGTTTAAGCTCTGGCTGCTCCGGGCCTGGCTGTCTTCCTTTAGCAGACACCGTTTCAAATCCGCCAGCAGAGGTTGGAACACAACGGGAGGAAGCGCTGGTTGCGTTTACCGGGTTGTTTTCAGCACTCCTGGTCACAATATCTGTGATCTGAGCCCTCACCCCCCAGCTCTGTCCATCCTGGTTATGGCAGAGCAGTTCTTTGTGTGTTTCCAGTTTGCTGCAAGGCTGGGCTGAGAAATGTCTAAAAAGCTCAAGCTGTTAAAAGTTGATAGCTCATGCTCCATAACCCTCTAGGGATGATTAATTCCTCTAGGCATGATTAATTCCACAGGAATTCCAGACTGGAGCTGCCCTTTAGTGCCCGGGCTGACAGCACACCTTTAAGCAAACTTAGGAATACTGAAACTGCTCCAGTGATAGGATGAAGCTGCTCAGGACCTTCCTCACGCAGTGCAGGGAGCTGCTTTCGCTTTCAGACCTGTCTGCTCGGCCGGGAAGGAGCAGGGCCGGTGGGATTTTGGGGCTCTGATTTGGGGGGTCGGGGCTGTTCCTGGAGTCGCTGGAGTTGGGATCCGTCTGCGGGTGCTGCTGGTGCTGCTCTCCGGGCTCGGCTCTCCTCGCCCAGCCCTCTCCAAACGCCAGTGCTGGGCCCGGGAGCCTCGTCTCCAGGTTTGCCTCCTGGTGGGAGCTGCTGCTTTGGTGGAGAGCTTTTGGTAAGAGAATTGGTGGGACGACTCCCGGGAAGTTCTCTGTAGCGGTTCCCTCGTGTGCGGCCTCCGTGTTATCGGTGTTTGTTGTCGGGGCGGCAGGATGGGAGGTGGAAGTGGAAGCACTTTGGAACTTGCTGGTTTTCATGGTTTTCCGTGACGTGGCTGCCTGGAGGACGGTGGGACAGGCACAAACCGAGGGCCAGAGCATTCCAGCTTTCTCCCTAAGCAGTTTTCCTTCCCTTTGCCAGTGGGGCATGATCTTTTGAGCAGGAGTGTTCCGAAGGAACTGGTGCTGTTTAGGGACAGGCTCTGCTCTGGACCAGAGTCCACGAGGGAGATCTGGTGGTGTGAGACATGAGCTAATGTAGAGCAGAGATTCTGGTATTGATTTTACCCTTCCCAAGTTCCTTTGGATGTGTAAGTAAAGCTGTATATTTGTTACGGCTCTTACGGGAATCGTTGCTGCTGATTTCCTATCAAAAGCTGTTACAAATGGGGGAAAAAAAAGAAAAGCAGCAAAGCCCCTGAAGTCTGGTGTAAGGAAGAGTCACAGGGTTTTACAGGCACCAGAGGATGTCAGAGCCTCTGGAGCAGTCGGTGACATTGAGCCTGGGATCAGCAAACCTCAGCCCATGCTTGGGAGCAGCTGAGCAGGAGTTAAAGGGAGTCATTAAAAAAAGGAAAAGGGACACCTTCCCCTCCAGAAACATCCCCCCAGCAATGCCATGGGGAGCTCTGCACAGCACTTGATGGGTGGGATGTGACCCTGGGTCTCTGCTCTTCACCCAGAAGGTTCCCAGAGCGTGGGGGCTTTGCAGTTCCCACCATGGGGTCGGTGTCCAGGCTTGGGGTCCTGCCTGGTCCCCTCTGCAGACCCCACACGAGCCCTGCCCGTGGGGCACTGCTGGCACGGCTGCAGCACCACAGAAGGGAAGAAAGAGTCCCTTTAATTTAACTTTCCATTGCAAAGGCAGCAATCATTTCATTCACTGGAAGGTCACTTATTTTTAAAGGGCCTCTGACTCAGAAATGGCTTTTCAAAAATACTCCTTGAGCAAACAGTGTCTCCCCCGTGATCAAAGGTGGCTCTTTTAAATTACAGCTTCGATCTGTGCTCTGTAGGTGTTGTGTGTGGCGGGATTCTCCATCAGAAGGTGCTGGCCACTTTGATTTCCTTGGCTTCTGGGGAGGAACAGGGTCAGGGGAGGCACAAAGAAGGCAAGGAAAGATCCAGCGGAAGTAAAGACATCACAGATGCTTTTCTCTGCTCCTCCGGTTGTATAAGTTGCTTTCACCATCTCTCTTTTTTTTTAAATCCATTGAATCCAGCAGGAGATTGGTTTCCTTTGGGATTATGGAGAGTTTAGTGAAAAAAAGTGAGCATTGGGAGGTTTGGACTGAGAAGCTGCGGCAGAGGCAGCGTGGGGTTAATCCTGCCAGCACAGTGATCCTGGGCTGGCAGGTGTGAGCCTGAGATCCTGCATGGATGCAAGAGGGACAGTGCCAGGAGCTGATAAGTTCTGGGATTTGTAGCATAAATACTATTAACAGTGTAACAGTGTGGTTTGAGTGGTGTGAGAAGTGCTGGTGCACAGTAACATCTGCTGTGGGTTCCTGGGGTGGGAGGTGAGGGCTCTCCCCTGCCTTGGTGTGGAGTCCCTGGAAAGCAGGCAGTTTGGGAGAACGGATTGCCTTGAGTTTGCACACAAGTGCAGGGTCTTTTTGTCCATCTCTGGCTGACCTGGGGGGCGTGCAGCCATCCAGGGGGTCGTGGGGACCTGCCGGGCTCCCGCAGTGTGCGAGGCAGGAGAGGTGTGTCTCCGTTCCTGTCTGGGTGGATTCCAGGTGTGGTGGTAGTGGAGAGCTCTGCTTCCCAGAAAAACCTCTCTTTTCTGAAGAGGCAGGAGCATTTCACAGGCTGGTGGCTGTTTGTCCATCTCTCAGCTATGTTTGGCCTTACGAGTCTCGTTTTTTCCCCCCTCCTCTTTCACGAAACCTAAACCTGCCTTTCTTTCCCAGCCCAGGACATGGTGCAGGGTGAAGAGCACAGATAAAGGCCCTGCCAGCGCTGCCAGCAGAGCCTGTGCCGCCGTGTCGAGGGCTCCATGCGGCAGGACACGGGCTGATGCCCTCCTCTCACCCCGCCATGGAGGGGGGGAACAGCTTCCCGCAGCACCAGCAGCCGGGAGATGCCCTGTGCGGCATCCCCGGCCTCCGCTCCCAGCTCGCCCTGCAGGATGTGCAGGTGAGGCCTGGGCAGGGGGACGGTGTCCCAGAGGGGTCTGGGCAGGTCCTGGGCAGGGGGACGGTGTCCCAGAGGGCTCTGGGCAGGTCCTGGGCAGGGGGATGGTGTCCCAGGGCAGGTCCTGGCAGTCCTGGGGCGTGCTTGCAGCAGCGCTTTCCCAGACTTCCCAGGCAGCTGTCCAGGATCGATGGCAGGGGTTGAGGTGAGGCTGTCTGCTGGCTTTGAAACGGGCAGGGAGAAGCAGGGCTGTGATTAAAGCTCTCTGAAAGCTGCTGGGTGCCAGCTCCATGGGGAAGGACTGAAGGGGGTAACCTGGGATTGCAGACCTTGTTCCTCCTCCTGCTCGTCTCTCCGAGAGGTGTGAACCTGTGCCTGGGTCCAGCTGTGCCTGTTTCCAGAGCAGCAGAGATAAATAAGTTGTGTTTGTCCTGGTGCAGCTGCTAAAACCAGACCAGGTCCCTGGTGCCTTTGTCCAGCAGGGCAAAAAGCAAACCCCTGTCCCAAAATAGCTGATGTGTTGCTGTCACATGCAGGAACAGCAGAGGTTCCAGCGAGGCCCAAGTGCCTGTTGCTTCAAGCACAAGATTTCAGTGCTTTGGGCACACAAAGGGCAGATGAAAGGCTGCTCTGGAGCTAAGGAGATAGTGTTCTCTCCCTGATTTCACTGGTATGAGCTGAGCTAAAAGCTTCCCGTTAACAGAGACTGTTCAGGGAAAGGGGAAGGCAAAGGCTTAGAAGGACCTTTTTGGATGTGACCTCTGTCAGCCTATTTCAGGTTACTGGGTTAGTGCTGGCTTCCCACGGAGACTGAATCGTAGAATCATGGAATCATTGAGGTTGGAAAGGCCTCCAAGGTCATCAAGTCCACCCTGTGCCCCATCCCCACCTTGACCCCCAGCCCAGAGCACCGAGTGCCATGTCCAGTTGTTCCTTGGACACCTCCAGGGCTGGGGACTCCAGACCTCCCTGGGCAGCCCCTGCCAAGGCCTGACCACCCTTTCTGTGCAGAAATCCCTCCTGATGTCCAACCTGAGCCTCCCCTGGCACAGCTGGAGGCCATTCCCTCTTGTCCTGCTGGAGTGTCCTGACTGAGTGGAAGGGCTGAGCAGGGGATTGACCTTCTGGGGACAGTGATAGGGAAGTTGGCTCCAAAGCTGGAACTGGAGAGTGGCACTCCATGTCTCCTACTCATGAGATGAGGAGCCCCCTCTGCCTCTGGAAGGCACTGAGGGAGGGAAGCCACGGGCCTGCCTTTGGATCTGCAGGTGACGGTGCCAGGCCTCTGCTGCTCTAACTGTTGTGGTTTCTCCTTGCAGAATTCCATGCTGACTGCCAACTCATGGAGTAGCTGCTACTCTGCCTCTTTCCCAACCTCGTCCTTCCCAAGTGAAAACCAGTGAGTGCTGTTCTCCTTTGTCTAATCCCCTCTGCTCTTGCACGTCCTGTGATTCAACTGTTTCTTTACTGTTTTCCTTGTTTACTTTATTTCACGATCTGATGGGGAAATAATTGCATCACTCACTGATCTTGTGGCATTTCATACACTGCTGCAGCTTGGAAACAACAGCAAACAGCTTTTTGTTTTAAAAAAACAAGAGAAAACCTTTGATTTCTGGTAAACCTGGAGGCTGCAGTAGAAGGGGAACAGCCTTGCTCCGGCTTGGATTTGTTACTCTAGTGGAATTTTAGAAACACCCCATGGGCACGATCTGGCAGAGGGAACACACTGGGCAGTCCCTACCTTTGTATAGACACGGAGGAAGATGTTACCTTTGCCAGGTGGCAACCCTTGGGTGAAGTTAAAATTCTTTGCCACGTCACTGGAAGTGACTGACACCAACTGCCATGTCATGTCTGTGCTGGTTTGGGTACCCTTGGGGGAGGGACAGTGGCTCTGCTGGAAGGGACACTGGCCACGGGCTTGCTGGATCCAGAGCAAAACTGTTTCTAGACTACCTGCCCAAAACAGCATTTTTTGAGGGATTTTTGTGTGCCAATAAACACTGTTTTCAGAAGGTGGGATGTGGCAGATGTTTGGACAACATAAACTGGCCTTGTGCCACCCCTGAGCGACTCGGATGGGGACTCTGTTGGGGCTGGGAGATGCTGTTTGTGGGGCAGAAGGTTTGGAGGCTGGTCCATGGCTGTTCTTCGGTGTCTGTGGATCCAGGGAGTGGCATGGATACACAGGATGTGTTTTTATCTAGGTCAGAGGTGGGAGGAACGAAAAACGAAAGAAGCAGAACTCGTATCCTGAGCTCATAACTGTGCTCCAGGTGCCTGGAATTACAGCGGGGATTTGGTTTGAAGGGATTTTGGCATCTCTATGGGAAAGCTGAGGTCCCTCCCTGGGAGGGTGTGAGTTCCAGGCGGGCTGTCAGTGAGGGCCAGCCCTGCCTGGGGCAGGAGGAGTGCTGTGTCCCCGGGCTGCCTCGGGGTCCTGCTCCCTGCGGCTGTGCCTGGGGGGAGGGACAGGCCAGTTCCCGACAGGAGGGTGCCAAGAAGCTGCCCCACAGGTGCTGAGGGAGCTGAGCTGTGCCAGCTCCTCCCCCCAGGAGGGCAGGAGAGGAGTTCCCAGCCGCGCTAGGGCCCTTCGCTGCGGGCCGGCCGGCGCTGATGGGAAGGGGCCGAGCTTTTTGAGCAGGATTCCTGTAAATTGCACATCCTGAATCCTCCGGAGGGCCGTAACAGAATTTCTGTTTTGCTGCATCGAACCACAAGATTAGATTGTGTTTGTCTATTGTGCAGGGTTTTTCTCCTTGACCGTTTGTTCTGGTTTTGCCCCTCGCTCCTTTCCTGTTCGGTGCCGCTCGCGTCGGCGCTGCTGGGAACGTTCAGCCCGATCCTGCAGGGACATGCCTGTGCCTGACACAGACCTGGGCTTGCTTTGCTGGAGTTACCTCTGCAAATGAGGCTCATTGTAGTAATTGTTTGCTAGGGAATGATGTAGCCAAAGCTGCACCTTTGGTGATGTTCTTCATAGCCTAAGAACTGTAAAAGTCACCTTTCGGGTGAGATTTTCCATATCTGCCTTTCCCATTGAGAAAGTCTGTGCTTTCTGTGCTTGAAAGCTGCACTGACTCTGTTTTAGGTGGATTTAGGGTTAGGGATCCTGAAAGGGATGGAATCATTGAAAAATGAGATTGTAAGGGCAGTTGTAATTGTAGCCCATGCAGCAACACAGAAAAATGCAGCTGCCATTAGAGGTGGTGCACGTTTCTCTTCAGAGTCCTTGCAGAGAAATCTCATTTGCAGGTGGCTGTGTTTGGACAGGGCTTATTCTCATAGCAACACCTTTATCCTGAAGCAGGTTTTTCCTGTTTCTTTTCAGGAGTTTGCTTTCATGGTGGGGAATTTCTTTAGAAGACCCCAAATGTGGCCTCTCTGGTTCAGATTTTCTTAACCTGACTAATGTCAACAGTGTATTAAACCTCCCTAAAAGAACCACTGAGGTTCAGGGCCCCAAAGAGCTGCAGCTCAGTTGATTTGTAAGGAAATTATCCCAACAGAGCTGGGCTTCCCTTGCAGCTGGAGGCTCAACATCTTGCTGGCTGTTGGATGAGGTATCACACAGCTGCAAAAAGGTGTTTCTCAAACCTCCAGCAAAGCTTTCTCCCCAGTTGCTAAAACACATGACCCCTTTTCTTGCCATTTTCATGCTCTTTTTTACCTCTGTGTGGAGTCTTGCTGGGACAGTAAAGCAGGCTCTGAAACTGGATTGGTGTCTGATGGGGAAGGAGAGTGCTGGACTAGTGCTGAGTCAGCCTGTGGCCTCTCAGCTCTCCCTAGTCTCCCACTGGCCTGAAATGTGGAGTTTGTGTCTCTGAGTGGAGGACAGAGGATGGAACCCGGCTAAAACACACACAGGGGGTCTCAGAGAAGTGGCAGCGCGGGCCCAGAAGGGCTTTGGATGCATCTGGTCATGGGTGAGCAGCTGGAATGCAATGGAATTGCAACGGAGCATTCCTCTTTGGGGGGCTGCTGTGATTACACCAGCACACATTTCCTTTCTGCAGTGGTTTTTGGTTGTCCAGGGAACACCCTCACCCTTTGAAGGGAGCTGCTTCCATGGAGCTGTTTGCCAGGAGGAAAACCCTGGAGAGGCTGGGCAGGTGTGGACAGGGCAGTTTCCTGCAGGGCTGTGCTGACACCTCTGCCGTGCCAGGGTCACAGACCTGATTGTTCCAGCTAAAGCTCTCGCTGCCCAGTTCAGCTCGAGCGACTTTGTCGGCGGCTCCGTGCCAGCCCTGCAGGAGCAGCTTCAGCTTCTGATTCAGGGGAAGGGGAAGCACAGGTCCAAAGGTGTAAAAGGACTCGGTGGCTCTCCGAGGAGGAGCTCAGAGCAGTGCCTGGAGCTGCCGTGGGCTCTCGCTGCAGGCTGCGGGAACAGAGAGCGTCTCCCACGGGAACACCAACACGAAGGGAAGGAAATACCACCCAGGGCCGTGGTATGGGGGATGCTCTTGGGCTCTGTTACCTTGACTGACCCTTGCCCAGGCCATGAAGTGCCAGGGAAACAGGAGGGGGTGTTCACTTTTCCGGTAAGAATAGTTTTCCCATTCCCTGGTTAGTTCCTTGACGCTGGCCAAGCTCTGTCCTCGTGCGAGAGACGGCGAGACCGCAGCGGCTTCGGCTTGAAAGCCCTTTAAACCAGCCTCTTCCTGTGTGTGGAAACACATTCATTCCCAGAATTCATGCCCGGATTTTAATTTGACTGGATGGATTAGAAGGAGCTGAGAGTCAGGGCTGTGGGAGCTGGGATGTGCAGGTGTGTTCACGTGGGCTCTCTGCAGCAGGAAAAGAAGGAAAAAAGGAAGGGAGGAGTAGGGTGCTGTTGGTTATTCAGGATATTATCTTTAATGATAGAAAATGAGCAGGGAAAATGTATTTAGCAGAGGAGATAACTGTGTTTGCACATAAATCCACATGTAAATGTTCAGGGGTGAGTTAATGAGCTGCTGGCTACACATGGCACCGTAATTGCTTAATAGTCCTTTGGCAGCTCCTCGTTCCCAGCTCCTGGGCAGGAGTTCTGTTTAGGCTCTGTTTCTCCCTCCCCCAGTGCCTCCTGCCTAGGGTTCTGTGCCTCTGGTGTTAGGAAGGAGAACATGCAGCTCCCCACAGCAGGAAAGCAGGCGGTGGGGTGAGCATTCTGTGGCTCCAGCACGGAGGGTGTTGGGTGGCAACTGCCCAAGGAGTGCAGGAACTTACGGGAAGGATTACAAGGCACATTCCTTGCTCCTGCAGGAGAGGGAAGGGGCTCGTGTCTGTAACAGCAGGACCAGGAGGTGGTGTGGAGCAGAGGCCAGGAGGGAGGGAATTGGCTGCTGTGGTGCAGTTCTTGCCTGTGGCTGCCCAGAGGAAGCGGGTGCAGGGGGAAGCTGGCATGGCCCTGCCCAGCAGGAGCAGGCAAGACCTTTGCTTTGTTCCCCTCTTAGTTCAGCAGAGGTCTTTTCTTGTAACTCACATCAGTCACATCCCCAGTTCCTCTCTCGGGGTGATAGTTCTGTCTGGGGTTCCCTGTCCCCAGCCCTTCCATTCTGATCTGCCTTTGGGGTCTGTCCAGGGGGTCTTTCCCTGTCAGAGCTGGTTTGTGGGGCTGAGTTTTGGGGGTTTATGGCCCAAACTGGCATTCAGGTGTGATGTTTCCTTGCATCTTGATGTGTGGTATGACTGGCAGGTGCCATCAGCACTGGGACATCCCAGGGGCTTCATCCTTTGTTGTCAGGGCTGAAATATTAAATAGCCCTGTAGACCATTTTTGTCTATTAAATCCTTCCTGGTTTACACAAATTACCAAGAATTACATTTTTAGTACAGCTTTCTTACTTTCTTATTGCCGAGTTTGGGAAGTGGGATAAAACAGGGGGATGTATTATCTTGCCTAGAACTCTTTCCTGGATAATATCCATAATAATATCCACCTCCTGTGTGTGACATCCCAGAGCTGCAGCTTCACCACTGCTGAAGGCTGAAGTGGCCTGTGAAGTGCTGGGGACTGACAGGGAGTAACTGCTTCTCCCATTTCCTTACAGGCAATATTTTAACCTCCCTCAGGATTTTTATACGGATCCCATCAGCAGACCACATTTCTTGGACACAAACTATGCAACTGTGGACCCCGCTGACTTCTTACCAAAAAATGGGGATTTTCCTCAGGTAAGTGCAGAGTTCACGATGCCTTTTGGGGCAGAAGGGGCCTCTGGGGTGCTGGGAGTTGTTTTTCAGTGTTGCCTTACTGAGGGGAAAGGATGTGATGGGCAAGAAACTTGTCCAGCCCCAGACAAGAGTTGTGTGCAGTTGGGATCAGTCCTGTGACACCGTCCATGCCTTGGTAGGGGCTTCTCTGTGGTGAAACTGCTTCTGTCTTCTGAAGTGATGTCTGCCATGAGCACTGGCAGAGCAGGGGGTCCTGCAGTGAGAGTTGAACACGTTTGAGACTCCTCAGTCATTTCCCTCCCCAAAGGCTCTTTGCTCGTGTGTGCTGCACGTGCTTCCTCACTGTCACAAGTGGTGGATTCCTGAAGAGTGAATACTTTGGGATTACATCAACTCAGTGCCCAGCATTCCGAGAGTGGAGCCAGGTCAGTTTTGCAGGGCTGGAGTGTGGGAGGAGTGAGCAGTGACCGGGTCAGTCGGCACCGCGGGGACCAGGGGCTCCCTCGGCTCGGGGATCTCTCTGGGTGGGAAGGAGCTCTTTGCATGGAGGTTTTGGAACGTTGTACTGGCTTTTGGCAGCATGTTACGGTAAGATTAGTCAGTAAATACTGGAAGTAGTTGATCTGACAGAGCTGATCTGTAGTAAGGAAGGGACGGACTATATCCTGTCTAGGAATTAATATGGACAGTGGTGTCTGCCTGGGTATGTGTTAATCCCCCCTCAGGGTGCTTTTGGGTTCTCAGCGTGGCTAAAGGGAGGCTTTGACCCTCTTTGGGGCTCCGATTTCTGCAGGTTTGGATGTGCAGCTGCTGGGGATTTGTGCCTGCTGAGGTGGCCACTGCTGTGGTCCCCCCTCTCCAGCTCCTCGTGCCTTACATCAGGGACCTGCCTGGCACTGCAGGTCTGGGCAGCCACCAGGAGTGCTGATCAGGGTCTTCTGACTGGATTAAACCAGACAAACAATTGAATCACAGTAGCATTGATCTCTGCCTCCTGCAGAATTAATTGTGGGAGGAACGAGGCAGAAAGGTGATCTCATCAACTTGTGAGACCATTTACTGGCCTGCAATGGGAAGGGGAGAGAGGTCCCCACCATGGGTCTCACCTCCAGGTCTGGTGGAGTTTGGCTGATGGGTTTAACGGGAAAAGGGCTTAATTACTTCTTTAACTGACGTATTTTCTGGTATCTCAGTGGGCAGTCAGCTTCCTTCCCTGCTGCATCACAGGAATCGATCTCAGCCAGCTCGGGGGAGCAGAGTTTTGGAGATTCTTTGTGGAAAGGAGGTGCTTTGAGTGGGCTGGGTGAGAAAAGAGCAGGAGGCTCTGAGACAAAACGGGTGTGAACGACCTCAGAGCTCGGAAAGCCATGGATGGGAGTGGGGTGGCTTTGGGCAACTGGCTTTTGCTTGGACTCTTTCTGCAGGGGGACTGCACCTGATGCCAGAGCTGTTAAATGTGGACATTCCACCTGGACAGCTGAACCTGCCATCCAGGAGCTGTGGGAGCAGCTGGGTGGCTCCGTCTTTCCGGGTGGCTGTAGAGGAAAGTACCTGACTTTTCCAGGCTTGGCTCTGCCGTGGGAGGAGTGGCAAGAGCCGTGGAATGGGGGTGCCAAGAGTTTTCTGATGGCTCTGGGGACTTCTCTTCCGTTGGATCAGTCACCTCAGTGCACAGGGAAAGGTCCTTCGCTGCCTGGCCAGAACAGCCTGATGTGAACTTGAACTTGTTTCCTCCCCTGTATTTTGGGCTCTGGCTTGCTCCTGGGTGATTCATCCTTGCCGATCTATTGGCATTTTTTATATAAACAAGTGGCTTGAGTGGAGGTTCAGAAAATAGTTCTGGGAGGCCATGCTGGGGTCTGACAGCGTTTCTGGTCTTGGGAACTGTTGTCTTCAGCCAGAGTCTCATCCCAGCCATGTGGTGCCACCTCCTCATGGAAAAGTCTACTGACTGCCCTTAGAAATCACAGCCCTGAGAGAAGCAGGGTTTGGGTTGGTGGATTTTTTTCCTGTGGGGCAGGAGGAATTGGCTGCTCCTGGGCAGAGTCACCTGCAGTAATGCTGTAAAGGTGCAGTTACAGCCCTGTTTGTGCTGGATGGGGGCTCCTGACCGTGCATGTTAATCATAAACCAGCCCTCTCCTCACCACCAGCCCCTTGCAATCCCCTGTTCATCTTCCTCGTTAAAACAGGAGGAGAAATGACCCCGCTCTTAAAAGAAGTATTAATTTTTAGAAGTGCTTCGGTACACAGAGCTGTGGTGATTTAGGAGAAATCAATGTAACAGTTATTAAATTATATGGAAGACTTGGTTGTGGCTGAAACGAAGAGTTTCCTGGAATAAGAAACGTCCTGGAACTTCTGTCGCTGTCCTGGAGTTATGTCTGCAGGGAACACAGACATTAAAGAGCATTTGCAGGCAGTCCCCTGGCTCGGAGGCCTTGGAAGAACAAGTGGCCTTACATGCACTGCAGGGTTGGGGTTTGGGCTGGGGTAGTAACACTTCATAAACCCTCTGGGTGAGATGCCTGGCAGGCCTGGGGTAAAGACAGTGAGGGCTGAGGCTGTAACTGCTCACAGTGCACCGACTGAGTGCTCAGGGTGCTGATCCCCGGGAGGAGGAGACCAGCTGATGTTATTCCACAGCAATATCTCCTTTTGCTTGGATGAACTGTGCCTTGAGAGTAAATCTTTCCCTTCTGTGTGTAGGAGGAGCTCTTGGGGCTGTCTCAGGTGGAGATACCCGTGATTAAGGGAGAGGAATTTGGCTTTTGAGGTATAATCTGTTGGCGGTCGTGCTTGGCTGTGGGTTGCAGGAGCCAGCCGGGCCCTGGGGAGGGGGTAAAAGAGCCTGGAGGGCTCAGATGTCCCCCCCCATTCCAGTCCTGATAGTTTTCATCTGTGTTGCTGCCTCCAAGCAGCGATGTCCACTCTGGGCATGAGGGGATGGAGATCTGCCTTCTGAGGTTCTTGGCAGGGGCTGTGCCTGCCTCCTCCCTTCCCAAAGCCAACAAAAGCGGGAAAAGCCGTTCTGAAACGCTCAGTGCTCTTAGAAGTGATGGGAGGTGGCTTAAAATAGATGCTTTAATTGAAAGCAGAGTTGGTCTGAGTCAGGGGGTGCCGAAGGTTCCCCAGCACAGCAGCTCCCTGGGCTGTGCACCGGGTTTGGCTGCAAGGGGGAAGTCAGATGCGAGTGCTGGAGTAGAGCTGCTTCCCCATCCCTGTGTGTGAGCCCACGTGGCCCTGGCTGAGCTGGGGCAGGGCTGTGGGGCCTCTGCTCCGTCTGGCCCACGGTGATGGCACCGCTGAGGTGCCGCAGCATCGAGGAGCAGCCCTGGTTATCTGTGCCCTGCACCCTCTGCCTCTGCAGGGCTCTCGTCTGCCCCATTTGCTCACTAACAGAAGAGGAAATAACCCACCTGCTATTCCAAAGGTTGCAGAATAGCAGGAGGTGGTGGTTCAGTCAAGGTCACGCAGCAAGTCATCAGCGAGTCGCTAATTAAGACATTGCAGAAATTAATTTGGCCTCTTCGCTCCACATGTGTTGTCGAAAGCACCTGCCCCGGTGTTTTTCTTTCCCATTTGCTTATGGAAAAACCCTCCTGGACGAGGTGTGTTGCAGGATGGACCGTGGATCCTCGCTGTTGGTGTAACAGTCCCTGTGGAACCGCGGTGCTGCAGAGGGTCCTGCCCTTGCAAAGGAGCCCCGCTGCAGGTTTCTGTCCTGGGGGTACTTTTCCAGCTCTGGGACCCAGCATGTTTTCCTTGGAGGAACCAGTCCTTCCTCCTCATCCGATGGCATAGAGCACATTTCCCTCACTCTGGTCTGTCTCCCTGGAGGGTCAGAGAGCACCCCATTTTCTGCTCTCCTCCCTCGTGGGCCTCCAGGGCCTTGGCTGGCTTCTGTCACACCAGAGCCCTGTTTTTAGGGAAGTGCCTCACAACGTGGGATTTTCCAGCTGTGCCCGGCACGAGGCCCCAGGAGCACTTCCATCAGCAGTGGCAGCGAGAGCTGCATTCCCTGGGAGCTGTGCCGTGGGTGTGTGAGAGGAGCAGGGACACAGACTCGGAGCAGTCAGTGCTCCCCTGGCCGTCCCCAGCGCTGGGTCTGTGCCCTGCTGGGTGAACTGGGCGAACTGGGACTGACCCCGCGGGCAGAGCCTGGCTCTGGGGCCACTGCTGGCCATGCCAGGGCAGAGCAAACAGGAGCCTCTTAGTGCAAACACAACAGTTCTCAGGGGTTACCTGCCAGGCAGGGGCTTCTCTGGCTGATTCCCTTCCCCTCCACCTCGGTGGCACGGGAGCAGACCTTCCTTAAGCGTACATCCCTTTCAGGGGTCCCCTTTTGTGCTGCCTTCTCTTCCCCACCAGAAATGTTGCTTATTTCTGTTACCAGAACTGTTAAAGTTAAAGGGGACAGCCTTGGAAAGAGAAGGCAACATCCCTGGGAAGTAACAGTGACCCAGGGAGGAAAGGGAAGAGAATGGCCACTCCTTTGGATTTCTAATGGCACAATTTGGGGTGGGGCAGGCACTGAAGACAAAGAGAGCACATGGCTCTGGGGGGGGACACCAACGTGGGAAAACACTGGTGAGCTTTGTCACTTTGATCTCTTCATGTGAGCCCCGGAATGGGGAGGGCAGATGGGTGGGCAGGACCCCAGCCCAGAGCAGGGCCCGGGTGGGGCACAGTGGGGTCGGTGTCCGGGGAGGGAGCGCAGGGAGCCCGGAGCCCTCTGGCTCCGCAGAGCCCGGCGCTGTTTACTGAGCTCTGTGGTTGGATTACACCACGTACAGTAATTCTCCTCGCACTGCCAGTAATTTCACTGACTTACCAAGCAGGCATCATTTCCTGAAAGTCAGCCCTGGACTTAGAGGAAGTAAGAGCCCTCTGGTCGTGACTAAACACTCTATGCAAATCTCCGGGCGCAGGACAGCGGCTCTGCCGGGCCCTTTGCCTCCATTTTCCCTGCTGGCTGCTGAATGTTGGTTTTTAAAGCCCCCGATGAGCCCCGGCCGTGAATGGACCTTCCCTCACTTTGCACTGAGCACCCTCCCCGTGCTGCTGCCGCCGCCAGCCCCCCGAATGCTGCTCTAAAATGTCCCAAATGCACTTCTGGCTAAAGTTCCCGTCTCTCTACAAGGTAATGCCTGATTTTTTTCCTGGTTTTCTTCCTCCTCCTCGGAACCCCTGGTGCGTTTGGCTGCCCCGGGTGGGTGTCCCCAGGAGCTCTGCGGTGGCAGCGGAGTTTTGGGAGCGATGCCTCCCCACGCTGGGCACCGGGAATAGATTTATTGTGCCGAAGATGGGATTTATGTTTGCTGGAACCTGCCTTACTGGACGTGTTCTGTCACTGAGTGTGGGATTTGGAGGGAAGGAGCTGTGTGGGAATCGATCCGTGTGTGTGTGTGGGTGTGAGGGCTCTGAGGGGGTTTGTTCCCGAGGCAGATGCTGGGTGCAGGGAGCGAGGGGAACACCGGCCAGCTGGAGCTGAACCCTCCCCACTGCCTGTTTGTTGAGGAAAACTTTGGGGTTTGGCAGCTAAAGGGTTTTGTAGGGACCGTCTGCAGCTGCTGCTTCTGTCGCTCCTGAAACACAATTAGCTTAATCTGTGATTTTCGAGGTGCCAAATCTCTCCTTGCTGACAGCGTGGCTGTGGTTGTGGGTGTGTATTTGACCATATAGGTGGTTTTTTTGGTTTTCAATAAAGCCCCTCTCACCTGGGTGCTGTGCAGGGCAATCATCCAGAGCTGCTCTGCAGACACTGTTTCCTCGGTGTCTGAATTGTGAGAAAATAAAAACATTTCTATTGATGGCCAAAAATATTTTTAGGATGCTCATTCCTTCTGAATTTAGACTTCACCTGTTCTGTTTTTATTTATATCATTTATTTCTATCATTATTTTTAACACTTTGTTTTGACCAAACCCGTTCCCAGGGGCTTGGAGAAGGGTCGAGTGTTTGGGCTGGTTTACCCTGTTTTTTTCCTGATCTTCTCTAGGGAGTGAGTTGTTGGGTCTGATAATCTCAGTTTTGGGATAATGACAGGAATACCACGAGCCACAGCAGCAGCAGTTCATCCTCTGCTCCGAGACCCACCTGCAGCCCTGCCCCCAGCTCTGGGTCCTCGGCCTGGACCTGCTGGGCCCAGTCCAGAGGAGGCCACGGAGATGCCAAATTCCAGGAAAAAGATTTATGTAGAGAACTGTGGCGGAAAAACATCTGAAATAAAGATCCTGCCTGGCAGGGCAAATCCCATCTGTTGCAGAAATGCAACTTCTACTGAAACAGCAGTGCTGTTACTGGAAAACCTCGTGTTTCCAGTGAGAAATCCTTAAAATCCTGATTAATCAGTCTGAAACAGGGACAAAATAACTTGTTTCAAACCCAACACCTGAGGATCATGAGCTCTTGGTTGAGGTGATGATGATCCATCCTTCTTTTTCCCTGAGGACTCCAAGGCAGCTGCTCCAGTTTGGGCCAGATAAACCAGTGGAGTGATTAGTGCAGGCACGGTTTGTACTGGTTGTGGTTATTTGTGGCCTTTTGTTAAGCAATTACTCTGGGTTTGATAGAAGCAGGGCCAGTTAATGCTGTGGTGGTGGAAGTTCTTTGGGTGGGGAACCTGGCAGGTGATTAACTTTAGTGCTCTTCAGATAATGCAATTAGTTAAGACAAATGGGAGACTCTGGAAGTTGGTGAGTAAGGCTTTGTAATGCGGGGAGAGGATGGGATCGCTGCCTCACTTCCAGGACTAGCATTGTGCTCCCTCTGCCTCGGAGGCTGGATTCCTCCCCCCAGTTCAGCCCAGCGCCCTGGGGGTCCTGCCCAGGGCACTCACTCTGAGGGTTGTCCTGCTTTCTCAAGTGTGAAACAGAGTCCAGAGATCCCCTAAGTCCGAGGTGATAAATCTGGATGCCTGTTCTCTCTGCAGACACCTTGCTTTCCGGGCAATCCTAAAATAGCCACAGGAATGCCAGGAGCAGGAGCTGCTCAGGGGGCACATGGCAGCACCCGCTGCTGGCAGGAGGTGCCACCCTGCTCTGCCAGACCCACGGGCAGCCCTTGCTCCTTGAGGTCCTGGGTCCCCTGGTTGGCATTTGAGGAATCCAACCCCAAAATCCCACCTTCCATTCTTCAGTGCCTCCATGCACCGCTGCCAGCGCCTGCACGCAGCGGCTTCGGGGGGCCAGCGAGACATCCCCTGGAAAAGGGGAAGGGAACGTGTCCTGGTGGTTTAAACACTGAAACCCGTAATTCCTGAGAGCAATTAGGGGGTGTGTGACCCAGCTCTCGGCCTGAAGCCCTCAGGAACAGCACGATGGTGCTCTCCCACTCCTCTGTGTGCAGGGATGTCCCAGTCAGCCCTGACCGTGTACCTGCACTCCTGGCCAGGGGTTTCCCTGCTTTTTCAAGAAACAGATTTTCAATCTGCACCTCAGAGCGTGTCCTCAGCCTCAGGTTAATCTCTGAGGTTTGTGGAGCGTGAAGTAACGGGGCTGCTCATTTAACAGCAAGAAATTAGGCCTTGCTGGCTGAGCGAGGAAGGAGCTCTCTGGTCTCATCCTGCCTCCCCTAACCATGGTCCTGTCTGCATTTCAGGATTCTTCATACCTCGATGAGCTCTCCAACAACTCCCTCTTCTCGTCCCCCGCGGATTCCCTGTCGGACATCGCGGATCCCAAGGAGTTCCTGTCTGCAGACAGCCTGAACCACGTGCCAACACTATGGGATGTGAACACGCCACAGAACCCCATCGAGGTAGGGGCTGCTCCTCCCTCGTCCTCCCCAGAAGACAGGAGACACCTCAGGCTTCATCCTGTGGGGGTTTTAAGGAGTTAAGAAACCAACCCAGTTCCTTCTGGGTGAAGTTGAGGTGTGATGATGCTGCTCTGCTCTTAGCAGGCACTAGCTCTTTCTCCTGGCAGCCGTGGCAGGGAGGTACATCCCGAGGAATGTGACCTGGACAGGGCACTCGGGAGTGCTGAAGGGATGGGCTCCAGGAAAACCACTCTGACATGGATCATTAACTGCCCCCCACAGCAGCAGCACCTTTTGTTTGTTCTCCAGGGCAAATATTTCAGTTACAATGATGAAAAACTGTCTCAGCTTAAGACTCACCATTTGTGTTTACTTTGTGAGTCCAAGTCCCTGCAAGCTTTCACATCCCGGAGTTTTCCGGGGCGTGGGATCTCCTGGCAATCCCACAGCAGCTCGTGGTCCTGGGCATATTCACCAGCCCCCTGCCATCTGCTCTGCCTCAGCTGGGGCTGGTGATCACCAGGGGCAGCCACCTCCTTGGGGGTTGTTGGAGCCCCATCATCCACATCCTCTGGGTCTGGGTCCTCCCCAAGCTGTGCCGTAGGTTTTCTCTGCAGGTCACTCTTAGGAAGAACAAGGGAAAACACCCAGTTTTCTAAATTCAGGGTGAAGAAAACAAGGGAGAACTAAATATCGTGTGAGACTGACTCATGTGGGCACTGCAGTGTCTCCAGCTTGGTGTCCCTGTCCCTGCCCCTCTCCCGTGCTGTTCCTCACGTCCTGCCCTCGCCCCTTTTGTCCTGTGGAGCACTTGGACTCAGATAAGGCCAATTAGCTCCTTGGAATTCCATTTGTAAACAACTTCCTTTGGAAAGGAATCTCCAGCTATTTTAAACGTTGTCTTATCTGTGTTTTCTGGAGACAGAGATGGTTTGGGCTTTGGGCGGGGTGGTTGCTTTTTGGGTTGTTTTTTAACTGAGTGATGTTTCCTGAGGAGGTGTCAGGGAGGTGCATCCTGGCCAGGAGATTTTGGTTTCATTTTTGCATGGAGGTGGCACTGTGGACCAGGACACTGGGTGAAAGGATTGTCAGACTGACTCATCACTGGCAGCTGCACGTTGGTGCATGATATCAGCAGTTTGGGTAATCTCTCTCTATCCCTTCCCGCATCCTCACAGTGTAGTTTTCCATGGAATTGCAGGAATTTTGGCTTTCCAGCAGCCAGCAGCCAGGGCAGTCACTAAGCTCCAGTACAAATGGAACCTCAGTCACGGTACAGCCGGGCAGATCCATCCTGATCCGCGTGATCCGGGACATCACTGAGCTGTGGCTGTGCAGCCAGCCCTGACCCAGCTGTGCTGGGTTAGCAGGACCGTAGTTTTTCCTGATTTTCTGTTTCAGAGACCCAGGCAGAGCAGGAATGTCAGTCTCTCACAGTTCTGATGTGTGGGATATCCCAGGGGCCAAGCTGGATGCATCCTGTGGGAGACCCACCTGTGGATCCCAGCCCTGTGCCTTGTCCTCTTTAAAAATAAACATTCCAGGCTCCCTGAGAACCCCTGGACTGAGGTTCCCAGTGCTGAGTCTGGAGTGTGGTGTTATGACTGAGGAGGAGAGGGCTGGAGGCAGAGCTGCCTCTGCCCCTGGGGAGAGTTGTTATCCCGAGGAAAGGAGCGCAGCCAGCTCCTTGGCTCTGTCATTCAGGAATGGGCAGTTAGGGAAGAGCTGCCACCCTGTGAAATACTTGTAGGAGCAGCAGACAAAGCAGCTTCCTTTGTAATGGAGTTGGGAAATACCATTTAAAAATAGTCCCTGTCACATGTGTTTTCTCTCATCCGTCTCACACATTCCCAGTGTTTTAAGGCTGGGAAGCACAGATTTGCTTCGGAAGCCTGTGGCTGGAATTTTGGAGCTGCTCATGCAGTTTTTTATAGCTTGTTCACAGCAGTTTACCCTTCTCCCAGCTCAGTACCCAGGGAAGGGATTTACTCAGAGGGGGGATTGGCCTGGAAGCCACATGGGACTGATTCCCTTCCCAGGGAAGTCACGGTGAGGTGGGACAAGATGGAGAATAATGCAGAGAGTCAAAAAATGGAGTAGGGCTGAGGCTGTGACTGTGCAGCTGTCACTCTCTCTCCTGCTTCCAGCCCCGTGTTCTCACAGATCTGTGTTCCTCTTCTCTGGATGTCCTTAACACAGAGGGAGGAGAAAATCAAACTGGGAGGTGAGGGGGGCGGAGAAAGGCAGGAGTTGTACAGGTGGATGATCCAGCTCCCAGTGCAGCTCCTGGTCCCACCTGCTCTGGCCCTCACAGCACATTCTCACCTGTGTGGGTAGTTTCCAAATGCTCTGAGCAACCAAGGTTCCTGTTGCATCCTCTGCAATTGCTGGGGTGGAATGCTGAGTGCCAAGGCTGGATCGGGATAGCAGAGGTTTGTACTTTGGGGATTGGGTGATGCAAAACCAGCCCTGCATTCACCTCCTACTGCTGGAGGTGCCAGAGCACAGCCTGCCCTTCCAGCAGCTCCAGGCCTTTTTCCTGCCTGAGACCAAACTCTGAGCTGGGATTTGTAGGTGGGGATGTTTCACCTGCTCTCCAGATTTGCTGGCACTAAAAGCAGCTCTTCCGTCCAGCTTCCTTCTGGTAATTCTGACTCAGGCTTCCAGGAATGGAGGGTGGGTTTTTTCTTTCTTCTTCTTTTTATTTTTTTTTATCTTATTTAAAAATAGGAGTGTTTATGCCTAAGGTCTTCCCATCTTTCTCTGCTGCTGGTGGAGCAGGAGGCTCTGTGAGCCTGGCACTCTGCGCAGGCTGTAAACTTGGAGCAGTGCTGCTCCTGGAGTTGCCGATTGCTTTGGGTGCCACGAGCTCTGGCCTGACCCTGCTCCTGCTGGGAAATTCCAGGGTGAATTTGTCTGTGTGGGAGCAGACAAAGGATCTCCTTTCCCGAGTCCTCCCAGCCCAGAGTGTCTCGGAGCTCTCTCTGCTCGCTGGCCGTGGCACAGCAGGCTGGATGGTCCAGGGGTCACATGAGTCCAAGGATCTTTGCTGGTGTATTTCTGTGCTTGCTGGGGTCAGAGGGCTGAGGGTTTGGAGCTCTTCCTCACCTGCCCTCTTTGTGTTCCAGCTGTTCTCATCCAGCACACCATTCCCTGGCCTGAATAGCTCCCATGACCACGTTCCTGCTGTTCCCAACACCCCGCTCCTCATCAGCTACCAGGTGAGAGCGAAGCTTGGCCTCAGTGGGATGGGACACCAGGCTCCTGCTGACATCCCAGTGTGGGGGGAGCAGTTCTGACCCTTTTCCCTTCAGAGGGAATGAGACAAGGAAACAGAGGGTCCCTGCCTTCTGCAGAAGTGTGTTGTGTTTCCCGGGGTGGCACCTCCTTGTGTGAAGGGACACTCTGGGTTCTCAGGACTTGGCCCTGTGCTGCTGGCACCACGCTGGTTTAAAGCTGTGCTGGGGGCTCACTCAGGGCAGGTGAGGGCACAGCAAACATCTTTCCCTGGTTTGCTGAGGACCAGGCAGCTCCTGCAGCCCCTGGGCTGGGCTCCCACTGGTGGTTTCCCTTAGTCTGCAGATGAGGTGGATTGTGTCTGGAGGGTTTGGGGGCACTTTCAGTGGCAGGTTGTGGCAGGGCACAGCACTACACGTGTGCACAGCTCAGCTGGAACATTAACCTTGGGTCAATGCTTCTCTCCAGTCTCAGGCTCCTGCAGAGGAGGAGGATGAGGGTGAGGAGGAAGAAACGGAAGAGTTGGGGCAAACGGAGACCTATGCAGAATACATCCCTTCAAAGTGTGAGTGTTGCCATGGGAAGTGCTGTTTGCTCCGTTGTGGGCCAGCCTGTGTCACTGCTCCCTTAATTTCCTGTGAGCAGTATCTGGTGTTTGTTGTGGCACCTCCCAGGCTTGTGGTTTTCTGGGAAAACTCTCCCATGACCGGGGCTGCAGCAGCTGATGAGCTCTGCAGTGCTCCTGAGGTGCCCCTGGGAGTACAGACCTCGACTTACCTGTGCTCTGTTGTCATTTAGCCAAGATTGGGAAGCACCACCCTGACCTGGTGGTTGAGACGAGTACCCTGTCCAGCGTTCCCCCCCCCGACATCACCTACAGCCTGTCCCTGCCGTGCTCCGTGGCTGACAAGGGCTCCCTCTCTGCACTACAGCTGGAAGCAATCATCTACGCCTGCCAGGTACTGCCTGCACCTTGCCCATCTCCTGCACCCCAGTGGAACTGCCTCTGGGGGGGACAGGTGTTCACGTGGCTCAAAGTAATGGAATTCAGGTGATGAAACTCCTTTGGCGTTTGAAACGCCTTGCGAGGGATTATTTGAAGCCAGGGACTTCTGTGGGGTCTGTTGCCCAAAGAGGCAAGAACCCTGGACTTCTGTTGTGGAGAGATGTACATTTTGGGGGCCTTCTCCATGAAGTGCCACTTGTGAGCTTGGCCATGACCCCTGAGCCTTCCTGCCGTCTGAGCAGGACGTGCGTGTGCATCGGTGGGAGGTGTGGAAGGGTTAAGTAGTGCTCACATCAGAGCTGTTAGCAAAGGCAAATCTAGTTTAATTTCTGGTTCTGTCCTTGATTTTGCAGCAACACGAAGTTTTATTGCCCAATGGGCAGCGAGCTGGGTTCCTCATTGGGGACGGTGCCGGAGTGGGAAAGGGCAGGACCGTCGCGGGCATCATCTTTGAAAATTATCTTAAAGGGAGGAAAAAAGCTCTGTGGTGAGTTGCTGGGGTTTTTTCTCTCTTTTCCCGTAAGACCTTGGAGTTAGTTTGGATCTAGAAGTAAGGAATTCCTTAGTGCTGATGTTGGCTTTAGAGTTGAGTCATGCTGTGGCCTTGGGTAAGTCGTTTCCACCTCTTACTGCCTGGTTGCTGCCTGAGAAATGGGAATATTCCGCCTGCAGCAGGGATGGAGGATGAGTCACTGTGAAATAGCAGGTTTTGTGCTCCCAGGGGTGCGACACTGGGCTGGCCCTGCTCTCTCTGGGCTCTGGAGGGTGTTCATGGGCTTCCTGGGTGCAGGTCACACTCAGCCTGTGCCGGGGGGCAGCTCTCAGATCTCAGGTTGGGCTGTGTGGGCAGTGGAGATGTGACAGCTCTGCACAGCTCCTCCTGCTTTGGTCAGAGCTGTTAATCACTGGGAGCCTGCACTGCCTGGGGACATCCCCAGCCCCAACTGCCCTGGGAATAACCAACCCCAGGAGGAGAGAACCCACCCCGCTCTCACTTCACAGGTTCAGCGTCTCCAATGATCTCAAGTACGATGCTGAGAGAGACCTGAAGGACATCGAGGCCTCCCACATTCCTGTGCATGCTCTGAACAAGGTAGGAGAGGAGCTGCAGGGCTGCTCTGGAGTCAGCCCATGGGAGCAGTTGGAGGCTCTGCCAGGGCATGTGGGGCAGCATCACCTCTGCAGCCACAGACACTGAGCTGCCTGTGTTCCCTCCTCCCAGCCCTCTTCCCACTCGGGGCTCCAGCTATTTTTGTGCCTGGTGGAGCTGCAGGGGGAGCACAGAGCTGTTCCCTGCAGGGAGTGGGAAGTGTCTGCAGGCACGTGCGAGTACAGCAGGACGGGAACCTCCTTCACCATTCCTGAGGAATCCTGTGGAGGGAACCTCTCTGGGAGATGTGCTCTGCTCTTCTGGGCCAGCCTTTGCCAGTGCTGGTTCATGGAACCACTTCTCAGAGCCTGTAGGGAGCGCAGAGGTGCCCGGCCTGCTGCCTGGCAGACCCATGGAGCATGTGGGCATTTCCCCCAGATGAGCAAATTAGAGGATTTTCAGGCTTTCTTCAGTTACTCAGAGATGAGGCTGGAGTGTTTCTCAAAAGCACGATCAGCATTTGTGTGATAATTATTCACAGGGCTCTTTGTGACCTGCTTGAGACTCTGTCCAGTGTTTTCCAGTTCACTGAAACCCTCTCCTCTGGTTTTAATGGCATTGAACAACCAGCTTTTACAAAGTCCATAGAAACCACAGGTGCTTGGCATCTCTGAATGCCCTCCCCTGAAAGGGATTTTGTTTTCAGCCCCAAAACACCTTAAATGGAATGTTCTTCAGCTTGGGACCAGGGGTTTTACCCCTACCTTGGATTTCATTACAGGTGGCACCCATGGCAGTGGGACAGGCAACAATCTCACCTGGTCAAAGAGAAAATGATTTTCTAGAAGGAATTGCATCAGACAGGAGAGTTCAAAGCAACGAAACACTCTAAACTGTTGCTTAAAAAAATGAAGTGCTTTTTTGGCCAGAAAATCGCCGTCCTCGCGTGGTCCCCACAGCTCCCTGCAGGCGCCCAGATGTGCTGACACATTGGCTGGGGCACTTCTCCAGACATTTACAGTCCCTGTCATCACCCTGTCTCAGTGCCAGTAGAAATGCCGAAGGCATCAGCTGCTCACAGCGTTTTGCCTGTTCTGAGCTCAGCCCGGGGTTTGTTCTGGATCAGGAGTGTGTGTCCCTCGGCCTTGGCTGGGGGCAGGGAGGGCGTGACGTGCCTGGGCAGCTATGATGAGTGTGTGTGCTCTGCTTCTGCCTCCCTGCAGATTAAATACGGCGACACAGCTACCTCAGAAGGAGTCCTCTTTGCCACCTACTCGGCGCTGATCGGCGAAAGCCAGGCCGGGGGACAGCACAGGACGCGCTTAAAACAGATTCTGGACTGGTGCAGGGAAAACTTCGATGGAGTTGTATCCTTAATCAAAACCCAAACAGTCTGAAAGTGGAGAGAGAGGAACTGCTGCCTGTGGTTGTGCTTCATGAGGGAACAAAGAGCTCGGGGCCATGTGAAGTCACGGGAGCTGCCGTGGGAGCAGCGGTGCCTGCGGGAGGTATTTCAGTGCTGGGAGCACACGAATCCCCCACACCCACATCTCCTCCTCCTCCTCCTGCCAGGTTGCCATTAAGGGGAGGAGGGGAAGAGGCAGCTGGGATTAACCTTTTCACATTCCTCTCCCTCAGCATTACAAGACAAAACACACCTTGGAGGTGAAGGGAGAGGGAGGCGGAGATGACTCAGGGCCTGAGGAGTGGGCAAAGCCAGCAGATTCCATGTGTGGGGAACGAGTGGGTCCCTCCTGGGACTGGGTGTTTGGTTGGAGGAAGGCAGCTTGGCTGTGTTTTCTGTCTGCTCCCATCCTCGGGATGCAAATAGATCCTTTCTCCTTAACTGACATTCCCCTGCAGATTGTGTTTGATGAATGCCACAAGGCCAAAAACGCCAGCTCCACCAAAATGGGCAGAGCGGTGCTGGACCTGCAGAACAAGCTGCCTCAGGCCAGGGTTGTCTATGCCAGTGCCACAGGTGAGCTGCCCTGCTCAGGGTGTGGCTGTGAGGAGTGGCAGGTCTGCTCTGACCTGAAGGTGTGAGTGTGTGTGCTGAGAGCACGAGGTTGTGCGAGGAGAGGTGGTACTGCAAGGCTAGAGAGGAGCTCAGAGTGCCAAGATCTGCCCCAAGCCCCATCACTGATGTTACCTGTAGCTTTTTGGCAGGTCAGACTAATTTCTCTCCGGTTTAACTTGTTCCTTGCCAGCTGTTCCAGCTGTGTGGTCACACTTACCCACTCACTGTAGGGAGGGCAACGTTTGTAAAGGTCTCCTAAGGCACAGTGGCAAATGCCAACCTCTTCAGAGTTCTCTTCACTTGAGTCACAGCTGTTCCCAGGTGCTGTGGGTTTGCTGACAGTGAATTCTGCCCAAACAGGTGCCTCGGAGCCAAAAAACATGATCTACATGAGCCGCCTGGGGATCTGGGGGGAGGGCACCCCGTTCCGAGCCTTCGATGAGTTCCTGCACGCCATCGAGAAGAGGTGAGTCCTGTCCAGCCCCTGAGGTGGAGCTGTGGGACCTGGGGGCAGTGGGGTGGGCAGCATGAGCCAGGGAGGAGCTGGGGCTGCAGAGGGGTCAGTGCTGGGGGTCAGTGCTGGGGGTCAGTGCTGGGGTCAGTGCTGGGCCCCACAATTGTCGCCCTCTCGCAGGGGGGTCGGAGCGATGGAGATCGTGGCCATGGACATGAAGGTCAGTGGGATGTACATTGCCCGGCAGCTCAGCTTCACTGGAGTGACCTTCAGGATCGAGGAGATCCCGCTGGACGAGCAGTACAAGGCTGTCTATGACAAGGCAGCCAAGCTGGTGAGTTGGGCCCGTTGTAGTGGGAGGCTCAGGTTCACCCATGCTTTGGGGCATGGCCACTGGTATGTGGGAGGGTTTGAGGCCCCTAAATGTGGCCATGACCTCAAACATAAGAAAGAAAAGGGGTACACAACGCTCAGCTGATGTAAAAAAACCCACCACCTTATACGTTTTTGCTTCTGTTTGAAAGCTCCATATCTGCAAAGCAGAGCTGTGTCCTGCTGATGCAGAGGATGACCAGAGCGCTCATTCAGCCCAGCACAGCGACACAAACACTGATCCTAAAGCAGATTGTCAGCCCCCAGACCGCTCTGATCACCTCCTGGAAGCGAGGATATTAACTGGTGCCTCTCGCTGTCGTCCGCAGTGGGCAGAGGCCTTGGTGGTGTTCCAGCAGGCAGCCGACTGCATCGGGCTGGAGTCCCGCAAGTCGCTGTGGGGTCAGTTCTGGTCGGCTCACCAGCGCTTCTTCAAGTACCTGTGCATCGCTGCCAAGGTGCGGCGGCTCGTGGAGCTGGCCCGGGAGGAGCTGGCCAGGGACAAGGTACTCCTTCCCCAGGCATTACCCTCTCTTGGGGTGTGGGGGATGTGGGCAGGCTGCTCTGGGATGGGATTTCGGGTCACATTCGAGCTGAAAGTGTCCAAGGCCAGGTTGGACGGGGCTTGGAGCAACCTGGTGCACTGCAAGGTGTCCCTGCCCGTGGCAGGGGGTGGGACTGGATAAGCTCTAAGGTCCTTTCCAACCCAAACCATCCTGGGATTCCAGAAGAGGTATCAGACCCTTCACCTTGAGCACCCCTCTGTCCTTTCATCCACCTGGGTGCACCTTGGAGGTTTTAGGCAGAAAATCCCTGGCACAGGTCTGTGCTCAGTCAGCCTCTGTGGGGTCAGCACAGGGGGCTGTTGGGTGCTGAAAGATTTGAGAGATGGTTCTTCATCGGGAGCCCTGCCAGGGGCCCAGCATGGATTTATTTGGGACAGGGTTCAAGGGGAGTCCCTGGGTCTGGGAAATACCTCTTGAGGCTGTAGCCCTGACAGCTCCCTGTGCCATCCCTCGTGTCCCCCAGTGCATCGTCATCGGCCTGCAGTCCACGGGGGAGGCTCGCACCAGGGAGGTCCTGGACGAGAACGATGGGCACCTCAACCGCTTTGTCTCTGCTGCAGAGTGAGTTAAACATCCCTGCTTTCCTCTGGGGGTGCGTGGGAGGCCAGAGGAGTGGGAGGAGAGCTCCTGCACAGAACACTGGCTGTTCTTGAGATGCAGTTTGATGTCACCTCCCCCTGTGCTGTGGAGAGGACACTTGGGGGGGTCCAGGGGGCACTGTGTCTTCAGTGGGGCTGTTTGAGCTGCATCCTGGATTTCAAAGTCTCCTGTGGCCCAGACTTGCACTCTCTACACACATAAAAGAACTGGCAGGTGTAGGAGAGCCAGGAGTGGAGCTCAGATGTAGTTTGTGTGTGTCAGGTTCTGGAAAAGGAGGGTGTCGACATGAAAGG
>JAWWES010000082.1:2088233-2166689 GCA_035583135.1 Lophotriccus pileatus
TAGGAGAGCCAGGAGTGGAGCTCAGATGTAGTTTGTGTGTGTCAGGTTCTGGAAAAGGAGGGTGTCGACATGAAAGGGGTGAGCCAGCAGCAGGACTTGTGCTGCCCACTCAGCAGGGTGAGGCTCCTGCTCCCCCTCCTGCTGCAGCTCCCAAAACACCAGCCCATCCCAGGCTGAGCCTGCACAGGTGGTGACAAAAGCCTGGGACAGGGGGTGGGTTGTGTTTCCTTTGCAGTGCAGGGCTGTTTTCTTCTGAAGTGACTTCTGATGCAGGTGGGGGCAGTGAGAGATGCCAGAGACGGTGCTTTCCTCCCCTGGTGGTGGGTTTGGGTTGGTCTGTGTGACTCCACTTCTCCAGCCCAAAGCACAGTTTGGTGACAGTGCACAGGGCAGGTCTGGCAGCTGCTTGGGTGATTCGGTCTCTTGATCTTTTGGCTTGGTTTCCATGTCACAGGACTCAGGTGTAGAGGACAGCACAGTCCCTGGAGCCGGGGGGTCCCACACTGTGACTGTCTGTGGCCCAAGGGTGGGAATTCTGTGCTCCTGAGCCCTGGCTGGAGCACTGAGTGTCTCCTGGCATCTGCTCAGCCTCCAAATGTTGTCCTGGTGTTCCAGCACTTTGGGGGATTTCTGGAGGGGAGTGTGCTGGGAAGGAGTGGCTGGTTAAAGATGCCGAGAAATGGGGTTAAAAATAAACATTGTTCTGTGAGTGGATTCCAGCCCAGGGCTCTGTCTGCAGGGAAACAGGGCGAGTGCCAGGAAATGAGTGGAATTGCACGGCAGGGAGGCTCCAGAGTGAGTGTTCTTTTGGGCAGGGTCACCCCAGCCCACGGGACGAGGGGCCATTCTCGGTGCCACAGAAGTGCAGCCACAGAGCTCTGTCCCTCGGGGGAGCAGTGTGGTTCCTGCCCCCTCAGCCCCTCACACTGAGGGTCCTGGAGCTCCCTCCCCAGTCCCCAAGGCTCCCTGTCCTCACACAGGGGAGTTCTCACGTTCATCCTCTCACCTGTCACTTGCAACATTTGGGGTTTGGGGTTTTTTATCAAGCAGAGCTTGTTCAGCACCTCCTTCTCATTGTCCTGAGGGTTCATCCACACAGTCAGCATTTAAACATTTGCTCTTTGATTGGTAGAACAACCCACAGAAATCTTTGGGGGTTATTTTTTCTGATGGTTTTTCCCATTCACCTGAAACCACAACGGATCCATGTTCTGCCACTTGGTTTTGTGGGAAGCAGGCCCACAGCCAGGGGATCAGAGGACTTGGTGGAGCACATTTGTTGGATGGCCTGGCAGTGGTCTGTGCTCTCAGGGCATGGGGAGAGGCTGGACACTGGGACTTACTGGATTTTTGATGTAACAGCTTCCCAGTGTGGGGTTTCCCATTTAAAGCTCCCTCTTGGTTGCTGTGTAAAAGTCCTGCAGCCTCGACACAGTCTCAGGCTCCAGGAGCTGTCCCGTGTCCAGGGCTGGCTGAGGCTGTGCTGGCAGCCCTGGGGCAGGACTGACCTCTCTTCCACAGAATGTGGGGCTATCCCAAATACACACTGGTTACATGCTCCTGGTAGCTGGAATAAATTTTGCATCTTACTTTCAGAGGCGTCTTTCTATCACTAATTCAGAAGCACTTTCCTTCAACCAAAAGAAAGAGAGAAAAAGGAACTGGCATTAAAAGAAAACGTAAGAGCTCCCTCACTCCCAGCCTCCTGCCCTGCTGCTCCCCCCCAGCCACTCACTTGTTCTCTGCCTCTTGCCCTTCTCCCCACTCCATGCTTTTTGCTGCTCTCCTTGCTTTCTGTTTGCCCTCCCACACATCTCCTGTCGCTCCTTCCTCTGGAGGACAGCAGGTCTGGGTCATCCACCCTTCTGCCTCTGCCTCACTGCAGTGCAGGGCCTGCCCCTGCCCCGTGGCTGTGCCCCCTTCCCTCAGCCTGGATGGGGCAGATGGCACAAGGGCTGGCCGGTGTCCGAGCCCTCCTGCAGCGAGGGGGTCCCTCCGTGACACCTTTCACAGGGTGTCCTGGGGAAAAAATCACTCCCCTGCCAAATTATTGGCTGTGGCTGCGAGTAAGAAGAGTTTGGGGATTTCTCCTCTAGTGGGATGTAAAAAAGGGGGAAGAGGGGGCAGCAGCACTGGCAGGTTGTGGAGCTGGTCTGTGAACCCTCTCATGTAGCAGAGGCACGTCTTGCTGTGCTTGGAAGCAAACAGTGTCCCAAAACACTGGTACCTTCCCATGTCCTGCACACTCCTCTGGAAGCAGTCCCTTGGGATTACTTCTCTGAGGAGCTGGCACTGCTCAGAGCTGGCCATGTGTCCATCCTGACGTGTGCAGCCAACTTTCAGCCCTGCTCAGGAGCGCCTTGTTCTTCCTTTCTCTCTCTTCCTTTCTCCTTCCCGCTCTCCCTCCCTCCCTACCTTCCCCCCACCTCTGAGGCTCTGTTTTTCCGAGGTCAGCCTGTCATTTGGGGCAGTCCCAGCTGTTTTGGGATTCCCCCTCCTCTCTCTGAGCTGCCCTGCGCTGGTGCTCCCCGGGGCTGGTGTGGTGACCCGCTGGCTCTCCGTGCAGGGCGGCCGAGGGGCCGGTGGCCCAAGGCTCTGCGGGGCCTGTGTGACCCGGGGGTCATCAAGATCAGCGACGACAGCAGCACCGAGTCCGACGACTCGCCCAGCGACATCAACTCCTCCCCGGAGTCCCTGGTCGAGACCGACGACGTCATCTTCGTGGAGCAAACCTACACCGGCTGCGCTGCCGAGGGTGAGCGGCTCTGGGGCGGGGCAGTGGGATGGGGCACTGGGTCCTGCAGGGAATTGCAGCCCCTCCGGGCTCGGGACAGCCTCGTGACCTTGGCTGGTTTCTGTACTGATGGTCACACTGGGGTTTGTGAGGTGAATCCAAATTTACCTGCTGTGATCAGCGAGCAGGAGGGATTTGCCCACTGTCCTTCCACTACCAAAATGGGGAAGCCCAGAGGGAATTCACTCTGTGCTCAGCAGCATTTACTGCAGGTCACGGTGTCTTTGCCTATGATAGTGCCCCCAGAAACCCTCTGAGACAGCCTCTTTCCCCTCTCTGAGTTGCAGTTACCAGGTAACTCAACTTTTGTCTTTTCCATTGCAGGTGGTTTTCACATGCTGCCTTCCCAGAAAGAGCTGCATGGCCTGAGAGAGCTGGAGATCGTGGAAAAGATGAAGCAGGACCTGCTAGCAAAAGTGCAAGCACTGGGCAAAGAGCTACCTCTCAACACCTTGGATGAACTGATCGATTACTTTGGGGGCCCGGAGAACGTGGCTGAGGTATCCCCACCATCAGGAGTGTGTTTTGGTGGCAGGGTGATAGGGAAAAGGAACACCTTCTGCTAGATCAGGTTACTCCAAGCCCTGTCCAACCCGGCCTTGGACACTTCCAGGGATGGGGCAGCCACAGCTTCTCTGGGCAACCTGTGCCAGGGCCTCCCCACCCTCCCAGGGAAGAATTTCTTCCGTAAAAAAAAAAAGGTTCCTGCTGGCAGAGGGTTTCCTCTGCCTGGCACTGTGGAAAAGCTGCTGCCAGGTGTGTGGCTGGGCCGTGGGGTGTCCCCTCTGACAGCCCCTCTCTGTGCGCAGATGACGGGCCGGAGGGGCCGCGTGGTCCGCAGGCCCGACGGCTCCGTGGTGTTCGAGTCCCGCGCCGAGCAGGGGCTGTCCATCGACCACGTCAACCTCAAGGAGAAGGAGCGCTTCATGAACGGGGAGAAGGTGAGTCGGGGCTGAGCTGAGGGGAGGGAGGGTGCCTGTGCTCCCCGTGCCCTGCCAGCCTCGGACCTGCAGCTCTCTGCTGGTCTGACCTGCTGGACGCTGCAAGGACTCCCGGACCTCTCTGCTGGGGCTGCTCTTGTGCTCGGGCCTGTGTCCTGAAGCAGCTTCACACGTGTCCAGAACCTCACTCTGTTCTCACTTGTCTCTCCTGCAGCTCGTAGCCATAATCTCGGAGGCCTCCAGCTCAGGGATCTCCCTCCAGGCAGACAGACGGGTGAAGAACCAGAAGCGCCGGGTGCACATGACGCTGGAGCTGCCCTGGAGCGCGGACCGGGCCATCCAGCAGTTCGGTGAGGGCTGATGTCCCTGGCACTGCCCCTGCCCCGAGAGGCAGCCAGGCCGTGGGGCCCGGGCGTGCTGGGAGGGATGGCTGTGGTGGCTGCCCGAGCCAGGCTCGTGCCACAGCCAGGCAGGTGCGTTTTGGAGATGTCTCTGTGGGAAAAGGACAGAGCCACAGTCACAGCCACACACCCTGTTGCTGCTGAGACTTGGCAGAGCCAGGCTTACAGTGCTGAGCTGTGGGGCAGGGTGAGCAGGATGGGTGTTATTTGGCTTCCCTGGTTATGCTCCTGCTCCAGACAGGCCGCCCCAAGCTGCCCTTCCAGCCCTGTTCTCGTGTCCCCGCAGGCCGAACGCACCGATCGAACCAGGTCTCTGCTCCGGAGTACGTGTTCCTGATCTCGGAGCTGGCAGGGGAGAGGAGGTTTGCATCCATCGTGGCCAAACGCCTGGAGAGCCTGGTGAGTGCCCACAGCAGGGACGGGCTGTCGGCTCCACTTCCCTCTGAGGACATTCCGTGGTGGGGCTCCTGCTGGCACGGCCAGTGGAACTGGGGGATTGGGTCACCCCTGGCTGAAGGCACTGCAATTGTGGAATGCAGAAGGCTTTTAGCAGCCTGGGATTTGGGAAAGGAAGTGAGGAAGAATATGTAATCAAGGCGTTGGGAGGAATTTCAGGGAAGCAGAACCCAATTCCAGATGCTGGAATTCCCCTACTATTACCAGAGCATACATTTTATTCCCAAAAAGCTGGTGAAATAATTAATAGAATAATGAGTTAGTTTCATTTTCTTCACTTCTGATAAATCCCCCAATCCTCTGGTAAAGTCTCAGTATCCCTGAGGACACTGCTTCCCCATGGCTGATTCCCAGCCTGGCCTCTTCCTTTGGCCATTCTTCCCTGGTGTTTTGCAACAGCTCAGAGTCATGTTTTCTTCCATCTGCCTTCCCAGGGTGCCTTAACTCACGGGGACCGACGGGCCACCGAGTCCAGGGACCTCAGCAAGTACAACTTCGAGAACAAGGTGACAGGGCTGCTCTGGGGCAGCGTGGCTGAGGGGGCTGGAGGAGCTGGGAGAGCCTGTGGTGGGATCAGAGCTGGGAAGAGCATTGGTGGCACCTGCAGGCAGGGCCCGGCCTAGCACACAGCTCCTTCTGCTCCCAGATCCTGCTGCTCCCAGCTTCCTTCTGCTCCCAGATCCTGCTGCTCCCAGCTCCTGCTGCTCCCAGCTCCCCGGGCACGGGAGCCAGGGCTGGGGGGAGGACTCTGGTGTCGGTTCCTCCCACGTGTGACTCTCATCTCCTCCCACAGTATGGGGCCAAAGCCCTGGACAGGGTCCTGTCCACGATCCTCAGCCACATGGAGAACAGGGTTCCTGTGCCCAAGAGCTACGAGAGACGGGAGGCCGACTTCTTCTGTGGTAAGAGCACTGCCAGCTCCAGGGTTTCTCCTGGCCATGGTAGTCTCGGGTTTGGGACACTGGAAGAGCTGAGGAGAAGGTCAGAGAGAGGAAATGGGGAGGGAAATGCCACTGGCTCAGCAGCTCACTGTGAGTGGGGAGATATCGCCCTGCCAGGCACAGGGAGAGGCTGAGCTGCCAAACCACAGGCACTGCTGGAGGGGAGCAGCCCCTCAGGACTGCTGAGGGGAGGCTTAAACCCCAAAACACACAAAGTGTCTTCTGCCATTCCAGAGATGAAGCAAGGGCTGATCTCCGTGGGTGTGTTCTGCAGTCAGCTGAAGTACGGCGCTGTCTCGGTGGAGAAGGGTACGTGTCGAGCTGTCCTGCCCAAAGCAGGGGGTGAACACAAGGGGCAGGGGTGTCATGGCCCACCCAGCCTCGGGGGGTTTGTTGGGCAGGGTGTTTACCTTGAAGGGAAGGTCCTGTGGGAGCGGCCTGCGCTGCAGATCCCATGGCCCCGCACATGCCATGGCCCTGAAGCTGTTCCCAGCCCCCAGGAACAGCCCTTGGGCTGGGCTGCTGTTGGAAGGGGTGCTGTGGGGCTGGTTGGGGGATCTTTTGGAGGGGGCCGATGCGTTCTGTGCCTGTGTTCCCTGACCTGCTGTGCCCTTGCAGACTGCTCCATCACCAAATTCCTGAACCGCATCCTGGGCCTGGAGGTGGACAAGCAGAACATGCTGTTCCAGTATTTTTCTGACACCTTTGACTATCTGATTGAGAAGGACAAGAAGGAGGGCAAATACGACATGGGCATCCTTGGTATGGCGAGGGCGGGGTGGCCACAGCTCTGCCTCCTGCCCCAGGGGTTCCCTGTTCCTCCCTGTGCTGGCTGAGGGTGGTTCCCCACTGCAGTGTCCCCACCCAGCACAGACCCTGAGGCCCAAGGAGGCGGTTTGGGTGGGTTTTCCTTACAACAGCCTTTTCTCCTTCCACAGATTTAGCACCAGGAGTGGATGAGATCTATGAGGAGAGCAAGGAGGTCTTCCTGACCCCGGGGCACCCGCAGGACGGGCAGGTCGTGTTCTACAAGGTGGGCTCCTGTCTCTGCCTGGCTCTGGGCTGCAGCAGCACCAGGGCTGTGCTGAGGGTGGGATTTGTGAGGCACTTGTCCTGTCCCTGGAGTTACAAATCCCTCTGTGTGTCCCTGTTCAGATCAGCGTCGACAGAGGCTTAAAGTGGGAAGAAGCTTATGAGAAGTCTCTGAAACTGACAGGAGCCAATGAAGGGTTCTACCTCTCCTACAAGGTATGTCCCTGGGCTCTGCCAGGGTGGCACCTCAGCCCAGGGGTGGCTCCAGTGGGAGATCTGCCATGGCTCTATGGGGTCCATGTCTGACCTCTTCCTGAGGGCTGGAAGATGCCTCCAAGAACCTCCATCCTGGAAGGAAGGGGTTAGTTTAGGGAAACCTGGGCTTTGGGGGGAGAGGCTGTGACTGTAACCATCAGCTGTACCCCACAGATGCGAGGCAGCAAATACACCTGTCTGCTGGCAGAGCAGAGCCGTGGGAAGAACTTCATCCTCTACAAGCCAAATATTGGGAAGCAAAGCCAGCCCGAGAGCCTGGACAGCCTGCAGAAGAAGTACCGGCGGGTAGGGGGGAGCTGCTGCCTCTGCTGAGGGGGCTGTGGGAGTTTGGAAGGACATTCCCTCTGACCCCATCACAGCTGCTCAGGATCCTGGTGTGGCTGGGCAGGGGTGGCATGTCCTGACTCCCAGCCCCAGATTTCACATCTCTGCTGGGTGTTGGGCAGTGTGAAATCCCTAATGCTGAGCGTTGTGCTGCAGGTGGTGCCCGAGGAAGCCAAGGAGCACTGGGAGAGCAGCTACCACTTCTCCTTGAAGAACTGTAACCATGCCGTGTGGTAAGGCAGCTGCAGCCCCAGCCTGGCACAGAATCCCAGGGTGGCTTGGGTTGGAAGGCACCTTAAATAAAGCCCATCCAGTTCCGTGGCAGGGACACCTCCCACTACCCCAGGTTGCTCCAAGCCCTCTCCAACCTGGCCTTGAGCACGGTCAGGGATGGGGCAGCCACAGCTTCTCTGGGCCAGGGCCTCACCACCCTCACAGGGAGGAGTTTCTTCCCAATATCCCATCTAAATCTCCCTTGTTTCAGCACAAAGGCACTAAGCACGTCCTCCCTCCCCAGGCAGGGCCTGTGCTCGGGGGTCCCTGGCTGTAGCAGTGGGGGAGGCTGAGGGGAGGAACCTGCCATGCTCTGGGAGCCCCTGCTCATCCTGGTGGTTTTCTCCCCTGGTGACTGAAGGAACAAGAGCTGCAAGCTGATCCAGGAGGGAAAGGAGTGCTTCCAGGGCATGCGGCTGCGGCACTACTACATGTTGTGCGGGGCCCTGCTGCGGGTGTGGAGCAGGATCGCCGGCATCATGGCCGACATCACCGCCAGCAGCTACCTGCAGATCGTCCGCCTCAAGACCAAGGAGAAGAAGAAGCAAGTTGGTGGGTGAAGTGCTGAGGAGGGGGAGGGCAATGGGATGAAGGGGTCCAGCTGCCCAGCACCAAGATTCCCTTCCGGAAAAGGGGCGCGTTCCAGCCTGGGAGCGCCCGCTGCTGAGGCGGGAACGATGGAGCTGGGTTACCCTGCATTGGGGTGTGAGCCAGGCCTGTGCCCTCCAGCACCCCGGTGCTGCTGCCCTTCCCTCTGTCCCCACAGTGCCCCATCCCTTCCCTGCTGCGGGGACTGATGTCTGCTCCTCCCCCAGGGATCAAGATCCCCGAGAGCTGCGTCCACAGGGTGCGGGAGGAGCTGAAGCAGATGGACGAGGACGTGAAGCGGAAGCACAGCCGGCTGCTCCAGGCCCAGGAGCAGGGCCCTCCCTTCTCCCTGCCCCTGCACCTCCTGCCAGGGCCCAGGCTACCCCTGTCCTTGCCCTCCCTGTGCCAGGACGAGATCCTGGACTTGACCTGCAGCCCTCCCAGCAACAGCATTTCCGACGTGGTGATGAACCCGGAGCCTGGAGCGCTCTGCTTCCCCTCGGAGCCCCCCCTGCAGCCCCACCAGCAGCACCACTTGCCCTTTTGCTTTGGCCTGGAGGGCGGTGTGACCCCCGGCCCCTCCCGGCACGAGCCCCCCGCCCGGCCTCCCCTGCAGCAGCCCCAGGAGGATTTTCTCCAGCAAGATGGGAATATCAATTTTAGAGAGATCCTGGAGGACATGCTGAGGACGTTCCCCCAGGACAACCTGCTCCCCCCGGAGCGGCAGAGCGTGATCCAGTTCAGCGGGCCACACCTGGAGTTCTGAGCGCCAGCCAGGAGTGCCGGCGGGGCTGTGGGTCTGTGTCCTCTGGTGCAGAGGTGAGAGCTGAGGAGCCCTGAATTCCCTGCTGGTTTGGAGTGACCGTTCTGTGGTTCCGAGGGAGGGAACGGGTTTGGGTGGAACGTGCCTGGGGGAGCCGAGTGGGTCCCGCTGGGCAGAGGGGCTCTGCTGTGTCAAGTCCTGCTCACAGGTCAGTGCCCGTGTGGGACTGAGGGGAGACCCCCACAGACTACTGAGTGTCCCAGCCAGGCCAGGCCTTGCCCAGCCCTCCAGCCCAGCGCTCTGCGGGGCCGCAGCCGGGCTCCGCAACCCCCCGCTCGCTGGCGCTGGTCCGCTGGGGAAGGGTGGGAGCCCTTGGGCTGCCCCAGCCTGTGCTGGAGGGCTGGGATGAAGGGCAAGGGAATGCTGTCCCAGCAGAGTTGGGAGCTGCTGAGCTCAGCTGTCCTCAGGTAGGGCTGAGCCGGTGTATTGAGAGACCCAAAACTGCCTGCACTGCCCTTCCCTTCCCGGGAAGGAACCTTGGGCTGCTGAGCTCTGGGGGAGAGGCTGGAGCTGGATGCACCCCCCCAGTGACAGAGCTTGGGTCTGTCAGAGCTCAGCCAGGCCAGGACCAGTGGGGTTCCCCGGAGCAGGAGGGCCACGTGTCCTCCCCCGTCCTGCACTTTAACCTCGCCGGGTCGCCATGACCAGCCCTGCTTTGGCCAGTTTCTGCTGTCAGATGTTGTCCCTTCACCTGCTGTCCTGCTGGTCCTGCACTGTCCTTGGCTGGGACAGGGACCCCGGCCCGAGGGTCTGGTACTGGGCAGCCCAGCCCTGGCCACTGCTGGCCTTGGGAACAGCCACTCCCAGGCCCTGAAAGGGAAGAGCTCCGTGGTGAGAGCTGAGTGTGCAGTGTCAGGGTCGCTGCTCAGGGATGTGCACTGTGAGAGTCACTGCCTGGGGTGTGCAGAGTCACTGTTCAGGGTGTGCAGTGTCACTGTTCAGGGTGTGCAGTGTCACTGTTCAGGGTGTGCAGTGTCACTGCTCAGGGTGTGCAGTGTCACTGTTCAAGGTGTGCAGTGTCACTGCTCAGGGTGTGCAGTGTCACTGTTCAAGGTGTGCAGAGTCACTGTTCAAGGTGTGCAGTGTCACTGCTCAAGGTGTGCAGTGTCACTGCTCAAGGTGTGCAGTGTCACTGCTCAAGGTGTGCAGTGTCACTGTTCAGGGTGTGCAGTGTCACTGCTCAGGCTCTGCAGTGTCTGTGGCACTGCCTGGGATGCGCAGTTTGGCTACTCCTGCTGCAACCTCGCTCGGATACCAAAGAGCAAAGGCTGTTTTGCAAGCACTGCCCCACCCCCCCATCCCACAGCCGGACCAGCCGCCTCCTCCCAGGACAGAGTTGGCCCTTGGCCACCCCCTGCACCTTTCCAGCAGCACCTCCCCTGAGCTGCTCCTCTGCCAGCCTCCAGCCTCCCCTTTGCCGTGTTTCCTTTCTCTGCTGTCACTCATCGAGGTGTTTCCTACAAGTGGCACTGGGATGTTTCCAGGGGGAGAACCTGGGACCTTCCCCTGACCCCCTGCCAGGCTGGAGTCAGTCCCTGCTGTCAGGGGCACCATTCACTGCACCCAAGGAAACCTCCTTTACCTCAAAGTGATCACCAAAGATGGGGGGAGTCCCCCGTGCCCCTCCCCAGGCCCTGCTGCTGCCCTGGGGGCTCCTGCTCTGCCCCAGCTCTGCTCCTGTCCCCCCAGCCCCCCGGGGCAGAGCCAGGCTGCCCCTCCCCACCCCTCCCCTATTTAAAGCACGTCCCAGCCCTCGCCCTGGCAGAGAGGCCCCCCCTGCACCTCCGGGATCTCGCTGGGGCTGAATTCTCGGCAAGGAGGGAAAAGGATGCCAGGAAAACGCAGCTCAGAGAGGCTGAAACTCAGGAATAACGAGGGGGAACTCCCACCGGAGCCTTACCTGGTGGCTTTGACCTTAACTTTAAAATATATGCAATCCTCCCTCCCTGCTCTCTGGGAAGACACAGAGCACCTTCAACGAATCCCTTCCCTGCCCCAATCCTGTGTTTTGTCAGGGTTAATAATATGTAACGTTATCTTTTAACTAAATTATTCTGCCGTTGTCCTACTGATTGTATTTTTAATGAGCCCCCGTTCTCTTCCCTGATACCTTTTTGTTGGCACTTTTTAATCTGCTTGTTGTTTGCCTTTGGTTTCTATGTGTATTTATAACTGATGGAGTTGTACATATGTAAAGAGATTTTTTTAGAATATGTGCCTTGGACTAATAATTCCTCAATTTTCTACTTGCCTCAGAAGGATAATTTTTCATTCTGCTCAGTAAAAATGCAACAGAAGCCACATGTGAGATTTCTGTAAGTCCCAGCTCTGTCTGTCTGTCTGTCCAACCTGCCCCAAGATCCCAGTGGGACTTGGATCAGGAATCCCTGGGTCAGGGTCCTGCTGGCAGCTGGACTTTGTACCTCCCACGTCAGCTCGGTGGCATTGAGGGCTGTTGTCCCAAGCCTCCCCCTCTCCCTGGGAGAAGCTGCTGCCCTTGCAGAGGAGGATCCTTGCTGGAGAAGGATCCTTGCTGCATCCAGCCACGGTATGGCCTTGGCTGAGGCGGCTCTGCTGGGCAAACACAGATAAAGGAGCCTCTGTTTGTCCTGTTCCTCCCCCAGGAGCTGCTGCGGTGCCGGGATGTCTCGCCCGGGCACTGCCGGCCCCTTAGCCCAGGGGGGTGGGACAGGGTGAGCCCCAGCCAGTGATCCAGGCCCAGGCTGGGGAACAGCTCCCAAAAAACAGCCCCCAAAACCAGCCCCCCCCGCCCCAGTGGGGTCCTCCAGTATCCCTGAGGGGCCAGGCTGCAGGCAGGGCGGGGGAGTCAGACTTGGGGGACTCCAGTGAAGACCCCGGGGCTCTTCCCGCTCCCTCCCATCCCTGCTGAGGATGAGGCTCCCTGGGGGTCTGCAGATGTGAAGGGGAGATCCAGCACCCCCCAGGCCCTGGGGAAGAGGCACTCTGTTCCTGCACAGCTCTGGCAGAGCCTGAGCTGTCCCTGCCCTGGGGGACACTGCTCCAGGCAGGAGGAGGAGGATGGTCCTGCCTGCTGTGGTCAGACCCGGCCCTGGCTGTGGGAGGTTAATTCTCTGCGTTCCAACAGGACTGGGTTCTGTTTTGCAGAGATTGCTCCTGGATGGGGCTTGTGCCACTGCTGGACCCGTCCCCTCTGCTGCCCTTCCTGGCTGGGAGAGCTCCTGGGGACAGGAGGGATCTCAGAGGGGACACGCGCCTTCCCCTGCTCTGCCTTTGCCCAGGGAGCCCCTCAGGAGCTCAGGCAGGATTTGTGTGCACTTCCTCCTCGGCCCCGGGATTATCCCTGCTCAGGAGCTCAGCAGTTACGCAAGGTCTCGGCTCCCAGCAAAGCTCCAGGTTCTCACCGAGAGCAGCCCCGGCCCCATCCCAACACCACGGGCTCATTCCTAAGGTCTTTATTGCGAGGGGACTCCAGTTAGTGCGAGGGGGCTCCGGCTGCTCCTGCCCCGTCCGGCCGCGGGGCCTCCGTCCAGCGGTGCACGCCGGGGTCGGGGCTGCCCCACCAGGACCTGGCTTGGGGGCAGCCCGTCATGGGGCTGGCGGAGGCTCCAGGGCAGCGGGGCCGGGGGACAGCGGAGCGGAGCTACAGGTAGGCAGGGAGGTCCTTCTCGATCACCTGCGGGGAACAGGGAGCGTTTGTGCCCCGAGAACGTCCCCGTCCGTGCCCTCCTCCCGCCCCGGCACCGCGGCACTTACGTAGGGATCCTCCATCGGGCTGTACCTCTTCACCACTTGGCCCTCCCGGTTAATGAGGAACTGGGGGAGTGAAGCAACACCCCGTGAGCGAGTCCAGGGGTCAGCTGGGCTCCCGGGGAGTGTCTGCTGATTACTGCACCCTGGGGTGGGGTGGGGGCTCCCAGGGTCTGTCCCGGCACAGGAGTCCCTTGGGATGCTCCTTCCCCGACATCCAGGGTAACAGCACAGAGCAGAGCCGGGTGTGAGGCTCCCCCTCCCCTCCCTGCCTCGGGGACTCCCCCCAGCTCCCCAGAGCCCAGCACGGCCCAGAGGAGGCAGCTGAGTCCTACCTTGGTGAAGTTCCACTTTATTGCACTAGGAGAGAAAAAACAAGGAGTGAGTTTTGGGCAGAAAAACCCTTCCTCGGGTTCCTCAACCCCAGCCAGACCCTGAGCCGAGCCCTCCCTGCCACACTCACTTGCCCAGGGTGCCCCTCCCTTTGGGCTGCTCCTTCATCCACTTCCAGAGCGGGTGGGCATCGTCCCCGTTCACATCGATCTTGCTGTACATGTCGAACTTCACCCCGTAGTTCTCAGCAAATGCCTTGATCTGAGCGTTGTCCCCGGGCTCCTGAGAGGCGACACCGGGACCGTGAGGGCCCCTGGGCCGTCCTCGCCGTCCCGGGCAGCCCTCGGGCCCTTCCCCCGCACCTGCTTCCCGAACTGGTTGCAGGGAAAGCCCAGGATGCGTAAACCCCTCTCAGCGTATCGGGCGTGCAGGTCAACAAGCTGAGTGTAGTTTACCGCGGTCTTCCCTCATTTGGAGGCCACGTTGGTGATGATGCAGACACAGCCCCTGCGGAGGGCGCGGGTGAGCGGGGAGAGGCCCCTCGCCCTCCCGGGTTACGCAAGGGCCGCTGCGGCTCGGCCCGGCCCCGCGCCCCGGCCCTGCCCTGCCCTCCTACCGGTACTTCTCCAGGGACACGTCGTTGCCGTCGATGTCGAGGGCGTGGAAGTCATAGATGGCCCTGGCCGAGCGCCAGTCCTCCGCCTGGGCGCACTGCGGGGCGGGGGGTCAGCGGGGAGCCCCCTCCGCGCCCCCGCACCCGCCCCGCGCCCTCGGGGGAGCCCCGGGAGCAGCCCCCGCGGCGCTGTGGGAGCCCCCGCGGGCCCCGCGCACTCACCATGCTCCGCACCGGGCCTCGCAGCACCGCCACTCCCGCTGCCGCCGCGCTCCCGCCCCGCAGCGCGGCCCGCACCGCCCGGCCCCACCGCATCCCGCACAGGCACCGCCCCCCGAGCCGCCGCGGCCAATCAGCGCGCGCGGGGCCGGCCCGGCAGGGTGATGGATGGACAGGTGAGCCAATGGGAGCGCGGGGCGGGCGGGGCGGCCGCGGGGGTGTTTAGCGGGCGAGACCACGCGGGCGGGGGGTGTGTCTGGCGCTGCGGGCCGCGCCCCGCCCCGCCACAGGCAGCTCCCTCCCTCCGGGGCCGGGCCGCAGAGATCCGGGGATCCATCCTGGAAGCGGCGGCGGAGAGATTCCCGTTCCCTCCCGTGCTCCCGGTCCCCGCGGCGGGGGCGGCCCGCTCCGGACCACACCTCCCAGGAGGCGGCGCGGCCGAGGCCCCCGCGGCCGGCTTTGTGCCCGCCTGTGTGCGCGCGGGGCAGGCGGCAGCGCGGGCAGCCCGCGGGGGCCTGAGCGGGCAGCATGGACGACGAGGAGGAGACGTACCGGCTGTGGAAGATCCGCAAGACCATCATGCAGGTCCGGGGGGGCACGGCCGGGGGGGCACGGCCGGGGGGGCACGGCCCCTGAGCCCGGCACGGCCCCTGAGCCCCGCCCTGCCCCCGCAGCTCTGCCACGACCGCGGCTACCTGGTGACCCAGGACGAGCTGGACCAGACGCTGGAGGAGTTCAAGGCGCAGTTCGGGGACAAGCCCAGCGAGGGCCGCCCCCGCCGCACCGACCTCACCGTGCTGGTGGCTCACAACGACGACCCCACCGACCAGATGTTCGTCTTCTTCCCCGGTGAGCGGCGCCGGCCCGGGCGGGGGGGGAGGAGAGGGGCTTGGGGCGCGGGCGGCTCGCGGTGACCCCGCGGGTGGCTCCTTCCCCAGAGGAGCCCAAGGTGGGCATCAAGACGATCAAGATGTACTGCCAGCGCATGCAGGAGGAGAACATCACCCGGGCCCTGATCGTGGTGCAGCAGGGAATGACCCCCTCGGCCAAGCAGGTGCGTGGGGACGGGGCCGAGTCCCACTCGGGGCGTTCCGGTGGGCGCTGGAGGCTTTCCCTGTCTTTTCTCAGCACTATTTTAGGTAAATAAAAGCCCGGCATTCCCTGACAGAGAAAGGCTTTCACTAAAGCCTGTTGTGCCTTGGCACAGGCTCTTCCTCAGCCTCGAAGGGCCTTTACCCCGAGCAGCTCTTGGTGGCAGCAGCACAGCCGAGGGCCCCTGAGCAGCTGGGAAGTGGGGGAAGGAAAAGGGGACATTTCCCAGGGGCAGGAGATCCATGTGCCCATTCCCAGCCTGGCTGTGTCCGTGTGAGCACAGGCTGAGCCCGGCCTGGCTCTGGGCACTGCCAGGGCTGTGCCAGCTGCCTCTGACAGGCCTTTCCCTTCCAGTCCCTGGTGGACATGGCTCCCAAATACATCCTGGAGCAGTTCCTGCAGCAGGAGCTCCTGATCAACATCACCGAGCACGAGGTGAGCGGGGCAGGGGTTGTGTCCAGCCGGGTGAGGGGCTGGTCCCTGTCCCTGCTCATCTCGGCCTCTCCCGTGTTTGCAGCTGGTCCCAGAGCACGTTGTCATGACCAAGGAGGAGGTGACAGAGCTGCTGGCCCGATAGTATCCTTTGGTGGCCCTTTGGTGGCCCTTTGGTTCCCTGTGCCTGTCCCTCCCTCCCCTCAGGTGTGATGAAACTTTGGGCTGAACTCCCCCATTCCCACAGTTCTTTTCTGTCCCATGAGCGTGTCCAGAGCCCCTCCTTGACTCCAGCTCAGCAAACTGAGGGAGAACCAGCTGCCCAGGATCCAGGCCGGGGACCCCGTGGCCCGGTACTTTGGGATCAAGCGCGGCCAGGTGAGAGGAACGGGCTGGGGCAGTTCCTGCGCCAGGGCAGGGAGGGGATGGGCCTTGGGGGCGTTTCGGAGCTCTGGGAGCAGGAGGGGAGTGTCCATGCCCTGATATGGGGCAGCAGGAGGGCTGTCCCTGTGCTGAGCTCTGTGTGGGCCCTGCAGGTGGTGAAGATCATCAGGCCCAGCGAGACGGCAGGACGGTACATCACCTACAGGCTGGTGCAGTGACCCCGGAGTGGGTGAGGCCAGGGAACCCCGGGGCTGGGGGGCTCTGGGTGGGGCTGGGGGGCTCTGGGCAGCGCTGGGGGGCTGGATGGGCTATTCCAGGGTCAGTGTGAGGCAGCTGCTTCCAGGGAAACATCTCAGAGCGTTGAGTGGCTCGTGGAGGGAGCTGTGAGGGCAGAGCAGAGCGAGGCCTCCCCTGCCCCCTGCTGACAGAGTCACGATCAGTTCTGAGCTGGAAGGGGCCCACAGGGGTGGTGGAGTCCAGCTCTGAAGTGAATGGGCTCTACAGGGATCAACCCCACAGCCTGGGCATTCTTAGCACTGTGCTCTGAGCAGCTGAGCTGATCTCAGGCCCTCTGTGTGTTCAGGGGGCTCTGCAGTGGGGTTGGCTCGGGGGGGAGGTCATTCACATCCCCAGTTCTCTCTTCAGGGTGTGAGGAGTTGTGTGACACCTGCCAGTCTCCCCTCCCACCAGCAGTTCACAGGCACTCGGAGCTTCCTGCCCTTCCAGAGGTGGCCAAGGAAATGCTCTTCCCCTGCTGCCTCTCTGCAGTCCTGTCTCTGGGCCATTTCCCAGCTTGGGCTTTGCTGTGACCCCTCAGTTCCATCCAGGACTCAGCCACGGAGTCCTGAAAGCGTGAAAGGCCTTTGCTTCCCTGTTTTATGGGCTCTTGTTTGTAATAAAGGTTTGTACCCTCAGTGTGTGGTGTTGCTCAGCATCTCCCTGGACATTGCTGGGACTGTGCTGCACTCTGTCTCGTGGCTGAGCCCTGCACAGCTCTCCCCTGCAGCCCTTTGGATGCTGCAGGTCAGGCTCAGCTCGTTCCTTCCCTGCTCTCCTGCCCTCTGGCCCTGGTTTGGGACCTTGGTGTTCGGATCCCGCAACCAAGAGTCGCTCATCACCCCCAGTCACGCTGGTTTTAATCCATCCCAGGCCTCTGAGAGGTTTGAAACATCAGTTTTCCTGCCAGAACACTTGTGTTTGCAGTGCTTGGCCTCCCACAGCCGGGGGGGGTCTGGGAGACTCCGATCTCCAGGACAGACACGGGTGGGAACACGCGGGTTTTATTCGTTTTTTGTGAACGCAGCGAGGACTTGCCGAGCAGCAGCAGGACGAGGGACACAGCCAGGAGGGAGCTGTGGCCCTGGGAAGCTCAAGCAGCCTTCGCCCTTCCCTCACTCACACTCACCCACCCTCACTCACACTCGGTACCGCCGTGGCAGCGCTCCCAGCCCCGCTGCTGCCCTGGGAACGGCCTGCTGGGAAACCCAACCCTCCCGAGGGGGTCTCCAGCTCTCCCCTGGCTCAGTTCCAAACCACTCACTCCCCCTGAGTTCCCCTGGGGTTCTGTACCTTTGCTGAGCTGTCTCCATCGGCCCTGGGGGGGCTCAGGCCTCCCATCCTGCAGCAGGAGGTGCTGAGCTGCCCCAGCACCACCCAGCCTGTCCCCCAGGCAGGGCAACGGGAGCAAACGGCTCTCAGCTCATTCCAAGCTGAAAATCTACTTGTCTGTCTGTGCCTCAGTGCAGAAAAGTCTCGTAGCTTCAAAAAAATACCCACTTTGGCTTCAGTCCCTTTGCCAGCAGAGGTAGTGGAGTCCTGTTGAAGGGTTGATTCACCTCTTTACAGAAAAGGAAGCTCAAGATTATATGGCCTGGGCTGGGGATGGATTAGGGATGTGGTGGCCCTGAGGAGGAGGAGGAGGCATCATCTCTCCATGGGGCCCTGCTCCATGCCCAGCTCCAAGGGCAGAGGGTTAGTCCTGGACATGTAGCACAGCTCTTTGGAGACCAAATGACTGTAAAACCAACCCCTGAGAGCTCAGCAGTGCTCAGGACCCTGCAGAGGCCAACCTGCCACTCCCCTCCAGCCTCAGCCATCAGGGACAAACCGCTCCTTTGGCTCATCTGACCTCCACCTCTGCAGCACAGGTGCAGCATTCAGGGATTCCAGAGCACAGCAAAAATAAAACACCTGGCACAGCCACAGCCCTGGGCTCCTTCCCAGTCCTGAACAAGCGCACAAGGAGGGCCTGCCCTCGTCTCCCAGAGCAGGTACTTCAGGGCTGCCGGGCTGAGCCAGGTCCTGGCAGGCTGTGCCCCCACGGAGCTGGGGGGGGCTCGGGGGTTTTGTGTGAGAGCTCCAGCCAGGAACCAGCCAGGACTCCCTGCAGCTGACACACCAAACCCCCCGGCACTGCAGCTCTGAGCGTCCCTCCCACCCCTCCCCATCCCAGGTTTCTGTGCCTGGGCAGTCTCTGGGATTGGCCCGTCCCAGCAGTGGTTCTGTCCGTGGCTCAGAGGAGCCGGGGCTGCAGCTCGTGGCCCCTGGTCCCCACGGGGGTGCTGGGCTGGCTCGTGGCGTCCCCGGGGGGCTCCTCCGCGTCCGACTGGCCCGCGCTGCAGCTGCGGCTCCGCGGCCCCTCGCTGCCCTCGTCGCAGAACGCGGCGTCCTCCGTGCTGCTCTCGCTGCCCTGTTTGCTCAGCTGGGCCCGGGGCTCCCCCCCGTCCTCCGGCTCCGAGTCGGAGTCCACGGAGCGGTCGCCGGGCTCTGCGGGACGGAGGAGCCCCGTCAGGAGCGCCGGCAGGAGCTTCGTGCAGCAAAGGGGCGGGGAAGGGTCTGTGTGTCCCCTGTGCCTCCCGAGGGACCCGCACCCACCAGGAGCCCCAGAGCCCTTCACTGACCTGCCAGTGAGTCGGCACTGAAAGCCAAACTGCCCTTCTCCGAAGGCAGGTCCAGGCAGGGGACGGTGCTGGGGGCAGCCCTGGGCTGGGAGCCTGCGTGGGCCTGGGAGGGAGAGGGATGGTGGTGAGGGCACGGAGGAGAGGAGTTCTCATTCACTGGGGCTTGGCTCCAGAGAACATTCTGGAACGTCCCCTCCCTGCAGATTCCCACCTCCTCTGTGGCGCCCGAGCCGCGCCTGCCGGGCTCGGCCAGCACCGCCACCTCCTTGTGCTCAAAGATGGTGGGGTAGAAGATGATGAGGGCCTCGATGATACGAGCTTGGTGGGGATAATCCACCAGCGAGGACAAGGAAATCGTGGCGTCCGTGGGCCTGGGGCGCATCAGTGTCGGCCCGAAGACGATGCCCAGGTTGCCTGAGGTCATCTTGTTGTCCTGTTCCACTTCCATGATCCTGGGGGGGAGGAGGAGGGACTCGTGATAGCGAGGAGGGAGAAGGGTGGCTGGGCAGGGCTGGGGGAAGTGCTGGGCTGGAGCAGGAGCCTTGTGAGAGGGAGAGAAGCAGCTGCAGCTGCGAACCCTCCTCCCCACTCTGGGAGGCTGCACTCACCTCCCCGCCCAGGGACGAAAGGGAATGCTCCCAGCACCCCCACGGGCTCTGCCCTGCCCCTCTCACCTCCTCAGGTGCTGCAGGAGGTACTGGAGCGTGGCCATGTTCTCGCAGGGAAGCTCCTTCAGCAGCTCCCTCAGCTTCAGCACCAGGCTCAGCACCAGCCGGTCGGTGTCGGCTCCTCTGTCCACCAGCTCGGGGCCGCCCTTCCCGGCCCGGCCCTTGGCCTCGCCCTGCAGGCTCTCCTTGGCCAGCCCCATCAGCTGGTTGTACAGCCGGAACGGCATCAGGGGCTCGGGCAGCTGCGCAGACAGGAGGGGAGACGGGCCCAGTCCTGGGAGGAGCTCCCACCTCCCCCAGACCTGCCGCTGTCCCGAGCTGGGGACTCCTGGGGCCTTTCGGTGAGGAAACATCCCTGGGAGTGCCCCCATGGGCAGGGGGTGGAAGGAGAGGAGCTTTGGCATCCCTTCCACTCCAGGATTCCATGGGTCTGTGACTCCCAGAGCTGCAAACCCTCTACCCACAGGTGATGTTTATTTCTCCATCTCCTGGAGCGTGTCAATCCAGCCTCGTTAGTCCTGGCCAAGGAGCACTTGTGAAGTTCAAGCCAAAAGCAGCCTTTGATCCACCTGTGGGTGCTCCTTGCTGGGCTGAGGTGCAGTGATTCCCTTTTTTGACCTGGGTAAGCTCTGGGTGGGGTGGGCCCAGCAGCAGGTTCCCCAGCAGACAGAAGGTGGCGGGGAAGAGGACAGGGATGGGCTGCTCTGGGTGGGAAAGGCAGGGTGTGAAGGGCACAGGATGCGAGAGGGGCACAGCCCGGGGTGGAGGTGGGGCTGTGGCAGGAGAAACTCTGCTTTGAAGTTGGTGTGAAGCAGCCGGAGCTGTTGTTGGCTGCTGGGTGTTCCACATGGCTGGTGGTGTTTTCAGAGTGTTTAAACGGATGTTTTGGGGACAGGCTGCCTCACAGCTGAGGAGGTTCCCTTTACAGAGGGACTTTAACCCATTTGTCTGCAGTGAGGGGTGGGCTTAGGGCTGAGTTCCCCCTCACGTTCCACTCCACTTTTCTTTGGAGAAACCACAGAGGCGTCTCAGAACTTTGGCTCCTGGCGTGCAGGAGCCCAGGGACACGGCTCCCCCCCCCGTGGTGGAACACAGAGAGGTTACACCAGAGACAGGCAGCACGAGAAGAGTTAACCCCGGCGGGCTGGGAGGGAGAAGCAGCTTCCGCCGCTCCTGCCTTGCGGTGGCCGCTGCAGGATGTGGGTGATGCCGTTTGCACCGGCAGTTTGGGCGCAGGGAGGGGGTGTCTGGGGCAGAGACCCCACCGAGCCCACCCCACGGGGACGTGACTCAGCCCGTGCAGGGTGACCTTTGCCGGGTCCCTTCCCCTTTTCGGGTACCCGGTTCCCCATTGGGAAGGGGCGGAGGGTTGGGTGCTGCACGTCCCTGCCGTGGCTGTGACCGCTGTGACGCGCCCTGGGCTCAGCTGGGGGGGTCAGTGTGGCCCCAGCTCCACAGCCAACCTCCCCCTGCTGGGTCTGCACCCACCCACCCGCTCACGGAGCCTGCCTGGGACAGAACTCCTCCTGCCAGGCTGGTTCCTCTCCCAGCTCCCCTCCCTCCCACCACAGGAGGTACCACCAAGCACCTTACCTGTCTCAGGTAGAGCTTTAGGACATTGCTGATGTCGTGGGGGGAGGCCTGGGACAGCTCCACCAGCTCCTTCCCATTCTCAAAGGCCTGACAGAGCTTCTCCACGCGGGTCTTGACGCCATTAACTCGATAAATGCCCTGTGAGAGGGAGAAAAGTGGAACTGAGGGGAGATGTTCCTCTCTGTGTTTGCACGGAACAGCGAGCTGTGTGCTCCCACCCTCCCCTTTCGGGGTGGGAAATCCCTCTAGGAAGTCATTCCGGGATCTCTCTTTTCCAGCTCAGTCATTCCTGCTTCAAGGAGAGCAGGAGGCAGCAGAGCTGAGTTTCCACAGGCAAAGTTTGGGGTATCTGGGCCGAGTTCATCCCCGGGATGAACTCCCTGGCTCCCTGCCCTGCAGAGATCTGAAACTGAGCCCACTGGTTTTCCAGAGGATCCCTCCAAGGGCTGAGCCAGCTGAGGAGGAGGAGGAGAGAGGAGAGTGTGGCTCACCTTGGTTTTCAGAGCCCGCTTCTCGATCTCCGAAATGCACTTCTTGACGATGAAGGGGATCCCGTCCGGGCTGCCCTGAGAGGCCTTCGTGAAGTCCTGCCCGAAGAGCTGCAGCTTCCCTTGGAGCTTCTTGTGCCCACACTGGATGGCCAAGGTCTCCAGGCACTTCTTGTGGCAGGCCAGGTAGCACTGGAAGAGAGAGGGGAAGGGGTGGAGGTGGGAGGGCAGCTACAGAGAAGCACCAGGCATCGCTCGGAGCATGTTGGGAGGCAGGAAAGATGCTCTGGAGACACTGCAGGACCAATGGAAAGCACCTGGAACCCTCCCCACAGGAGGAATGGCCTCCTGAACACGGTCAGGGCTGGGCTCAGCTGGGTTCCACCCCCAGCTCTCTCCCCCCCTCTCCCAGCTCACCTCCTCACACTCAGCTCCCTGGAAGTACACGTAGCTGTTGCACTCCCGACACTTGGAAGGGGCGCGGAGCTTCCTCAGCCGGTGGGTCTGGGCAGCCTTGGACAAGCCCACGTTCCGGAAGGGCCCCGTGGGAGCCGCCAGCTCCGGGGAGATCCCGTTGATGCCTGTGGGCAGAGCCAAAGGCAGTGTGAGGTCAGGCACAGCTTGAGCAGGACGGTCACTGCCCCTGGTCTGAGCAGGGCTCGTCCCCTGGGAAAGGCAGCGCTGCCAGGAACACCGTTGGGAATCCCCAGCAACTGCTGGGTTTGCCTCCGGAATTACTGGATGTGGGAAAAGTGGCCCTCAGGGAGTCCTGCAGGGAGGGGGGGTGTGGCAGCAGCACTGTCACCTCCCATGCTGTCACCTACTCTGCTCAAAGGGGGTGGTGGTCTCGTCCTTCTCCTCCAGCTCCTCGCTGGAGGACACGGTGCCGTTGGACGGGAGCCGCTGGAGCTTGTGGCTGAATCCACCTGCCCAAGGAAAACCCACAGACTGCTGAATTACTGGCAGAGCTGCTTCTCTTCTGAGAACTCATCCTGTCCCATCGGAGACTGGGATCAGCAGAGCCAGTCACCAACAGTGTTCTCACAGGGCAGGTGAACAAGGGTTGGTCCAGCCTAACTGGGATGCTCTGGGTTTAGACTGGCTGTACTGGGAGGGGCTCCTGAGCTGCTCCCATATCTACCTGCATTGGAATCCAGGCTGCTTTCAGCATCAGCAGCGGTGGTTGGCCAGGATTTATGGACCTGGTGTCCCCTCCCACCTGCAGAGAGAACACATGGTCCGTTGGGACTGCTGTCTGTGTTTGGGAGGGAACAGCAGGAGAACAGTGTGGATGCTGGGACAAACTGGGATGACTGGGGGAAGCTGCTGGTGAAGGGGTTGGTGGGGTTTGGTGCCTCCAGTGACACCCAGCAAGGAAAAGGGGATGGGAAGGTGGATAATGGTCTGTTAGGGAGCAAAGCACCATTAGTGTCCTTCAGGGGACTCAGGCTGGGAGGCTCCTGGCCCGTCCCACTGCTCCCAGGCTCACCTCTCCGCTCGGCCGCCTCGGCCCCGCTCGGGGAATCCTTGGCTCCTGCCCCCCCTTCAGAGCCAGCCCCGGCCCCCTCGGCACCAGCGGAGAACTCGCTGGTGTTGAAGCTGCCCTTCCGTGTCCGAGAAAAGGGGGACCTGGAGGGCAAAAGGGAACGTGGGTGGGAAGGAAGGAAGGAAGGACACCTGGAAACCTTATCCACGGCTGCCAACTGGGGGAATCCCAAGCTGGTCCAGCTCCAGCACTCCCAGCAGGAGCTGCCTTCAGGAATGCCGACAGCGCCCCGGCTCCTGCAGCAGCGCGTGCACAGCCACGGGAGCAGGAGCATTACCCGAGGACAGGCCCCCTGTCCCCCCTCACCAGGCGTTGTGGGACACGTAGGGCTCGAAGTCGTACTGGACGTCGGGCTCGTCGCCGCGCTGCAGCTGCCGCACGTGGGACGCGTACTGCTGGCCCGGGTCGTACAGCTTGCTGCTCTCGCACAGCGTCTGGAAGTTCACGGGCAGCGGCGCCGTCTGCATGTGCATGGTCTGGTAGAAGGAGATGGTGGCCTGAAGAAAATGTGGAGAGACACTGGTGTGAGGCTCGTGAGCCGAGGTGCAGGAGGAGAGGGGAAAGATGCTCCCCCTCAGGTGGGGAGCAGAGGAACCAGGGGCTCCAGGCGAGGTGGGCAATCGGGAGCACAGAACAGCATTTGACTTGTTCTGCAGCCCTGAGTCTTGGTTTTTCTGAGCATCTGAGGGAGCTCTGCACCCACCTGGGCCCCTGATGGCTGTGCTGGAGGCCACTCCGAACCCTCCAGAGCAGGGCACGTTCAGCTCCTGCCCTGGGGACACCCCTGTCCAGCCCCACTCACCGACTTGATGACCTGGTCGCTCTGTTTGATCACCTCGTGGATCTGCCGCAGGGAGTTCACCTTGGTGTCCTCCAGCTCCTGCTTCTGCGTGTTGGCGTCGGCCACGCAGGTGCGATACGTGGCCATGGCCTCTTCTGCCTGGGAGTCGGGAGAGCGAGGGATGAGGACAGTCAGAGGTGAGGAGAACACGGAGAACAGCCCCTCGGACCCTGTTCCTCCAGGCATTCCCACGCCACGCTCGAGGATCTGGCTGAGCTCAGTTCACCCCACACGGCTCAGGGCTGCTCCTGTGCAGGGACAGCAGGAGCAAGGAGGTGCCTCCAGAGCCATCACCTTCTTACCTTGTTCTTGGCTTCCTCTTCCAGCCGCCTCTTCTTGTCCAGGGTTTTGGTGGTGATGCTGCTGGTCGTGTTCTGCTGCTCCTCCTCCGCTTTCACCGCCACGTACTTGGCCTTGTCGTGCTCCTCGCTGCGCTGCATGTACGTCTGCTTGGCCTTGCGCAGGTTCCCCTCGGCCTCTTGCTGCCAGGAGAGCCGTGACCCAGGTCAGGATGGAACCCAGCCAGGGAGTCACCACCCCCCACGGGCTCCCCCAGCACAGCAGAGGCACCCAACGGCACGGAGAGGGGCAGGAGGTCCAGCATCCAGAGGGTGCTCCAGACTGGGACTGGGGACACAAACCCAGTCACTCACCAGCTTCCTCTGTGCCCGGTGCCACTGCTCCTTGATCTCCTTCCTCCGCTTCTCGTGCTCCAGGCGTCTCACCATCAGCGGCTGGATCGGGAGGGAGGAACGACCCTGAGCTGAGCTCTCTGCTCTGCCCTTGCCAAGGCTTTGCAAGGGGCAGTGCCCTGTGCTGGTCACTACTGCTCCCAGCAGGTCACAGGCACTGCTTTGTGCCAGGGGTGAAAACCTGCAGCCTGGGAAGTGCCAGATGCAGGTTCCCTCCGGAATGAGCCAAGGAAGAGCCACCTCTGCGACACCAGGACCACCAGCCCCGGGGAGGACCCTTTGTCACCTCACCTGGAGGAAGGTTTGGTGCTGCAGGGTGTTGGCTGCCTGCAGAACCGACGTCCCATGCTCCATGTCCTGCTCCAGGGCCAGCAGGTAGATGGACAGGAAAGGCATGTTGGTCTGGGAAACGGGAAGACACATTGCCCTGAGCCCCTGGTGCAAGCCCAAGGAGTCATGTCCTCCGGGGAGGAAGAGCCAGAGGTGTGGTGAGCCTGGTGGCTGCTGGGAAAAGCCCAATCCTGAACTTCTCCAGGCAGAGCTCTGGAGAGCTGCCTGCATGTTCTCATGGGCTCTGGAGCTGGGGCATGTGGGATGGGCTCTCCAGGGCTGCTGGCTCTCAATCCCACCTGGCATTGGGGGCTTTAAGGACATGGGGACTTACCTCCTGGCTCATGGTTTGCTTGCAGCTGTTTGCCATTTTCTGGAGCCCTTTAGCAAACTCCATCTCTGGAAGAAAAAGGTTGAAAGTGAAAAGACACACGAGACACTGGGATTTCCCTGGTGGAACCCAATCTTCTTTTGAAAAATAAATCAGGAACTTGAAGAGTGAAGTTCCCACTTCCCTGCCAGTGCTGGTCTCCCCTCAGACTCTTGCAGGGACCTTGCCCTGCCCCAGGGCTCAGCCCTGCTCCAGAGGGACCCACCCACCGTCCCCCCCTGCTCACCCAGCGTGGTCCTTTTCTCCAGGTACCCGATCAGGTCCTTCATGTACTTGGAGATGGTCTTGGCGTACTGGAGCGCGGCATCCACGCCCCCCTCGCAGCGCTGCAGCATCACGTCCACCTCCTCGGCCGCAGGACGGGCTGCAAGGGGAGGCTCCGTGAGCTCCCAGTGCCAACCTCCCCATCTCCGAGCCGGCTCCGTGCTGTGCCAGCCCTGCTGCCCCCGGTGCCACGGCTCTGCTGCCTTTTCCCACCCGAGGAGCCACGTGTGGCTCAGGATCAGAGCGGTGACGGGGAAGGCACCAGCTCCTGCTCAGCCAGGCACCCCCACCCCAAACCCTGCACCCACCCGTGTCCTGCTCACCCGTGTCGTAGCTCTCCACACCCACGGGCACGCCGTCTCCTCCAGGCCCGGGGATTCCCCCGTAGAGGCTCTCCATGCTCTTTGAGGATTTGGAAAGAAAAGGGACCGGTCAGCCAAGCAGACGGAGGGGAGGCTGGAACCTGGAGCTGCCGGAGCCTTTCAGCTGCTGCTGGAAGGTGGCTGTGCCCAGGAATGTCTCTGGAGAAACCCCTGCCCTGGGCGGAGAGCTGAGGGGAGCAGCCAGAACCCCATGGCTCACCTGGTTCTGGTCGCTGGGTGGGATGGAGAGCAGGGTGCTGCTGTCCACCTCCCCCATGAGGAACTCGGACACCCTGGGGAGAGGAGCACAGCCAGGCTCAGCACAGGGACAGTGACACGGGCTGCCACCCAGCAGCACCCACTGCCTGTGGAGGCAGGTGCCCACAATCCCTTACGTGCTGCTGAAGGACACAGCGATGGTCTCCACAGCCTTCTCGAACTCCCGCTTATCCGCCTCATTGTTGGATTCATAGTGGAACCCTGGAGAAGGGGGAATGTGGGAGCCCTGTCACTGAGCAGCTGTCCTGTCTCAGCAGGAGAAGAACCTGCTGGCTCGTGGTGGTACTGGGGAGCTGTGAGGCAGGGGCTGGCATGAGTTGAGGATCATCCCTATGGATGAGGGATTTCTCCCAGGACTGACTTCCCCGCCAGCATCCCTTGGCTCATGTTTCTGTTTATTCCCGTTACTCAGGACTGCTGGAAAAGCACTGCTGGACCTGTTCCACCGCCTTCCCTGCCTTGTGGCTCCTCCAGACCCTGCTCTGAGCAGGATGGAGTCCTCTGGGAGGGCTCTTGCCCGTGGCCAAAAGAGGAACCGCCAGTGGGAGAAGGAACCGGCGCAGATGGTGCTCGGCAGACACCCACGGCAGGGGCGAGCGGCAGCCAGGGCTCCTGGGGAGAGCCTGGGTCTGCTCCTCAGGGGAACCGAGCCCCCCGGAGCAGTGAGGGGCTGGGGTCTGCTCCCCACTCCGCTCCCTCCCGTCCCCACACAGGCCCAGCCCCCGCAGCCCCCTCTCCACCCGCCGAGAGGCTTCCTGAGCCCCGCGGCGGCCGCGGGTGTCCAGGAAGCGGCGGCTGACGCAGAGGGTTGTGCAGAGGTTGTGGTCGGGGCAGTCACCCCCTCCCCGTGGATGACAGCACAGGGAGGTGGTGCTGGCCAGGACCTGGCCCCCCAGACCCCGCTCTGTAAACACAAGGGGCTGCCAGGAGTAGGATCTAATTATTTCAGTGCTTTTCCTGTGGCCGTGCCTGGAAAACCCCGGGCAGGATCTGTCATTTCTGACACTGTATCGTCCTTAAAGCCGAACCACGGCAAGAGGCAGCTGATGCTTTTGCCTTCTCTGCCAGCCCACGGGGCAGCTCCGCTCCTGCCAAAACCCCCGTGGGCTCCCCAGCCCCGCATCCCGACACCCTGGCAGGAGAGGAGCGGGACAGAGCTTCCAGCCCCACTGTCTCACCCTTGACTTTGGAGATGAGGGTCCCAGCAGCTGTCAGGGTCTCCAGGGTGTTGAGCAGTGGGTACTTGCTGATGACCTGGCGCAGGATGCGCAGGGTTTCACCCAAGCACTCGTGGGCCAGCGGCCGCTGGGGCTCCTTGGGGTCTGCAAGAGAGGGGGGCTGAGCCCTGTGTCCCTGTTCCATGTCCCCGCCCCCTGTCCCTGCCCTGCATCCCTGTTCTGTGTTCCTGCTCCACATCCCTGTCCCATTTACCTCCCAGCCACATGCCAGGCAGGGTCCTGCCATCTCCCAGACCATGCAGCCCATCCCCTTGGCCTTGGGGCTTCCTGGGCATGGCCTGGCCTGTCCAGCACCTCTGCACAGCCCTGGCCGTGTGTCTCCTGCCCAGCCCGGGGGTGGCTGTGGGGGGAAGCCCAACCTTTGAGGCATTTTTTCCGCAGTAGTAACTTTTTCCCTTGAAAGCGGTTTGGGAATTTCCTCCTGGTTTCCTTCCCTCCCTCCTCCCGGATGGACGCTCCCAGCCGGGAGGGACGCGGCAGGTCTGTCCTGCCATCGTGCCAGCCGGGCTCGCTGCACCCCGCGGGTCCTTCCCCGGGACTGTCCCCTCCGTGTGCTCCAGCTGCCAGCCTGGGGGTCTGGCTGGTCAGCACAGGGCAGGGCTGGGCACTGGCAGGTGGGTTAGGAGGTGAGGAGCCTTGTGCAGGGAGGTGCTGGGATGGAGGCTTGGCGCTCACTGCCCAGCCAGGCAAAGCCCCCTGTCCAACCCAGCCCAACCCAGCCCCCAGCTCAGGATTGAGCAAAACCAGGGCTGAGAACAGGGTGTCATGTGCCCCCCAGACCATGGGATCGATGCATCTCCTGAGGTCCCTCGGGCAGGGACAGGCGCTCGTGGGCCCGCAGACCACCCAACCCCATCCTGACGGCCACCCTGGCGGGTTGGGGGCCCGGGGGGCCATGCCCAGCACCCTGCAGGGCTCGGGGGGCCCTGGCAGGCGGCTGGCACCGCTGCACTGTAAACAGGAAAGCGGGCGGATGAAAATAGCTCGCGGCAGGAAGCCACGTTATCCTGGCTCCGAGCTCCAGCAGCCACTCACCCACCACCCACCCACCGCCTCTGCCCGCGGCTGCACGGCCCCCTGGGGGTCCTGGTGGCCTCTGGCCCAAGCAGAGAACTCTCACCCACGGAGGGGCCTGTCCCTGCCGTGCCCTGCAGCGCTGGGACGCGGGTGCTTGGCGCTGGGTGGGCACCCCAGGGCGGCGGGAGCCGCGGCCGTGCCGAACTCACCGTCGCGCAGCACCACGTCCCGCAGCTTCTCCAGCGCGTCGGCGAAGCGGGCGACGTCCGCCAGCAGCTGGGAGATGTCCTCGGGGTCGATGAAGGGACCCTCCCAGCCCTCCACGGGGCTGAAGGACGTGGGGGTCTTGTGGCCCTTGGCCGCGGCGCGGGGGGCCGCGGGCAGGGGGAAGCTGGCGGCGCTGGCATGGCGGCTGAGGCTGGTGGGGCGCTTCAGGGTGCCCACGGCGCTGGGGCTGCTGCTGAGCTTGGTGCCAGCTGTGGGCAGGTCCCCCAGGCTGGAGCCCGGCGCCTCCAGGCAATCCCTGCGGGAGAGGTCCTGGGGAGTGGGGATGAGCGTGAGGGCACAGCCAGCATGGTGGGGAGAGGGCAGCACCCCAGGGCTGGACACACCACCAGCTTGGGGGATGGGGTGGTGTCTAGAGGGGCTGGTGCCAGACCCTGCAGCTGCACCGTGCCTCAGTTTCCCTAGTTAGGGATCCCCTTTGGGGGACCTTGGAGACAGCCTTGTGACCCCACAGGGCAAAGACAGAGCAGGCAGGGTCTGGGCACTTGCCTGGCCATTCCCCACCAGCCTCCACCAGTCCCTCTGGCTCTGTGTTCATCACGGGGGGCACACAGTGACCGTGTGGGTGACACTGCCTGTCCACCCCAGCACCCACCGTGCTGGGACTGCCCATCCCAGGGGGCTGGGGACCCCAGCACAGCCAAACAGCAGCAGGATCCAGCCCACACGTCCCTTCCTCTTTTTTAGCTGGTCCCATGCTGGGGGAGGGGGCAGGGACAGGGACTCCTCTCTGGCCACTGTTTGGGGTTTGGCAAGGATTTTACAGATGGAGGAAGCTCCCAGTTTCTAGGGGCAATATTGCCCTTACAGAGAGGTTGGTACCAGCACCGTCCAGGGCCGTGCATGGCTTGGGGATCACGCACCCAGAGAGGGTCCGTGAGCATGGGGAGGGGACCCTGCAGCCCCCCAGCCCACTCAGCAGCTCCCATCAGTGACCCCAGGCACTCAGGTGTGACACGAGTGTGCGGGGTCTCAGCATCCCCGCTCGGGCGCTGCCGGAAGCGCCTTTGGCAGACACGGAGCGCTGAGAGCACGAGGCTCCTGCGGGCGAGGGCAGACCGGGAGCTCATCCCCACGGGAGGGCCAGACCACCGCGGGGCTGCAAGAGCACCCGAAGGGCCCCACCCCAAAACGCCCGGGGCCAGCGCCGCGCTGTCCCCGTTCCCCCCGGGGTGCGGCGGCCCCGGTCCCCCCCGGCCCTCCCCCCGGCCGTACCGTCAGCCGCACGGCGGGCGCGCAGGGCAGCGAGTCCAGGGAGCGCTGGGGCGGGTGGGCTCTGCCCGCCGCCGCCCAGGGGCTGTAGCTGTTCCTGCCCGCGGCCCGGCCGAGCATCCCGCCGGCCGCCACCCATAGGCCCCTCTCCGGGGGGGTGGGACGGGGATGGGGGCGGGTGTCCCCCGCTAAGGAGCCGCGGGTGGGCTCCGCAGCCCCGACGGCCGCATCGTGCCGGCCCGGTCTCGCCCCACGCACCGGGCTGGGGCGCAGGGGCGGGGCGGGCGGTGCGGGGTGCCACGGGGAGCCCCGGCCGCCGTCCGGCCCCACGGGGCTGAGGCGCTTCCTCCCGGCTCCTCCGGCACCGGGGGGTCCGCACGGCAATAAAGAAATACATGGCAGAGCTGAGCTGCCCGAGCCCGGTGTCCCCCCCGCTCCGGCCCCAGGCCCCAGGGAGGTCTCTGCCCTCCCCAAACCCTCGGACACAGCCCCATATTTCCTTCCTGTCCCTTCCTACCCTCCCGCCTCCCTCGGCGGCTGCTCTGTCCCCTTCATCTGGGGCAAAATGTCCCCCCAGCCCAGTGAGCTGGGTCCTTCCTCGCCTCCCTTCTCCTCCTCGCAGACCTCCTGGACGTACCCAGGTCCCCACTGGCACCCCGTGGCTCTTCCCAGCAGCTCTGTGGGTGCTGTTGCCCCCACAACCCCCACGGCTCCTGCCCTGCCAGAGGTAGCAGGGGGACACTCACCGGCAGGGTCTGGGGGACGGGGCTTCCCGCCCGGCTCTTCTTGGAGATGGAGGGGGTTTTAATGAGCTCCCGTTTCTTCCGGGAGAACATGGTTGCCGGGGGCCGCTGCCCTCAGCCCCTCGCCCGGCCCGGCGGCCGTGCCGGCTGCTCACGGCGCCGGCCACATTCGCGGGGCGCAGTGTCAGGAGGGCGCGTGTGACGCCGCCTCGTTTCCTCATCGGCTTCGCAGCCCGACCTGAAACAGGAAAAGCCCAACGCGCCCCAGGCCGGGGGCAGGGGCACCCTGAGCGCCCCGCGGGGTCACGGAGGGGCAGCTGGACCCCGGCACTCCCGGCTCTGCCCCTCCGTGGGCTCGGTGGCGATGCCGGGACCGGTCCCCCGGAATCACTGCCCTGCCCCTCGCCCCCGTGACACCCCCACCCGCGGGGCAATGGGACCCCACAACGGGAAAACAGGAGAGGTGGCCAATAAATCCCGGGAGAGGGACAGGATGGGACGGGACCCCTCCGGGTGCTGTGTGGGGACCCCCGGCCGCTGCCCACGGGCTGCCCGGGCTGGCTGCCGGCCCCGCGGGGTGGGGAAGACACTCCGCCTTTCCCCAGGACCCCCCTCCCCGCGGCGCCGGTCCAGTCCGTCTCGCGTGGGCCATCTACCGACCCCGGCGGGGACACGGGCAGGGGTCGGGGATGGGTGGCTGGAGGCGCGGGGGGTGCGGAGGAACGAGTACGAGTGCCCCGTGTGTGCGCGTGACCGTGGGTGCGGGCAGGCAGGTGCGTGAGTGAGTGTGCGTGTGCAGGGGAGCGCCCGTGGGTCGGGGGTGCGTGTGTGTGTGTGTGTGTGTGTGCACAACGCGTGCCCGGGGGTCGGGGTGCGCACAGCGGTGCACGCGAGTGTGTGCGGCGATGCACACGCGCGTGCCCGTGGGTGCGTGGATGTGCCCGTGGGTGGGTGTGCCCGTGGGTGGGTGTGCCCGTGGGTGGGTGCGTGGGTGTGCCCGTGTGCCCGGACGGTTCCAGCCCCGGCCCCGGGCTTCCCCGGGCTCCCGGTGCCTCCCGGCGCCCCCCGGTTCTCCCGGGGTCCCCCCGGCTCCCAGTGTCGGGGTTCGGGGCCACTCCACGATCCGGCCGCTCCTGCCCTTATTTGGGCATTTCGGCCCCTCCAATCAGCGCGGGGGGGCCGAGCCATGCCCCGCCCCCGCCCCGCCCGGCCCCGCTCCGGTACCGGCCCCGCTGCCCGCGCCCCGCTCCGGTACCGGCCCCGCGCCCCGCCATGAGCAGCTCCCAGTTCAACAAGGGCCCGTCCTACGGCCTCTCCGCCGAAGTCAAGAACCGGGTGAGCCGCAGCGGGGACCGGGGGGTACCGGGACCACCGGATGGGGGCAAGGCGGGGGCTGGGGAGCACCGGGGCCACCCTGCGGCTGCCGGTGCTCCTGGAGGTCTGGGAGAGACGGGCATTCCGGTGCCGCTGGGGGTCCCGGTTTCATCCCGAGGTTCTGGGGAACCGGAGGGTCCTGGTGCATCCTTGGCATGCAGAGACGGAGGAAGCCCAGTGCCACCGGCGATAGAGAGTGGAGAAGCTGGGGGTTCCCGGGAGGATGGAGAGCCGGGGGTTCCCGGGAGAATGCAGAACTGAGGGTCTTGGTGAACTGGGATCTCTGAGGGGTGGGGATGCCGGAGCTGGGCTCCCGCTCTCGTGGTGCTCTGAACCTGCCTGCAGGGTCCTGGGAGGTGTCTTGGGGGAACCGGGGATGGGAGGGGTCCTGGCACCGGCGCCTCTCCCGTGCAGTGACCGCTATTGCTCTGGAGCCGCGGGGTTTGCCGGGAGCAGCGGGGCAATAGCTTTCTGCTTCCCCGAAGTTGCGCATCCCCCGCAGGATGCTCCGCGGCCTTGGCTGGGAATGGGGCTGGTGACCCCGCTGACTGCCCGGGGCCGGAAGGGGAAAGGGGAACGGAGCCTCTGGGTGATCTGTTTGCACCCCGAGGAGGGAGCTGCGTGCCGCGGGGTGGAGGCAGCTGCCAGCACCCTCCTGCCTCCTCGAGAGCTCACAGGGGTCCTGCTGGGCCGGGAGAACACAGCTGGCCCAGGCTGTGGCTGAGCTGCTGGGCTGTGCCTGGCCCTGGGCGAGCAGAGACTGAGCCGTGGTCACCCCAGGGCTCGTGGCCTGCGTGGCTGTGTCCTGCTCGGGAGCTGCCTCCACGGGGCCAGGGCAGGCAGAAGAAGGGCCAAGTGGTGGTGGGCATGTGGCTGCCGAGGCCACGGCTGCAGGGATGTGGTGGCTGAGGCTCCTCACCCAGCCTGGCAGGGGATTTAGTTTCATAAGGAGCGGACGGGCCCCGGCCTGCCTGGGGCTGGGCTGCCCTGGCGCTGAGCGGGTGACACGCGCCGGAGCCTCCCCGCTGCGTGCTTTTGGTGCTTTGGGTTGATTCAGCAAGACATGAGCCAGTCTGACTGCCCCAGTGTGTCTGCTGGAGGTGACATCACCAACTGGGAACCAGTTGAACCAGTGGCGTGCTCCCAGTCTGTGCAATCCCTTACAAAGTGGGCTGTGGTGGGATGTCTCTGGGGCTGGTCCCCTCTGCCTGCTCCTGTGCCCTGGGAAACACTCACAGTGGCCATGGGGAGGGAAGAGGAACTGCCCATGTCCCAGAAAATCATCTGGTGGGACTGTGGAATCCCCTGGCCAGGACACACGTGGTGTGTGACCCAAGGTCCTGAAGGGTCAAGTTCCCCTTTGAGGCCAGAGCAACTCCCCACCACACAGCGGGGCTGGACTGTGCCCATCCCAGTGTCTCCCTTTGTCCAGGATCCCTGGGGACTCATGGCCCCGCCACATAACGGGACCAGAGGGGATGGGATGGGTAAGAGGTCGGTGGGTGCCCTAAGGCCACCTCTGGGTGTTGGCTCTTCCCACCCCGGGTCAGGACGCCTTTCTCTTGCCTCATGGACCAGGGCTGAGGGAACGCTGGCGGAGAAGCTGCCGGCCCTGGCAGCTGGTCTCCATTTGGGAGGAGGCGTCCACATTCCTGGCATAGCCGCGGTGACCGAGGAATCTGCGGCGCTGTCGGGCTCTGCCGGAAGGGAGAGCATCTCGTGGCCCGGACCCCCGGGGATCAGGGATCGGAACTGGGCTCCCACGGGCTCCAGGGGACAGGGAGGGACAGACCCATGGAGGGGACACTTCCCCCTGGCCCTCGCAGGCAGTTCCTCCTCATCCTTTTGGAATGGTTCAGAAGCTGCTGTGTCTGATGGCAGCGTCATCCTCGTGCTCCTGTCCCCATTCCCATCCCGGGGAGGGGGGAACTGTTCCCATGGTGGGTTTGGGGTGCTGTGCCTGAGCTGCCCTCACCACCCCCTCCAGCTTGCCCAGAAGTATGACCCGCAGAAGGAGGTTGAGCTGCGGACGTGGATCGAGAGCGTCACGGGGCAGCAGATCGGGCCTGATTTCCAGAAGGGGCTGAAGGACGGGGTGATCCTCTGCGAGTGAGTCCTGGGCTGGGTGGGGATGGGGAATACCAGCCCTCCAGGGGACCCCCACCAGCCTTTGGGGTGCAAAGGGTGGGCTGGATCGGTGCCGGTGGGACCTGCCGGGTCACCCCCAAAGGATCTCTGTCTGGGGAGAGCCCTGAGAACCAACAGAGACCTGGGCAAGGAATTGAACCACATGGGGGAGGCCTGGGCTGGATCTTCCCGAAAAGGGCTCTGCCTGCTGCAGCCCCACATCCCCCTGCCTCCCTCCAGGCTCATGAACAAGCTGCAGCCCAACTCAGTGAGGAAGATCAACCGCTCAGCTCAGAACTGGCACCAGGTAAGTGCAGCCCTGCTGCCACCCACCCGCTGTCCCTCTGCCATCCCCCCTCGTGGCTCACCCCTCTGCCCCTCCTGCAGCTCGAGAACCTCTCCAACTTCATCAAGGCCATGGCCAGCTACGGCATGAACCCTGTGGACCTCTTTGAAGCCAATGACCTTTTTGAGAGTGGGAACCTGACCCAGGTGCAGGTGTCCCTGCTGGCGCTGGCGGGAATGGTGAGCACAGGGAACGAGCAGCTTGGGAAGGGCACGGTCCTGTGGGGACCCCCAGCCCAGGGTGGTGCCCAGGGGATGCTATGGCTCCCCCTGCCCAGGAAGAGGGTGGGGGGACTGGGGCGCTCGTCCTTCCTCACCACCACTGCTGGCAGGCCAAGACGAAGGGGCTGCAGAGCGGAGTGGACATCGGTGTGAAGTACTCGGAGAAGCAGCAGAGGAATTTTGACGAGGCCAAGATGAAGGCTGGGCAGTGTGTGATTGGGCTGCAGGTGGGTTGCCCTGTGGGGTCCCAGGGGTGGGGGACTGGGAGGGGGTGCCCAGTTCTGTCAGGTCCTCAGCACTGTCGTGGCTCCAAGCACAGCTGGAAGGACCCAAGGCTTGATGTGCCTCAGGGGTTCTTGGGATCTGAGACCGTGTCCAGCACTCAGTGGCCGTGAGCCTGGGGTGGGTTGGGGAGTTCTGGCTGTGCCCCCTGGGCTGGAGGTGACGGGGAGGGGGGAGAAGGAGCACGTGTGGGGCAGCACATGCTCCTCACCAGACCACTTTGTCAGATGGGCACGAACAAGTGTGCCAGCCAGTCTGGCATGACAGCCTATGGCACCCGGAGACACCTCTACGACCCCAAGAACCAGATCCTGCCTCCCATGGACCACTCCACCATCAGCCTGCAGATGGGCACCAACAAGTGTGCCAGCCAGGTGAGCCCCTGTGCCGGGCTGGGAGGGTGTGGGGGGGACCAGAGCTGAGCCCTGCTCCATCCTCTCCCTTCCAGGTGGGCATGACAGCTCCCGGCACCAGGAGACACATCTACGACGCCAAGATGGGGACGGAGAAGTGCGACAACTCCTCCATGTCGCTGCAGATGGGCTCCAACCAGGGCGCCAACCAGAGCGGGCAGGTCTTTGGGCTCGGCCGCCAGATCTATGACCCCAAGTACTGCCCTCAGGGCAGCCAGGGCGAGGTGGCCAACGCTGCTGGTGACCTTGGCGGGGACCCCCCCGGGTACCACTACTACCGTGAGGAGGAGGAGAGCTACTGAGCGGGACACCAGCCCTGTCCGCACCATCTCATGTACAGCCACACTGCCAGATACATTCCAGCCTCCACTTTCATCATTCCTTCTTTTTAAACTCTTTTTTTAACTTTGGAAATGAATCTATTTTTCTGAGCACGGAAATAAAGGCCCTGTTTCTAGAGAGGAGCCTGGCCAGTTGCCATGGGAGCCCTGAGGCCCCAGGGCAGCGGGAAGGTGGCGGATGCTCCCGCACCGGGGAGTGGACACTGTCACCTCTCGCACACCCAGCGCCCACTGTGTGTCCCTGCAACACCCCTGGATCCCTCAGCGAGGAGTGGGGGCAGCTGCCTGTGCTGCACCCAGAGCTGCTGCTCATGGCTGTGCTGGCAGGACCTGGCTCAGCCCCAAGGAGGAGAGGAGCTGGGGTCAAGACATGGTGTGGGGAGAGCCCAGGGCACTGCAGGGGCTTGGGAACGTGAGTGTGTGAGTCAGTGAATGTGTGCACGCGTGTTTGCACTCTCACGTGATCTGCAGATGCTGGAAATGCCTTTTTTGTAGAAGTCGTAGGGACCAAGATTCTGAGACCACGCTGTTGGCTGCAGGGCAGGGCCGGGAGCTGACGCACCCGGCACTGCTGCACCTCCCCACATCCAATGGCCCAGGCTGGAGCCAAGGCTGACTCCATCCTGCACCGCGGCAGTGCCTGAGTGGAGCCGGTGCCCCTTGACTTTCCCCTCCCGTGCGGTTTTTAATGGAGATGCTCTCAGACTGAAACGTTTTATTTTTAAAAATAAACCCTTTCGACATAATCAGGAGCCGGTCTCTGGTACAGGCGCCTTGTCAGGGCTCAGGCGGGTCCCCACGTGCCTGGGGAGTGGGAGCTGCTGCAGACCTGGGTGAGACCCCCGGAGTGCCGGGATGGCGGGGCAGGAGGCTGCGTGTCCCGGGGGGGGGCCGAGCGGGAGCGGGGAACCGGCTGCTGGGTTAAACGGATGTGCGTTGATAGATGCGGGATTAGCGGTGCCGTGCCTGTCCGGGCAGGGACCCGGCTTTCGATGGGGAGAAATGCTGCGTTTGGAGAACTTCGTTGCCTCGTCGGACTTCCTCGGGCGGGGCGGGGGAAGGGTAGAGGGTGCGGGCGGAGCTCCCGCTCCTCGCCCCGCCCAGAGCCCCCCCCGACCTGCGCGGCCCCTTTAAGAGCCGTTCCGTGACGTCACGGCCGCGGATACTTTGTAGCGCGGGAGGGGCGGGGCCCGCGCGCGCCCGGCGGAGCCGCGGGGTCTCTTAAAGGGGCCGCGCCGAAGGTAACGGGGGTCCCGGGCCGGGGGCTGCGGGGGGAAAGGAGGGGCTGTGTCCCGGCTGCTGCTCTCGGCCGAGCAGCGTCATTCCCGGGCTGTCCGCACCTCCCCGTCCCCCCCCCCCGGGGCTGCCCCCGTGTCCCCATCGTGCCGCCGAGCCGTCCCCATCTGTCCCCTGGGCTGTCCTCATCGTCCCCTCGAGCTGTTCCCGTGACCCACCCTGGGCTGCCCGTGTGTCCGCCGGGCTGCGCCCACGTTCCCGTGGCCCGTCCGCCTCCCGGTGACTCCGCACCCCTTCCCGAGCGGGGCTCCGGGAGGCGGAACCGGGTCGGGGGGCGCCGGGCTCGGGGGATGCCGGGTCGCGGGATGCCGGGGGCGTGGGATCCGCCGGTCCTTCAGTTGCAGCGCTGCGGCGTGTTTGTCCTCGTGGGATGAGTGAGCAGATTCCCGCGCGAATCCCCCTGGGAGGATCCCGGGGTCCTGTGGTTGTTTTGACCCGAAAAGTGCCTCAGCACCCCCGGTTCCCTAGACACCCTCACCCCGGCAGCCATCCCTCGTGTCACCCCATCTGCCCCGGTGCTTCCCCGGAGGAATTCTGGCCCCGACCCCCACTCACGTCCGGCCCCGCAGGCCGATTAGGCGGATTTCCCAGCCGGGATCCTAATCCCGCTGCCCGGTGCCCGCTTATCCCGGCTGTGCCCGGGACCCGGCTTAGCTCCGGAGGCGGACGGGCGCGGGACAGCGGGTGAGTCCGCGGCTTCCCCCGAGGGGAGACGCACAGAGGGGGGCCCGGTGTGCCCCGGGCTGGCGGTGACCGGGGAGCCGCCCCGGAGCTCGGATCTCCTGGGGCGTGGGTGGGTGCACCGGGCGGAACGCTGCGGGTTGGGTCGTGCCTCCGCCGCCACCGGGCTGGGCACGGAGCCGCCTTGGCAGCGCTTTGCTGCCCTGCCCGGGAGCTGCTGGCCCCTCTCCAGGGGTGAGTGAATTCCTAGGGGCTGGGAAGGGATGGAACTGAAGCTCTGGGGTCCCAGCGCAGCTCGAGCCCGCTGCACCAGCGCAATTCCTCCCCTGGGGTGCTGAGGGTCTCACAGAAACAGCCACCACACCCCTCCCATGGGAAAACTGGGGCACGGGCAGGTCCCTGCCTCCCCCGGGCTGGAGGGGGTTTGGAGCCGCACCCTGTGCTGGCCTGCGAATCCTGCTGGTGGCTCCTGGACAGAGCTTGTGCCCGATTCTGCTGCTTCTGGTTTAGGAAAGAATGGAATTTGAGGCTTTAGCTCCGGAAAGGAGCTTTTCTGCAGGAATGCCACCCAGCTCCTGCCAGCCCCGGAGCTCAGCCCTGTGCCCGGCACTTTGCCCGGGGTCTGATAAGCCTCAGAGGGAAGTGAGAGCCCCACAGTCCCCCCAGCTTGGGGCTGAACCCCCTGCTCTCCCCCGCAGCCGAGCAGGGCCCGTGCCCCCCGCCATGGCCAGCTGGGGCACCCAACTGGGGCTGCTGCTCTGGAAGAACTTCACCCACCGCCGGCGCCAGCGGGTGAGTGGGTAACGGGGTGTGGGACACCCTGAGCCGCTGGGTCCCAGTACAGGGGCAGGCAGAGCTCTGGGCAATGATGGGGACAGAGATTCCCCCCAACTGTGGGTCTCCCCCAGATCCAGCTGGCCATCGAGATCCTGTGGCCGCTCTTCCTCTTCCTCATTTTGATCTCGGTGCGACGATCTCACCCACCCTTCAAGCAGCATGAGTGTGAGTGTCCCCTGCCAGACCACCCTCTGGGTTGGTAATGCCCCCCCTGTGCCTGCCTGGGACCCCCTCTGTGCCCCCGTATGGGAGCCCTGTGAGGTGGCATCAGGGGAGACAAACAGAGGAGGTGATCACAGCGTGGGGACTCACTGGCATCTCCCTGCTCTGGTGTGTGCGGGGAGTCCTGGAGACCCCATGATGCCCCCCTGGAGCTGCCTCCCTCTCCTGCAGGCCACTTCCCCAACAAGGCACTGCCCTCGGCGGGGACCCTGTCCTGGATCCAGGGCATCATCTGCAACATGAACAACCCCTGCTTCCGACACCCCACGGCAGGAGAGGCCCCGGGCGTGGTGGGCAACTTCGACGGCTCCATGTGAGCGGAGAGGCCGGGGGGCTGCGGAGCAGAGTGGGGCTGGGCTGGGGTCTCACTGTCCACCCCCTGTCCCACAGCCTCTCCCGCCTCCTGGCCGAAGCCCGGCGGGTCCTGCTCCGCTCTGACGGGCAGCGGCTCCTGCGCAGCTTCGCGCGGCTCCTGCCCGCCCTGCGCCGGCTCCGGGACAGCGGGAACCAGCAGAGGGGTGAGCACCGGGAGCGGGGGGTGCTGGGGAAGCGAGACCCCTTGGCTGACCCCTGCCCCCCCAGCCCTGCCGGTGAGGGAGTACCTGAGGGAGGACGAGACTTTCTCGCAGTTCCTGCGGACCAACACGTCTCTGGCCCCGGCGCTGGTGGAAGAGCTGATGGGGGCTCGGCTCAGCCCCCGCATCGTGAGTGTCAGCGTGGTGCCCTCTCCCGGTGCCCTCTCCCGGTGCCCTCTCCCAGTGCCCCCAGCGCCAGTGACTGCATCATGACCTCCCTCTCCCTCCAGTTCTCCCTGGCGAGCATTCGCCTCCCACTGAAGGCCCTGGTCTGCAATGCCTCACAGCTGGGGGGATTCCTGGCGGGGGGCGATGCCGCTTCCACTCAGCGCCTGCAGCGAGGGCTCTGTGCCCTGCCCAGCCCCCAGCTCCGAGCCATGGAGGGCTCCTTCCTCTCCCAGCTGGACTTCCCTCGGCTCCTGGCGGTGAGGTCCCAGCTTGGCCGGGTGCTGGGTGCTGGAAGGCACTGGGGCAGAGACTCCTGGCCCATCCGGAGTGGCTGTCACTCCTTTCCATGTCCCCCTGTAGGAACAGCTGAGCTCAGACGTGGGTGGAATTGCTGGCACCGTGGAAGCCTTGGGCGCCTTCCTGCGGGATGCAGCATCCCTGATGGAGGAGGTACCCCCCGCTTCCCCTGCCCCCTACACACCCCCACACTGTCCCTGGGTGCCCCTGTCCTGCCACCCCGCTCCGCTCCCCATCCCGCTCTCCCCAGATCTCCTCCATGACCAGCCTGGCTGAGCTGCGGCGGGAGCTCGAGGAATTGAGGGCCCCCAACAGCAGCACCCGCGGGGTGGGAGCATTCACAGCCCTGTCACGCATCGCCTGCGGTCACCCCGAGGGCGGGGGGCTCAGGATCCCCTCCCTCAACTGGTACGAGGACAACGACGTCAAAGCCTTCCTGGACCGCAACAGCTCGGAGCGGAGATCCGCGGCCTCGGGCAGCAGCAGTGAGCAGGGGCTGGGGGGCTGTGGGGACAGGGATGGGGGCTGGTGGTGAGGGCTCAGCTTTGCACCCCCCAGGTCCCTTCTGCCGGGAGCTGCTCCGCAGCCTGGAGTCCAACCCCTTCTCACAGATCTTCTGGAGGGGCATCAAGCCCCTCTTTGTGGGCAAGATCCTGTACTCGCCACCCGGTCCCGGCCCCGACAGCGTCATGGCTGAGGTGAGTGGGGGCTGTGAGGGGACAGGAATCGAGGGGGTCTCAACCAGGCCCTGCCTCATCCCTCTCACCCAGGTGAATCGGACGTTCCGGGAGCTGGCAGTGCTGGGGGAGGTGGGGAGTGCCTGGCAGGAGCTGGGACCCCGGATCTACACCATCCTCAACAGCAGCCTGGAGGTGCAGGTGCTCCAGGTGTGTGACCCCAGACCCCTCCCATCGGGGACCAGGCTGCTGTGGGGTGCAGGGTGGGGTGTGGTGGGAGCAGCTGGGTCTTCTGGACAGGAGTGGGGTGGGTTGCAACTGGAGCAGGGCGGGATATGGCTGGGAATGGGGTGGATCAGCTGGGAGCAGGGTGGGCTGCATGGCCCCTGGAACCCTGGTGCTTTGCAGGACCTGCTGCTGGCCCCGGGCACAGCCCAGCTCCTGGACGGGTTCCTCAACGGCACCTCCTGGAAGGTGTCAGAACTGGCCACGTTCCTGGCGGGGCCGGCGGCCGGGCCGGGGCTCACCTGGCACCAGGTGTACGCTGAGGTGGACACGGCCCTGGGCACCCTGTCGCAGTTCATGGAGGTGAGTGTCCCTGCACTGTGGGCAGGCTGGGCCCCTCCCTGCGTGGCTGAGCCCTGCCTGCCCTGCCTGTGCCTGATGCCTGCCGAGCCCTGCCTGCCCTGCCGAGCCCTGCCCGCCCTCCCGCAGTGCGTCTGCCTGGACAAGATCGAAGCGGTGGCCACCGAAGAGCAGCTGGTCGCCCGGGCCCTGGAGCTGCTGGAGGAGCAGCAGTTTTGGGCAGCTGTGGTTTTCCAGCCTCCCATCAACGCCACGGCCCCCACGCTGCCCCCCCACGTCCGCTACAAGATCCGCATGGACATCGACGATGTCACGAGGACCAACAAGATCAAGGACAGGTCGGGGGACGCCCTCCCTGCTGGTCTCTGTGGCCTCCCGAGCAGCCTGTGCCCGCGGTGGGGGGGTCCCTGCTCCCAGTACTGTGCTCTACCCCCAGGTTTTGGGACCCAGGCCCCGCAGCTGACCCCTTCAGCGACCTGCGCTACGTCTGGGGCGGCTTCATCTACGTGCAGGACCTGGTGGAGCAGGCGGTGGTGCGGGTGCAGACCGGGGCCGCCCCCCGGACAGGGGTCTATGTCCAGCAGATGCCCTATCCCTGCTACGTGGACGATGTGTGAGTGGGTGAGGGACAGCCCCGGCCCCCTGGGACCCTCGAGTGACCCCTCCAGTGCTGCAGGGGACACGTCTGAGCGTCCTGTAGCATCACTGCCGTGGGGAGATGGCACAGGGCTGGCCGTGTCCCGCTGTCCCTTGCCCTGAGGTGGCCCAGGGCTGTCGGGCGGGGTGTGGAAGGGCCGGTGACACCTCCCCAGGTTCCTGCGGGTCCTGAACCGCTCGCTGCCCCTCTTCATGACGCTGGCCTGGATCTACTCGGTGGCCATGATCATCAAGGGGGTAGTGCACGAAAAGGAGACACGTCTCAAGGAGACCATGAAGACCATGGGGCTAAGCAGTGGGATCCTCTGGCTCAGCTGGTTCCTCAGCAGCTTCATCCCCTTCCTCCTCAGTTCTGCCCTCCTTGTCCTCATCCTCAAGGCAGGTTGCAGGTCTCTGGGGGCAGTGTGGCTGACACAGGAGAACGCTGGGACTGGGAGCCAGCACGGGGGGGCTCTGCGGGATCCAACCTGCCTCCCTCCACAGCTGGGAAACATCCTGCCCTACAGCGACCCGGCCGTCATCTTCCTCTTCCTCGGCACCTTCTCGGTGGCCACCATCAGCCAGTGCTTCCTCATCAGCACCTTCTTCCTGCGCGCCAACCTGGCCTCGGCGTGCGGCGGCATCATCTACTTCTCGCTGTACCTGCCCTACGTGCTGTGCGTCGCCTGGCGCGACTACATCACCTTCCCGCTGCGCGTCCTCGTGGTGAGCGGCCCCTCCGCGGTGCCCGGGCGGGGCCTTCGGGCTGCGCCCCCCGGGCTGCTCCGCGCCCACACTGCCGTTCTCGCCGCCCCCAGAGCCTGCTGTCCCCCGTGGCCTTTGGCTTCGGCTGCGACTACTTCTCGCTCTACGAAGAGCAGGGACTGGGCATCCAGTGGCACAACCTGGGCGCCAGCCCCGTGCCAGGAGACCCCTACAACTTCGCAACGGCCATGGCGCTGCTGCTGCTGGACGCCGTCCTCTACGGCCTGGCCACCTGGTACATTGAGGGCGTCTTCCCAGGTGAGCGCAGCCCCCCCAGCCCCTGGCAGCCCCCCAGCCCTGGCCCCACTCAGCCCCCTCTGCTGCAGGTCAGTATGGGATCCCCAAGCCCTGGAATTTCCCCTTCCTGAGGAGCTACTGGTTTGGAGAGTTGTCCTCAGCCGGGCACCCCCTGTGCCCCACCAGCCCCCTCGCTGCGCCCCAGGGTGAGTCCCTGCCCGCCCCAGAGCCCTGTGGCCGAGGGCAGCGGCCGTGGAGCGGGGCTGGAGCCCTCCAGCCTGGGCCTTGCCCTCCAGTGGGAGGTGCTGCACCCTGTGGTGAGGGGTCCTGCCCCCAGCGAGGGGTCCTGCCTGGGCCGTGACCCCACGGTGGCTTCCAGTGCTGGTGGAGGAGCCGCCTGCCCATCTCCAGCCTGGTGTCTCCATCCGCAACCTGGTGAAGGTTTACGGTGGCAGCGGCCGCGCGGCCGTCAACGGGCTGAGCCTGGACTTCTACGAGGGGCAGATCACGTCCTTCCTGGGCCACAACGGTGCCGGGAAGACCACCACCATGTGAGCCATGGGGGGCTGTGTGGGCGTGGCTGGGGACAGGAGTTGAGCTCGGCCCTGTCTCCACCTGGGTCCCCCTATAGGACAGGACACCCCAGCCTCGAGCCCTGCTGCCCCCATGCTCCATGACCGCCTTTCTTCACCACTCCCCCATCCAGGTCCATCCTGACTGGCCTCCTGCCCCCCACCTCGGGCACTGCCTATATCCTGGGCTTGGACATCCGCTCTGATATCGACAGCATCCGCAAATCCATGGGGATGTGTCCCCAGCACAACGTGCTCTTCAACATGTAGGCAGGGTGGGCGTGGGGGGGAGCAGTGCTGGGCTGTCCCCCTCAATCCCTGCCCCCCTCAATCCCTGCCCCCTCACCCTGTCCCCCTCACCCTGCCCCCCCAGCCTGACAGTGGAGGAGCACGTCTGGTTCTACGGGCGGCTGAAGGGGCTGTCGGAGCAGGAGGTGCAGGAGGAGATGGAGCAGCTGCTGCAGGACACGGGGCTGCCCCACAAGCGCCGGGAGCAGACCAGGAACCTCTCTGGTGCGTGGGGGGGACAGGAGGGGTGCCCGAGCGGGGCTGGGCGGCCCCGGGCGCCCCCAACGCCGTCCCTCCGCAGGCGGGATGCAGCGGAAGCTCTCCGTGGCCATCGCCTTCGTGGGCGGCTCCCGCGTGGTCGTCCTGGACGAGCCCACGGCTGGCGTCGACCCCTTCTCCCGCCGCAGCATCTGGGAGCTGCTGCTCAAGTACCGCAAAGGTGGGGCTGGGGCTGCCAGCTGGGGGAGCCCCTTCGCCCGCTTCTCCCTCGGAGCCTGGGGGAGCAGGGGGACGTGGTGGTGGGAAAAACCAAGCTGGGGGGAGCAGCAGGAGGGTCTGGGATCAAGCCCCCTCCCTGCCCCCCAGACCGCACCATCATCCTGTCCACGCACTACATGGACGAGGCGGAGCTGCTCGGGGACCGCACGGCCATCATCTCGCAGGGCCGGCTGTGCTGCTGCGGGTCCCCCCTGTTCCTCAAGGCCAGGCTGGGCACGGGGTACCACCTCACCCTGGTGAAGCGGGAGCGGAGCGGCACAGGCGGCAGCACCGGTGCTGTGCCCGGCACCACCAAAAAGGTGGGTCCCTCAGCCCCAAGGAGCTTCTGCCAGGGCACCCAGTGCCTCCATCCGGGGGCTGGGGGGCACTGGGGGGCACTGGGGGCCAGGTCCCGGCGTGGGGTGCCAGGCTCTGGCCGCCCTTTCCCGCAGGACGGCAGTGACTCCGAGCGCAGCAGCGACACGGGCCTGGGCAGCGAGCGGGGCAGCGAGGCCAGCGCCGTGGGTGAGGGTCTGGCCCCCGTGGTTCCCCCCCAGCTGCTCCCCGTAATTCCCCCTGTCAGCCCCGAGGGCTGGGAATGCACAGCCCTGCCTCTGGCTCCGACCCCCCCGCACTGGTGGGGCAGAAGGGAGTCCCCATCCCCTCCTGCTCTCCCAGGGACCCCAAGGTTGGGATGCTGGGCATATCCAGCTGTGTCCAGCTGCACCAACCAGCGGCTCCTGGCCCAGGTTTCCAGCCCTCCCTGTTCCCCCAGATGTGGCCCAGCTGTCTGCACTGATCCAGAGGCTGGTGCCCGGCTCCCGGCTGGTGGAGGACATCGGGCACGAGGTGCTCTTTGTCCTGCCCTACAGCGGGGCCCGGGACGGGGCCTTTGGGGAGCTGTTCCGCGAGCTGGATGCGCGCCTGGGGGAGCTGGGAGTCTCCAGCTACGGCATCTCCGACACCACCCTGGAAGAGGTACCCAGTGGGACTGAGGCCAGGGGCTGCCCGTGGCTCCTGGGGTTCCTGCCCCCTGCCCACGACCAAGGGTTTCCCTCACTGGGCTGTGGGAACTGGTGTCATGTTTAACACCAGCCCCCCACCCCCCCAGATCTTCCTGAAGGTGGCTGAGGACACGGGGCTGGACACTGACACTGCAGGTAAAACCCCTCAATCCTGGCTGGAGCTGAGCTCTGGGGTGCAAGGGGGCTCAGGAGAGGCTCAGCAGCCCAGAACAGAGGGGTGGGTGTATTCCCAGCACCCCACGTGCCCCTCCTAGGGCCAGGGTCCCTACTGGGAGTACCTGTGGGTGCAGGGAGGTGTCACAGCCTGTAATGTGGGTCCCACCCTGGCATCTCATCCCCTTTTTGTCAGGCACCAGGAGAGGAGCAGCTCCCGGCAAGGTGGAGGATGCAGAGGTGGCCGATGGGGAGCTGGGTAAGGAGGGGGAGCTGGGAGCCCTGAGCTGCTGCTGGGTGTTCCCCACTCCAACCCTGGGGCCATGGCACGTGTCCATCCAGGCATTGCTGCCTCCCAGAGCTGGGATCCAGGATGAGGGTGGGTCTGGGGGAGCCCAGAGGTGTGCAGGGGTTGGGATGGGATGTGAAATCCCAGGAAGCAATATCCAGCCCCCTTCTCCTGGAGGTTGAGCTGGTGTGGGGGCAGCCATGGGAGCCAGGGGGGCTGTGAGGGTTTGGGGTGCCTGGGTGGGTGCCGACCCCGGCACCACACGGCTGTAACCCCTGTCTGCTCTCCTTTACATTGAGCCAAAGGAGCACGGCGAGGTAGGAGCTGGGGGCCAGGGGGGCTGGGGGGCTCCTGCATGCTCCTGCCACCCCTGCTGAGGGGGGATGGCTCTGCCAGCACCGTCCCCGCTGGCACGAGCCCCTTGCCAGACCTGTGTGTGCCCTGGCAGCGGAGGAGCCGCGGGAGACGGACCTGCTGCGGGGGGCGGCGGCGCAGGCCTGCGGCAGGGTGCGGGGCTGGGCGCTCGTGTGCCGCCAGCTCCGCGCGCTCTTCACCAAGAGGATGCTCCACGCCCGGCGCAGCACCCGCGGCTTCTTCGCGCAGGTGGGACCCCGGGGAACGGGATGGGGCTGTGGGGAGGGGATGGGGCAGGGCCTGACCCTGACCCTCGACCCCTTTAGATCGTCCTGCCCGCCGTCTTCGTCTGCATTGCGCTGCTCTTCAGCCTCATCGTGCCACCCTTCGGGAAGTACCCGCCGCTGCAGCTCCAGCCCTGGATGTACGGGCAGCAGTTCACCTTCTTCAGGTGTGTTCCCAGCCCGCTGCCCCCCCGTGTCCCCCGTCCCCCACTGCCACCGGCTCACTCCTGTGTCTCCTGGCAGCAACGACGCCCCGGGGGACCCCGACACGGCCCGGCTGCTGGACGCGCTCCTGGCCGAGCCCGGCTTCGGCACCAAGTGCATGAAGGAGGCGGGAGAGACGTGAGTGTCTGCGGGATGGGGGCTGGAGGGCACAGCGGGCCTTGACCCCACCTCGGTGCCCACCTCCCCTCGGAGCAGCCCTGCCGGCCGGTGCGATGCCACGGGACCCCCAACCATCCCCGTGGTGGGTCCCGGTGCCTCTGGCTCACACCAGACTAGTAATGGAAGGTTTCCCTCCCCGGGTGCCCAGGACAGGGCTGTGCCCACCAGCTTCCCACCCCGATGGCTTCTCGGCCCCCCCAGCCCCCCCGGCCCTGCTGGAAGCGCTGTGGCGCGGGAACTGGACGCAGGCGGAGCCGTCCCCGCCGTGCCGGTGCAGTGGCCCCGGGGCACACAGGATGCTGCCCGAGTGTCCCGAGGGGGCCGGGGGGCTCCCCCCACCCCAGGTAACCCCCAGCCCAGCGGGGGCAGCGCCAGGGCTCCGGCACTGCTGGCTGTGGGGGCGGGCGATGCTCCGGCGAGGCCGCGGGGCCGAGTGCCCGTCCAGCCCGTCTGTCCATCCCCAGGTGCAGAGGGGCACAGGGGACATCCTGCAGAACCTGACGGGCAGGAACATCTCCGACTACCTGGTGAAGACCTACCCCCAGATCATCCGGCAGGAGTGAGTGCTGGGGACGCCCAGAGACGCTGCAGGAACACGGGGGGACACCGAGGGAACACCCCAGGGACACGTGGGGAAGGTGGCAGGGCGTTGGCACAGGCTGTCACTGTGGGGGCAGCAGGGAGGGACACTGGGGACCAAACCACAGGAGAAGGGGACACTGATGGGAGTGTGGCCAGCTGAGCAGGCGCTGCCCTCACATCCCCTTGGGGGATTTCTGTCCCCCCTGTTCCCTCCCTCGTTTCTTTCAGGCTGAGGAACAAGAAGTGGGTGAACGAGCAGAGGTGAGCTGGGCAGGGGCTGGGGACTGGCACAGCTGAGCAGGGCTGAGGCAGGAGATGCCTGTTGGGGTTGGGGAGAGCCTGAGAGGTCGCTGGGCAAAGCTGACACCCGTGCAGCCTCAGCCTTGTGCCCCTCACCGCGGCATCTGGGTGGGTGGAGGGCTGAGTCTGGGCAAGGGTGGCAGTGGGAAGTGGGTGAGAAGTTTGATAGAATTACAGAACTGTGGAATCTCCTGGGCTGGAGAGGCCCCCCGTGGATCCTGGGGCTCCCAGCGCCCTTGCAGGGGGGTCTCTGGCAGGTCTGGAGCCCCATTTCTCTCGCAGGTACGGCGGTTTCTCACTGGGTGCCGGCGGCTCCCAGGCCCTGCCGTCGGCAGCAGAGGTGGATCGGGCGGTGCTGGAGCTCCGGGCGCTGCTCAACATCACCCCGGTACGGCTGGGCTCAGGCCCCTGGCTCGGCTCCCCTGGCCCAGTGCCAGGAGGCCCCTCCTCACCCTGTCCCCACACCCAGGGCAGCCCCTCGGATCGGCTCCTGGCCAACATCAGCCGCTTCATCGAGGGTTTGGATGCCCGCAGGAACATCAAGGTGCACCCGGGCTGGGGGTCCCACGGGGGTGAGAGCTGGGGATGTGGCACCTGGGTCCCCTCCGGGGGTGGAGCGGCCTGAGAAGGACCAAAATGCTGGAGGGGAGTGGGTGGCACAGATCCAGTGGGGATCGGGGTGCCACGGGCACAGTCAGGGCAGTGCCAGGGTGGGTGGGGGGCTCTAAACTGCCAGGCCCCCTGTGCTGCAGGTCTGGTTCAACAACAAGGGCTGGCACGCCATGGTCTCCTTCCTGAACGTGGCCAGCAACGGGCTGCTGCGTGCCCGGCTGCCCCCCGGCACCGACCCCGCGCGCTTCGGCATCACGGCCACCAACCACCCCCTGAACCTCACCAAAGAGCAGCTCTCCGAGGCCGCCCTGTGAGTGCTGGGGAGGGGGGGGTCCCACAGACCCTCCGGCCCCCGCTGACCCTCCCCTCCGTGGCAGGATGGCCACCTCCGTGGACGTGCTGGTCTCCATCTGCGTGATCTTTGCCATGTCCTTCGTCCCGGCCAGCTTCGTGGTGTTCCTCATCGAGGAGCGGGTCAGCAAGGCCAAGCACCTGCAGTTTGTCAGCGGGATGAAGCCCCTCACCTACTGGCTGGGCAACTTCGCCTGGGACATGGTGGGGACGGGGATGGGGACAGGGACCAGTTCCAGGGGGAGCAGGTCCCACCCCTGACCTTCTCCCGGCTTCTCTGTCCCCACAGTGCAACTACCTGGTCCCCGCCCTGCTGGTCATCCTCATCTTCCTCTGCTTCCAGCAGAAATCCTACGTGTCCTCGGACAACCTGCCCTCCCTGGTGCTGCTGCTGCTGCTCTACGGGTGACGGGGCAGCAGAGCCCGGCGGGGGCGAGGGGGCCACGGGGGGCTCTGAGGGGGCTGGGGCAGCGGGGGTGAGGGGGATTGTGGTGCTGGGGGGGTGGGTGGTGTTTCGTGTCCCCCGGGACAGGAGGTGCATCTCAGCCAGCCCCTGCCTTCCTCCCTTGCAGCTGGTCCATCACCCCCCTGATGTACCCAGCCTCCTTCCTCTTCAGCATCCCCAGCACTGCCTACGTGGCCCTGACCTGCATCAACCTCTTCATTGGCATCAATGGCAGCGTGGCCACCTTCGTGCTGGAGCTCTTCGTGGACCAGGTGAGCCTTGGGATGCCCCGGACCCCCCGTCCCACCCCCGTGGGGCCAGTGCCAGCTGACTCACCTCTCTCTTTGCTGCCTTGGCAGAACCTCAATGACATCAACCGTGTCCTCAAGAAGGTTTTCCTCATCTTCCCCCACTTCTGCCTGGGCCGAGGCCTCATCGACATGGTGAAGAACCAGGCGATGGCCGATGCCTTCGAGAGGTTTGGTGAGTCAGGGGGTGTCAGGGCTGCTCCCCCTCCCCAAAGCCTGGCCAGCTCAGGCGTCCACCCTCCTACAGCCGCTCTTGTGCTCTCAGGGGACAGGCGCTTCTTGTCCCCCCTCTCCTGGGACCTGGCGGGGAAGAACATGTTCGCCATGGCCGTCGAGGGCGTCGTTTTCTTCGTCTTCACCCTCCTGCTGCAGTACCGCTTCTTCCTGCGGCTGGGGTGAGCACCCAGGGGGTGCCTGGGCAGTTCCCCCCTATGGGCAGCCCTGGACGTGCCCCTGCCACTGTTCCCCCAGGCCACGGGCTCCGGAGCTGCCCTCGCTGGGGGACGAGGACCGGGACGTGGCCAGGGAGCGGGCGAGGGTGGGCAGCAGCCCCCCCCAGGGCCACCTCCTGCTGCTGAAGGACCTGACCAAGGTGGGTGTGTAGGGCCGGCCCCTGCCCCTCCCTGCTGTGGGCTCCAGCCCCCGCAGCCCCCCGAGAGGGATGGGAGCACCCGGTGAGGGATGGGAGCACCCAGCGCTGCCTCTCTCCCCACGCAGGTGTACCGGCGCAGGAAGGCTCCGGCCGTGGACCGGCTCTGCGTGGCCATCCCCCCCGGGGAGGTAAGGGACGGATGGATGGACGGCACCACGGGCAGGGCCGGGGCTGCTGGTGACCCTGCTCTGTCCCCACAGTGCTTTGGCCTCCTGGGGGTGAACGGAGCCGGGAAGACGTCGACCTTCAAGATGCTGACGGGGGACACGGAGGTGACGCTGGGGGAGGCCTGGCTGAAGGGGCACAGGTGGTGAACGCAGGGACCCCACAGCTGCTCCCCCTCTCTGCATCCCACAGCACCTGTGCCATCATCCCCATCCTGTGCTCCTTCTGGTCTTGGCCCTTGTGGTGTGCTTGTGCTCACCTTCATCCTCATCCTCATCCCTGCAGCTGCTCACCCCTATTCCTGCAGTGTCCCTGCAGCATCCCCCGCTCACCTGTCCCTGTCCTGTGCTCACCTGTGCCCGTCCCACAGCGTGCTCACCGACCTCCAGGCTGTCCACCAGCACATGGGTTACTGTCCGCAGTTTGATGCCATCACAGACCTGCTGACGGGGCGGGAGCACCTGGAGTTCTACAGTCGCCTGCGTGGGGTCCCGGAGGAGGAGACCCCCAGGGTAGGGTCTGCGCCCCAGCCCCCCATCCCAGGAGACCCCCACCCTCACATCCTCACCCCCTGTGTCTCTCACAGGTGGCCCAGTGGGGCATCACCGCGCTGGGTTTGGGCCCGCACGCGGACCGGCCCGCGGGCAAGTACAGCGGGGGCAACAAGCGCAAGCTCTCCACGGCCATCGCCCTCCTCGGCTGCCCCCCCGTCGTCTTCCTGGTGAGGGGGGCAGCAGGGGGGTCCCACAGCAGCACCAGGGGCCTGTCTGCGCTGACCCTGAGCCGTTGCAGGATGAGCCCACGACGGGGATGGACCCACAAGCCCGGCGGTTCCTGTGGGAGCGCATCCTGGGTGTCATCCGGGACGGCCGGTCCGTGGTGCTCACGTCTCACAGGTGATCCCCTGCCTGGGGAACAACCCCTGTGCCCCCGGGAATCCCCCAGAGGGGAGCTCCCTTCTGCCCCGGGGGTCTCACACGTGCCCCCCAGCATGGAGGAGTGCCAGGCGCTCTGCACCAGGATGGCCATCATGGTCAACGGCCGGTTCCGCTGCCTGGGCAGCGTCCAGCACCTCAAGAACAGGTACCGGGGCGGGGAGCTCGGGGGGGTCCTTGGGGCAGGGGCTGTGGCCGGTGCCCGCAGCGGTGTGCCCTCTGCCCGCAGGTTTGGGGACGGGTACACGGTGGTGGTGCGGGCGGGGGGTCCCGGCCCGGCGGCCGCGCAGGCCCTGCTGGAGCAGCACTTCCCCGCCATCGTGCTGCGGGAGCGGCACGGGGGGCTGCTGCGCTACCACCTGCCCGCCCGCGCCGCCTCCCTGGCCGCCGTCTTCAGCCTCCTGGCCGCCCACCGCGGCCCCTGCCACATCGAGGACTACTCCGTGTCCCAGACCACCCTCGACCAGGTGAGGGGGCACACGGGGGCGGGGCTGTGCTTGGGGGTCCCGTGGAACTGTCTCTCATCCTGCCCTCCCCGCAGGTCTTCGTGCACTTCGCCCAGGAGCAGAGCGACGGGGACCCCGGGGAGGCTGCGGCACCAGGGCAGGAGGTGGCCCCCCGCCCTGGGAGGAGGCTGAGCACATTCCTGGAGGATGACAGCTACCAGGAGAGCGCTGTCTGAGCAGGGAATGGTGCCCCATGGACCCTCCAGACCCCTCCCCAGTCGTCGCTGCAGCACGACCTGGGGTCACAGGGCTTCGGGGCACCCTGGACCCCCGGAGCTGCACGGGGGAGGCCTGGGCACATCCTTCCCACTGGCGTGGTGTCACCATCCCATGGGACAGTGGGCGCTGGGGAGTGTCAGAGTGTCAGGGCAGGGCTGGCCCCAGATCCCTGTGGACGGTGCCCTGTGGGGAGGTTGATCTGGAGGGGGGGTCCGGGGCTGGCTCTGGGACCCCTGCTGCCCCCAGGACCCCCGCTGCTCCCCACTGGAGCCGAGCTTGCTGTAACCGAGCAATTCAATAAAGAGCCGCGGTACTGCCGGGGGGCCTGATCGCCCTCGCCATGACACGACCCCGCTGGGGGACAGGGGCACAGTGGGACAGGGCAGCAGCGTGGCCCTGGCACAGTCGGACACCCAGACCTGCAGGGCCGCGGGGTGGGCACCGATATCCCCCGAGCAGCACCTCGGGGCTCCAAAAGGGCCCTCCTGGGGCGGGGTTTGCGACCCTGCCGAGAGGAAAAAAATATGGAACGCTTCACGAATTTGCGTGTCATCCTTGCGCAGGGGCCATGCTAATCTTCTCTGTATCGTTCCAATTTTAGTATATGTGCTGCCGAAGCGAGCACGATTCCAGCCCTGCTCGCAGCCGTACTTAAACCCCTCGGAGTTAATGGTTTTAACGTCATGGCGAGCATTTCCTCAGACTCCCCCGCCTTTCTCCACCTGGTCACCCTCCCAGGCGATGCGCATCGGGTTTTTACTCTGAATCTGCCGCTTTACCAGGTTATTTTTTGCCTTTCTGAGGAGCAGCTCAAGCGCGGAGGGCGGGCCACGCGCGGGGCATGGCGGGAACGCGGTTAATTTGCATATGGAGGCGTGGCGCGGTCGGCGCGTGTCCTCCACCGTCCCGTCGTGCCCCGGGCACGCGCGCGCGCATGCGCGGAGCCGCCGTTGCCGGCGGGGGAAGATGGCGGCGGCGCGCTGAGGGACGGGACGGGAGAGGCGGAACCGACCCGACCCCCCCGCCGCGCCAGCGACCCCATGGCCCGAGGCCGGCCCGGCAGCCGCGTCCCCGCTGCGCCTGCTCGGGCCGCCACAGCGCCCGGACCCCGCTGAGCGCCCAGGCTTGACTCGCCGGGCCTGACCCGTCGCCACTCGAGGCGACTGCGCCGGGCCGGGGCCGGGAAACGGGGACTGGGGCGGCCTCCACCCGGGCCCAGCCCGCCCCGCCGAGCAGTAGCGGCCGCTCCGAGCCCGGCCCCGCCGCCAGGATGTCCGAGAACCAGCCGAACGCCAACAACCACCACCCGGCCAACAACACCGGGGCCGCCGGCGGCAACAACCGGGGCGTCCGCAACCCCAACCTCAACCAGAACCCCCTGATCAACGTGCGTGACCGCCTCTTCCACGCGCTGTTCTTCAAGATGGCAGTGACCTACGCGCGCCTCTTCCCGCCCTCCTTCCGCCGCGTCTTCGAGTTCTTCGTCCTCCTCAAGGTGAGGGGCAGCTCCTCCTGCCAGGCGCAGCCGGGCCGAGGGCAGGGATTTCCTTAGGAACAACAAGTTGTGGCTCTGCCGGAGGTCACAGCCTGTGTTCGGGCCACGCACACCAAGCTGCCCCTGTGGGCCTCTCCTGTGTGGGAGACGTGAGGAGTTCAGCGATCTGTGGTGGTCCCGGTGGTCCCTGCACTCCGGGGCTCTGGATCCAGGGCCGTCAATCCAAAGGAAATCCCTGAGCCAGCTCTCTGGGCAGCCTGGCTGGTGCGGAGCATGTCCCGGGCTCCGGGCTGGAGGGGGTTCAGTTTCTGTTTCCAGGAAATCGCACTTTGGATGCATTTCGCACATGATGTACTGGATTGTTGGAGTTTTGTTGGAGTCTTGTCTTTTCTGGAAGCAGTTGAGGCACAGCCCTGCTCTAACCCTGCCTTTTCAGCAGTGCCAGGGCAGTGTCACAGCCCTGCCCCGGGGTGAACCCTCCTGCCTGCTGGGGCCCCCCAGAGGGGCCTGTCAGTGTGCAGGGTGAGCTGCCAGTGGGTTAAATCCTGTTCCCGGCTCCCGGGATGGGAAATGAGCGTAAGAAGGGGAGAGCAGCTTGCCAGGTCACCCTCCTGCTCTGGGTTTTTACAGTGCAGCAAGAAAACACTCAGCACAACTTGTCTCATACTGCACAGATACTTTTTCTACCCTCCCAAGATATGTTATGGGTTTTCATGTCCCAGTTGTCCATCTGGGGCCCGGCAGACAGGCTGGGACAGGGGTGGTGCTCAAGGCATGGCTGTTGGGCAGAGCAGCTGGGAGCTGTTCATGCTGCTTCTGCCTCTGATCCCAGCCGTCCTGGAGAAGGAACAGCATTCCCAGGGCCCTGCAGGGTCAGGGGCCTGCAGCCTGCTCCTGCAGCCAGGGAGCTGGCTCTGGCTTACCTTCCCTCACGTCCCCCTGTGCAGCTGCTCTGTGGAGGGATGTTTACCAGCCTGTTTGTTCCTCACAAATAGGTCAGGACAGCGGGGCTGATGAGGAGGGAGCAGCTCGGGGTGGGTGGGAAGGGAGGTCTGAACTCAGCTGTGCCAGCCGTGCCGGAGCTCTGAACTTTGGCCGTCGTGCACAGTTACTGTCTGTGCTTTAGGGAACGGGTTTTATTAGTCCAGTCTGCTTTGCTGTGGTTTACAGCTGTTCTGGGACTGAGGCAGGGCAGGGAGCCCTTTGGCCGCCCTGGGGCAGGGCCCGTTCCTCGCACTGGCAGGCCTGCCATAGGTTTGGGTCATCCTGCCCTCAGAGGGGTTGGCTTTGGGAGAGCTTTGCTTTATTCTGCCTTTGGAGGGCTGGGCAGTCTTCTCTGGGCTTCAGCAGGAAACTGTGCTGAGGAGGGAGGGGTTGGAAGCCGTGGATGCATTTCCATTCCTTTCAGCGTGCCTTGTAGCCTCATTCCACATGGGTGCTGTGTGTGGTTCAGTTTGGGGAAGGTGTTGGTTGCAGGACCTGTGCTTCCAGCAGGGCACCTGAGCTGCACAGCTGTCGAGGGCAGCTCTGGTCTCAGGAGCAGGAGCTGGTGGTTCCTGCTGCCTTTGGTGTGTTCCTTGCTGGAAATGCCAGGGTCCGGGAAGCGCCGAAGCTCTTGTCCACTTGCCAAATCCACTTGTCCAAGTTTTTTTAGTGTGTTATGGGCAAAGAAGAGCTGGTGGGAACTGGGACGGCTGTACCTGGGCCGGGGGTGGCCGGGCTGACGGTCTCTGCCTTGTCTCCTGCCCTGTAGGCTCTCTTCGTGCTCTTCATCCTGGCCTACATCCACATCGCCTTCTCCCGCTCGCCCATCAACTGCCTGGAGCACGTGCGGGACAAGTGGCCCCGCGACGGGATCCTGCGCGTGGAGATCCAGCGCAACTCCAGCCGGGCCCCCATCTTCCTGCAGTTCTGCGGCGCCGAGAAGTTCCCGGGAATGGTGGTGGAGTCCACGGCGGAGGAAGAGGAGGAGGAAGAGGAAGAGATGACTGTGGACATGTTTGAAAACAGCTCTATCAAGGTAGGGACGTGCTCGCTGCGTGTGCCGGAGAGGGGGACCTGGGTGTTGGGCTGGGGAGAAAGGGTTGTGTGTGATCCCTCAGTCTCCTGGAAATGCAGTGGGTTCCCTGGCTGCTCCTGTATCCCCATATTGGCTTCCCATGGTTTAACACGGGAAGTAAAGCCTGAGAAAGTGGCCTCTCCCACCCTCATGGCGCTGGAGGCCTTTGCAGGGACAGAGGGAGCGTGGCAGGTGGCAGGGGAAGAGCCTGCTGATGTGACTTTCCCTGCTCTGGTTTTCCAACAGTTTGAGCTGGATATCGAGCCCAAGGTGTTCCTGAAGCCGTCCCGGGTGAGCAGCACTGAGCTGCCCCACAACGACAGCCAGGAGTTCTCGTTTAGTGACACAGCCACTAAAGGTATGCAGCCTCTGCGGGAGACTGTGTCCGAGTTTGAGATGCTAGCCCGAGCAGGTAATCACACCTTCACTGCTACCTGTGCTCCTCCCTCCTCCCCCCGTCACCCTCCCCGCGCGTCCCGTCCTGGCTCCTCGGGGCACCTGCACAGTGACCTTGAATGTCTTCCCAATGTGTTCCCCTGGGGTTAGTCCTGTCAGTACTAACAGCAGGCCCGCAGCGAGCTCTGCCCCGGGGCTGGGGGGTGTCAGGGGGAGCCCGGGGGCTGGGGGGAGGCTGGGCTGGAAAAGTTGCCAGGCCGAGAGGCCTCAGATGAGGCACAGTGAGCGAGGGCTCTTGGTCTGGTGTCAGGTGAGCCTGAACCCCCCGTTCCAAGCCGCAGGGATCCCCTGGCAGCGACACCGCTCCTCCCATGGGCAGGGCTGGGGCTGTGTCCCGGGTCCTGAGCCAGCAGCAGCAGCACTGGGAGCAGCCAATTTGCTCCAATTAATGAACCCCAAAAGCCACCGGGCGGGTTCCGTAGGATTGCGATCCCAGCGTCATCGGCCCGCCTTGTCCCGCCCTGCTCCTGCCTGGCCTGAGCTGCTCAGGCCTCCTGAACTCCAGAGGGGGGTTTAGAGCCTTTGTGTTATTTAAAATGGAATTCCAGTGTGGAAAACTTCTGTCTCTAGTGGTTAAGGGAGGAAATCTGCTGAGGAATATTTATGTTAAAAATAGAGATGTGGAGTTGGATTCTTTGCCTTTTCCCACAAAACTTGCAAAGAAATTGCCTCTTTCACTCACAGTGTTGTCCCTGGAAGGGCTGGAATTCTTTGCTCTGCAGACATACTGGGGTTGTGTCTGTGGAGGAAGGGGAGACCAGACACTGCCCTGTTCCTTGGTCTTGCAGTGGATTTGCTTGATACTGATCCAGAGCTCATTAGTCCTGAATTAAAGATCATTAAGACCAGAGAACAGTAAATGTTTTTGGTGCAGGACCTTTATTGCTGGTGCCCAGGTTCTGAGGAGAGTCACGTTGTGCAGAGCTGTGGCACTGGTGGGGTGACTCTTGGTTTGCTGAACTCCTGGTTGGAAAAGATCCAGAAAAGGGGAGGGAGAGAATCAGGCTGTTTCCCAGATTAGTTACAAAATTGATCTCTTCAAATTGGTCCCAAATACCCGGGTTTATTGTTTTTTGCCAGGTTTTCTCTGCTCTAAGGGAACCAAATTTGATGTTTAATCCAAATATTTTTGCCATGGAAAAATGTTTTATGGGACAAAGGAAGTAATTGTTTGTTGATATTTAAACCCTTGACTTCCTTTTGAGCTTAAAACCGTTTATAATGGAAACAAAAGACAAAACCAGCAGCCCAGCCTGTGTTTGCTGCCTGAGAAGGGGATCAGGGGCTGCATCTCTGTCAGTGCTGTGTCAGGTGTGTCCCTGTGAAGTTCTTGTGTTCCTTTAATTGTCACTGTGGTGCTGGGAGCTGCCTGACAGCTGCCTCCCCCCTCCTGGAGATACACCCTGACAGCCTGAAAGAGCAGGGATTAAATTGCTTGGCTCCAGCTTAGCGGGAGGTTTTGTCCTTTCGGAGATGATGTAGCAAAAAGCATCTGTTTGGAACCTGTCTTGGAAAAAAAATAAACCAGGGAAACTTCAGGCACCACCGGTTTTTGGGAAAGCTGTAATTGCTGCTGCTTCTGTTCTGACGTGTAATTGCAGCAGTGACCTCAGTCCCCCAGGAAGTGCAGGGCTCTTGCCTGTGGAGCATTTACTTGGTGTTCAGCAGGTGTTAAGTGGGTTTTCCTGCTGTTTCCCAAACAACATGGGAAGCAGAAATTGAACAGAGCAAGAACAAGTGGTTCTGGGCTTGCCAGGCACAGATGTGGGCAGGCTCTGGGCAGAGCTTGCAAGTGCTGCCCCGAAGCTTTCCCAGGAGCCTCACTTTAAGGACTAAGGTCAGGGGAATGGGCTGCAGTTCCAAAGAGCTTGAATTGATTTATGTTTAACTGGTTGAGGGAAGCCTGGAGCCCACGTTTGCAGCGGGTTCCCTTTCCAAGGATGCGATGGGAGGGACGGAGCGAACCCGGTGGGGCTGTTTGTTGGTGGTGGTGGTTTGCAGAGCCAGGAGCTCAGCCTCCCTGTCTCCCTCCCGCCCCCCTCGCAGTGTGGCCGCAGGAGGAGTACATCGTGGAGTACTCGCTGGAGTACGGCTTCCTGCGCCTGTCCCAGAGCACGCGGCAGCGCCTCAGCATCCCGGTCATGGTGGTCACCCTGGGTGAGTGGGCAGGGCTGTGGGGGTGGGGTGGGTACCTCCACCTCGGTGCTGTCTCTGGGAACCCCTGACGAAGCCCATGGCACTCACTTCCCACGCAGGAGAGCTGCTGTGTGCAGCCCGTCTGCCTTTAGTAGGTCACAGCTTTCCAGGAGGAGCGCTCTGAAATGGTGGAGCCTGGTTCAGTGAGCCCTGGTGTCATGGCCAGCACAGTTTTCCCACAGAGGAGGGAAGAGCCCTCTCCCTGGCTGAAGGCACGGAAGCTCTGGGCTCAGTGGGAGCAGCAGCAGTGCAGGGGTAGAGCAGGTGCTGGGGACGGTGCTCACAGGTCTCTGTCACACTCTCAACATGCTTCTGTGCCCCTGGGAGCACCAGCACATCGTTTCCCTGGAACAGCGTTCTCTTCTTCTGGCACTTGCTCTGTTAAAACCCGCCCAAGTCAGGAATACAGTCTCAGACCTTCTCGTGCACTGTTAGTGCCGTGGTCAGACTGAACCTCGTTGCCTCCTCCCAGCCAAGCTGAGGCACAGCTGGTCGGGGGTTTAAGCAGTTTTCCTGTGCAGTAATGGCACACATGTCCCTCGGGGTGGTGGGACATGTGCTCACTTCGTGCCTCTGTGGCTGCAGGTGTGAACAGTCTGAGCAGGTTTCTGTGTTCTCCCTAGACCCTACCAGGGATCAGTGCTTTGGGGACAGGTTCAGCCGCCTGCTGCTGGACGAGTTCCTGGGCTATGATGACATCCTGATGTCGAGCGTCAAAGCTTTAGCTGAAAACGAGGAAAACAAAGGTAAGGCCTGAGGAGTGACAGCGGCTGTGCAGAGCCGTGGGTGTTTGTTCTGTTCATGCCTGAATATCATCTTCTGACTATTGATTAATCTGTAATGCAGGGAGCAGCTCCCTGTGTTGTTGTCAAGGACAAAATGAGACAGGCAGGAGGGGAGAGGTGTCTGGAAACCTGATTTCCTCCCTCCTCACTGCCCTGCATGACAATGAGCACTGCCCTGAGGATTTGCTCCAAATCCTGTTTCTTTAGCAGGTTGGTCCTTAGCCTGTGTGTTAATCACACCGAGCTTTGCCTGTGCTCTTGCTCCAGGTTTCCTCCGCAATGTGGTGTCCGGGGAGCACTATCGCTTTGTCAGCATGTGGATGGCCAGGACGTCCTACCTGGCAGCCTTTGTCATCATGGTCATCTTCGTAAGTCAGCGGGAGCTGGGCAGTGCCTGGCCTCAGCCAGGGCTGGGCACGTGTGGTTGGTGTAACAGCACGGGCATGAGCCCTCACCTGTTTTAAAGTGTAGTTGGTGGAGGATGAAGCCCTACTCTGGGACTTTTGTGCTCAAAGAATTCCTTAAAACACTCAGGCTATCAGCACGAGGGGCAGATGTTTGTCTTCGGAGACTTTTAAGAACAGGCCAGACTGATTTGCCAGGAGTGATCAAGATAAACCAAGGGATGATGTGTGAGATGAGGCCATCCCAAGATACACATCAGACAAGATCCTGAGCGATAACTATGCCGTGTTTGTAGTCTTGGGTGGCTGTGGGTGACTCTGCCATTGTGTCTGGCTGTCCCACCCACTGAGGCAGCTCTGTGCACAGTCACAGTGTGGGCAGTGAGGAGGAACTGACCGCAGAGAGGTGCTGGGAGCTGCGGCAGGAGCGGGATGGAGCACGGGAGAGCACCTGCTCCCAGCTCTGTGGGTTGGTTTGGCCCCCGCTCAAATATTCAGGATCGGTCCCTTTACAAACAAATCCCTTACTGTCTGTTCCCCTGCAGCAGCACAGAGATTAATTGCTGTTTGTGGAGCCCTAATTACTCTTTGGCAAATTGCTCTGCACAGCTCCAGCTAACGAATGTGGGATGTGCAAGCCCAGGCTCGCCCGGGCCGCTGCCGCAGTGCGATTCCGAGCGACTCCCCACACCCGTGGGGCTCTGACCTGCCTCCCTTCTCTCTCCTGTTCCAGACTCTGTCTGTCTCGATGCTGTTGCGCTACTCACACCATCAGATCTTTGTCTTCATTGGTAAGGACTGGCGGAGGGGTTTGGGTTGTGCTGGGCACTGTGCCTGCTCCAGCACAGTGTGTCGTAGAGTCACAGCAGGTTTCAGTTGGAAGGACCTTGAGGATCATCTTGTTCCAACCTTGGTTTTCATTGTTTAGAAGGGTCCTACCTGTAGCTGTGTAGGGAATCCATCCCTCTGCACCTTTGCACCCCAAGCATTGGGGACAGAGGATTTGGGACGATGGACTCGGCTGCACGGAGTGGGTGGTACCATGGGGTGGAAGGTTCCTTGGCCCCACATCCTGTCTGTGCCTCAGGGTGTTTTCCCTCTTGCAGTTGACCTGTTACAGATGCTGGAGATGAACATGACCATCGCGTTCCCTGCGGCTCCGCTCCTCACTGTCATCCTGGCTCTGGTCGGTAAGGACTCGCCTCGCTGCTCGTGTCTGCAGCACATCCCTCTGGGATCTGTGGGAAGTCTAATTCCCTGCTCCGAGCTGGCCGCGGCAGGTGGTCAGTGCGGCTGCTTATCACAGGGCAGAAGGCTCTGGAATTTGATGGCACAGTGAGCTCCATTGTCCTTCTGGGTCCCCTGGAAAAGCAGCGGTTCGTTGGGAAATCCCAGAATCCAAAGCTTTGTCTGTCCCTGGAGCTCGTTGCAGACTTCCATTCTGTAGCCACATGGCGTTTGCACAGTTTGAATTTGAAAAGCAACAAACCCCCCTGAAATCTGTGCTGGGGGAGGCAGCTGGTCCCTGCTGTGCCGGGCTGTGGGACACGCTCGGCCTTGGCTGCTGCCAGAACCAGAGCCCCGTTCCCTGCCCTGGGCAGGTGCAGTCACAGCCTGGCTCTGAGGTGCCCTTCCACGTGCTGATGTCCCCTCTGCCCGCAGGTATGGAGGCCATAATGTCCGAGTTCTTCAATGACACCACGACCGCGTTCTACATCATCCTCATCGTGTGGCTGGCGGACCAGTACGACGCCATCTGCTGCCACACCAACACCAGCAAGAGGCACTGGCTCAGGTAAGGTCTCTCATTCCCTCTACCTGTTTTCCTCCAGCTGTTCCAGGGCCTTCCCAGCCCCTCCAGGCACGAGGGCCTCCACTCCTGTGGCTCCTTGGGAGCTGCCCCACATTGCACAGTGCACTCGACTTTTTCCTGCCCCTTGTTTTGCCCCATTCGTAGCCAGGCAACTCTAATTACCTGTTAATGAGTCTGCACTGCCCCAGACCAAGTGCCCCGGCTCAGGCTGGGCTTGGGAGTAGAACAGAGCTCATGTTTTTCCTGATCTTTCTTGCCTTCCTGTCCAGGTTTTTCTATCTGTACCACTTTGCCTTCTACGCCTACCACTACCGCTTCAACGGGCAGTACAGCAGCCTGGCACTGGTCACCTCCTGGCTCTTCATCCAGGTGAGTCCCTGCACAGCTGCTGCACCTGGGGGGGCTTTGCCAAACTTCCTCTCAAGCGAGGTTGGAGTAGGGATCCTTTTTTCTGTAAGAGATGGAACTAAGCCTGGTTTGGAAATGGAGCAGCAGAAGGCAGGTGTGAAACAAGGGGACCTTTGAGTCACTGGCTCCAGTCCAGTTGTGGGCATGACAATAACCTGATGCCACGCAGATTCTGGGAAGGCTTTCTGTCCTGTCTTTCTCCAGTAAATCCCAATGAATTTATTGAGAGATATTAATTAGAGCATGGCCCAGAGGAATGCTGTTATCTTTCTTTTCCCGGCCCTTAAAAGGGAAGAGGGGTTGTACTCTGTTGCCTGTCTTGAGAAACTATAAAGCAGCTTGCAGTAGTCAAAAGCCTAAACTTTGTGCTAACCTCCCAGCTGTCAGAGCAGCTGGATTCTCCATCAGAAGTGCAGTTTCCTTGGGATGTGGTAGCTTGTAGCCCAGGTCCAGGGGGTGACTCCTTTCCCTTTCTTCCTCCAGCACTCGATGATTTACTTCTTCCACCACTACGAGCTGCCAGCCATCCTGCAGCAGATCCGGATCCAGGAGATGCTGCTGCAGAACCAGCAGGTGGGGCAGGGCACCCAGACCACGCTGCAGGACAACCTCAACAACAACACCACGGCCGCCCCCGTGGAGGCGGGAGGGCGCCGAGCCCCCCTGGCCCCCGGGCCCCCCGGGGAGGGCGGCGGCCCGGCCGCCCTGAGCCCCGGCGAGGCCTCCAGCGTCATCGCCGCCGCCGCCGCCGTGGGCAGCGACCTGAACTGGGTGGCCGAGACGGCCGCCATCGTGACGGAGGCCTCGTTCCTGTCCGACCTGAGCAGCAGCCTCCTGGAGCCCGCCGTGGGGCACGAAGCCAGCGGGACCCCTCCGGAGGCGGCCGCGGCCTCGGGTTTGGTCGCCCGCATCAGGGTCAGCAGCGAGCACCCGCAGGCGGCCGTGGGCTCCATCACCATCGAGGTCACCTCCACCTCCGTGGTGGCCGCAGCAGAAGCTCCCCCCGCCGCGGGGGCCGCGCCCCCCGTCCCGCTGCAGGAAGGGGGGGCCCCTGTCCCCAGCCCCTCCCTTCCCAAGCAGACTGAGGCTCTCGAGGGCTCAGACAGCCGAGCAAAACCCGGTGGCAAGAACTGCGTGGGCAGCAGCAGCGTGGCAGAGCCCCCTCCGGCCTCAGGGGGACACAGTGACCAGGACAGAGGTTTGGAGGACCGGGGGGAGAGCAGCCCCTGCCCAGCACCAGCGGAGAGAACGCCCAGCTCGGAGCCAGGCTCCAGGAACCTGTCCTGAGCCCCGTTCTGTCGCTCTGGACTGCTGGGAAGGCATTTGGATTTCGTTTGTTACTATTTCTCACTTCACCATCATCCTTAACCCATGGATCCCTCTGAGCGGAGCCGGAGCAGCAGGGGCAGAGCAGGGCTGTGGTGACCTCCCTTCCCTGGGAAAGGCACGAGGGGCTGCAGCAAGGCTGGGGGCTTTGGTCCCCTGGCCCACACAGCTCCAGGGCTCCTCCGAGGCCACAGGTGAGCCAGCCTTCTGCTCCTGCCCCATGCCAGCTTGTGCCCCAGCTTTTCCTTGCCCCCAACCCCGGGCTTCACCCCTGCAGCCTTGTTTGCGGTCCAGGTACGGATCCCAGCACCGGGTGGGAGCTGACCTGGGACAGGCCGCAGCACGTGGCAGCTCTGTGGTGAGAGCAGGAGCTGATAGAGCAGGCAGAGTGTGTCCACAGAGAGGAGAATCCTGGTCACCTTTCCTGCTCCTGAGGGGAGGAGCCCAGAGACCTTTCCTGGGTGCGAGGTCTGCGCATGGCTGGGCAACAACCAAAGCAGAAGCTGCAGCTCAGTTCCTTTTTTTCTGTCCTTGAATTTCCCTCACGGGGTGGGGAGGGGTGTGGAAGGTGCCGTGTCCAGGTGGGAGCTGCCATCTCGGGAGCCGTGAGTGATGCCTGGAGGGAGCTGTGCTGCAGTGGGGGTGTCTGGAGAGGGCAGCAGCTCTGTCCTGCACAGCTCTGTCCTGCACAGCTCTGCTCCAGGTGAGGCAGCTGCTTCCCAGTGCCTTGTCCCTCCCGTGGACCACGTCTGCATTTAGGATCAGCCCCATCCCAGACGAGGGAGCAGCTCCTCACCCCTGGACTCTTGCATGAGCTGGTTTAGCGAAGAACCAAAACACTAAAGCCAAGTCATTTCAGCTGGTTTTCCCCTGTTTCCCTGCAGTGAAGGTGAGGCTGGCAGGTCCCAACCCCTCTGCCATGGAGCTGAGCTGGGGGGCTGCATCGAGACCCCTGCGGAGGGGTCGGACCCACCGGGATGTGCTGGAAGGAGGGTTTGGAGGGGCTGGAGCAGGGCCAGGCAGGACAAAGCTCTGGGAGAACCATGGCGGGACAAGGCAGGGGCAGGAGGTGACACGAGGGCACTCGGCTCTTGGGGACAGCTGAGTCCCTGTGCAGGTGTCCCCAAATTCAGGGCTGTCCCCTTATGGCAAAGCAGCATCATCTCCCTCGGAGGGCTCAGTGTGTTTGTGTTTCCCTGTCAGCACGGGGGGCTCAGAGCCCCCTGTTCACCCCTCTGCTTTTCCCACCTGGGTGCCCCCACTTTGTTTTTCCCTTTTGCCTGGAGCAGCCCTGGTGCTGCTCCAGAGCTGGGCGCAGGGAAGAGCTGCTGCCAGTGCTCCTGGGAAGGGGCCTCGTGGCCGACTGGCTTCTGGAGCACCAGGAATGACTGTAAGGCTTTCCAGAGGAGTGGGTGGGTGGGAGGGGAAGGCGGGACACCAAACCAAATGATTTGATGAATGAAAAGTAGAGTTCATTCTATTTAATTAATGTACAAAATGTGTTTGTATATAATAATAAATATTATCTCTAACAGCTCCTGCAGCTCTGCCCCACGTCCTGTCCCGTGTCCTGGGGGAGGTGAATGCTGATCCTGGGGGAGCCCCCCCATGCTGGGGGTCAGTGTCTGGGGGTGTCACCATCTGTGTCCCCCGGCAGCACTGAGGCACAGCCTGTCCTGCTCCCTGTGTGGCACCTCCGTCCCTCACCCTCCGCCCGAGGGAGGCTCCGGCTCCGCTTTGCGGTGGCTCTGGAATCGGCTCAGCTTTGCTGCCCTGGAGCTTTCTCTGCAGAGGGAGGTTTCAGTCCCGGCCTGTCCTGCTGCCCCCTCTCTGTGGGACCTTCCTGTTCCTCGTCCTAATTGCTGCCGTCCTGCGGTGGGGCCGAGCTGGGCCTGCGGAGGAGGGAGGGGAAGGGGAAGGGTTACCCTCGAGCGTTCAGGATGCAGCTGGAAGAGGAAAAGCAGACTTCATCATCTTTATTTACATGGTGTAAAAGCAGAGTGGGGCTGTGGGGCTGAGCTTTGTCTGAGGGCTGCAGGGGCCTCTCACCCCATCTCAGCTCCCCAAAAAAGAACTCCCTGCCCTTCAAACCCCCACTGCCAGCAGGAAGCAGGAAAGGAAGAGATGAAGGGCCCCAGAGGTTGGGACATCGTCCCTCCCTTTTTCCTTCCGTCCCTCCTCTCCGCTCCTGCTCCCAGCTGGAGGAGTGGGATGCCCTGGGATGCTTTGGGGGGTCCCTGTCCCCGCCTCACCTCTCCTCCCGGGGTTCCTGGGGGACCTGCAGGGCGGGCAGTGCCCGGCCGGCCTTTGCCGTGCCCAGCACAGCCACCAGCTCGCTCTTCCTCAGCAGCGCCGCGCGCAGCTGCTCCCGCATCTCCTGGATCTTCTCCTCCAGCTCCCGCAGCTCGCTCTCACCGGCTGCCCTGTCTGGGGGCTGCGGTGCCCGCCCGTTCCCGGGGTGCCTCGGGGACCCCTCGCCCTCGGGGGGGGCTTTGTCCAGCTGGAAGCGGACCCGCCGCGCCTCCTTCCGCAGGGCGCTCCAGGGCTGCGCCGCTGCTGCCGGCCTGGGCTGGGGCTCCCCCCTGTGTGGGGAGGCAGAGAGGGCTGAGCTGGGGTCCCTCCCCGGCCCCCCGGGATGGTGGGTGTCCACAGGGAGGAGGAGAAGAGGAGTGGGGCTGTACCTCTGCTCCAAATTCAGCTGCTGGCTCTTCCGTTCCTCCATGCCCATGTTCAGAGCCCGATGGATTTTCTGTGGAGAGCAAGGGAAGAGTGAGATGTGGGGTGATGGTTTTGGGGTTAACTGAGGGCGATGGTGCTGGAGGAGGGCAAAGGTGGTGCAGGGTAAGAGGGAGCAGCAACACGGGGCCAGGGGTCTTTGGGGCGCTAGGTGAGCCCCTTCCCTGCGGCCCCACCTGGCTCGTGTGCAGCCAGTAGTTGAATTTCTTCTTGCGCCGGATGCGGGGCAGGACCAGGCGGTAGAAGACGTGCTCGCCCAGCGAGGTGAGCAGGGAGCCACTCAGCCCGATGCACAGCAGCACGAACAGCCCCGAGAAGTGGTAGATGCCCATCTGCAGGGTCTGCAGGGAGCAGGGGGTGTGGGCCGGGCTGGGGGGGTGTCAGGCCCCAGAGCCCCCCCCGCCAAGCGGGCACCGAACCTCGGTGACAGCGAAGACGCGTTTCCCGCAGGGCACCATCTTGTACCACTTGTCGTGCAGGAGGTCGATGAACCCCGAGGACTTGTAGCGGCTGATGAACTCGGAGACGTTGGAGGTCAGCGGCGAGTTCTGCGGGAGGCCGATGCCGTAGCCTGGCCCCAGTGAGGGGGAGAGAGCAGTGGCTGGGATGGGGGTGCAGCCCCCCGTGCCCACCACGGAGGGGGCACCTCCCACCCTGCCTGGTCACGGCAGGGCACGACCACAGCCGGAGCACACACGTGTGTACACACACACACACACACACACACACACCACACATAGGGCCCCTCCCCACCACAGCCCCCCCAAACCTTCGATGGCAAAGGGCTTGCCCACGGTGAGCAGTTTGCAGTCGGAGTCGATGGTGACCTCGTAGTCCAGCAGGGACTTGTCCATGATGAAGGCGTTGAGCTTGGGGGGTTCTGTCCTGCACCAGCACGAGGGGAAGTGTGAGGTGGGGTGGGTGCACAGGCTGCAGGAAGGGGGCAAAAGCTGCCCTGGGAGGAGTAAAAGGTGGGAGGGAGCCCCCCATGCCCTCCCTGCTCCTCACTTGAGCATGGTGACGCCGTCGGGGGTGGTGGGGACGCTGTAGCGCCGCATGTACTCGTGCATCTCGGGGAAGCTCTTCTTGATGTACTCCTCGGCGCTGCTCTCCCACACCGTGCCGAAGCGGAAGCCCTGCGACGGGTGGTGCAGCTGGAAGGAGGCACCAGAGCATCAGCACCCCCGGCCCAGGGATGGGTCCCCAGCCCCGAGCTCCAGGTAGGGACGTCTGGGCAGCCCATGGAGGTACAGCAGCTTTTAAAGGGTGTCTGGCAAAGAGCCTCCCCCCACCAGGGACAGCCTCAGGACAAACCCACCCTACTCCCCCCTGCCCTGGAGCTGAGGCCGGGATTAAACACCAGGGTAGGGGGGCCACAAAGTTTCCTGGGGGTCACAAAGACACCTCCGTCCCCCTCCCCCAATCTTGGAAGGGTCCACACTGCTGGACTGGGGCTGGAGAGAACTTCCACCTCCATTCCAGCAGGGAAGGTGCAGAAGGAAGGACAAGACTTCCCTCCCCACCTTCCCTGGACCTCAGCCCTGCCTCAGCCCACCCGAAGCAGCCAGACACTCGCCCACCTTTGGGTCGTGGATGCCCGAGAGCTCCTCGAAGGTCTTGTCCCCCACCATGACGGCCGCCAGGTTGGCCGTGTAGCTGGAAAGCACCAGGAGGCAGAAGATGGCCCAGAGGTTCATGAGGAAGCGGCCGGTGCAGCACTTGGGCGTCTTGCTGGAGACAGTGCGCCCAAAGAGGATGGCGTAGCACAGGTTGAGGGCTGAGGAGTAGGAGAAGATCTTCATGCGGTTGCGGCCGTGGGGGGTCATCCCGTAGGGGCTCTTCCACTCGTAGAGGGTGAGGAAAAGTGCGGTCATGTGCAGCGCCACGAAGACGCCCACCCACATGGTCCAGTGCAGGGGCCACATGAAGGCTCCGATGGGCGACGCCGTGTCCCTGGTCCTCACCAGGATGCCCAGGCTGGTGGAGAAGAAGGGGCTGGTGAAGTCGATGACTTTGCTCCGCGCCGAGTTGATGCTGAAGGAGGTGACGGCCATGTGGGCCGCGCCGCTGAGCAGGTCCCCCACCAGCCCCGTCCAGCGCCCGTTCTTCCAGGCCCCGTATTTCCCGTCGCCCACGATGTAGAGCTCGAAGTCAAAGGCCATGTCCTCGGCCAGCTTCTCCAGCAGGTCGATGCAGTACCCGTAGCAGCACTTCTTGTACGCCCGCGGCACCGACCCGTTGCCGGCGCCGAGCTCCTCGAAGAGGGCGTCCAGCACGGCCGAGTCGTTGGTGCCGGGGTCCAGGCAGAGCTGCCCGGCCGGGCAGTTCCCTTCCTCATCCACCTCCCTGGTGAAGACGAAGGGGTGCTCCACCAGCGTCACCACGCGCAGCCGCGCGCGGGCCCCCCCGGCCGCGTCGCCGGGGCTCTTGTGCTGCCGCTGGCTCTGCCACGTGCCCTCCTCCAGCTCCAGCCTGCCGTGGCTCCAGGTGCCCACCGTCACCCAGGTGGGGTCCCCCCGCGAGTCCCGACGCAGGCGCCAGACGTGGAACCGCTGCTCCGGCCGCACCAGCGCCGCCTTCTCCACACGCACCAGCCCCGTCTGGCCACGGAAGGACGCGTTGGCCAGGAACCTGCCGAGGAGGGGGTGTCACAGCTCCAGCATCCTGGGTCAGCCAAGGGGCAGCGATGGGGGCTGGGAGCGGGATGTGCCCAACTCGGACAGGGACAAGGTCAGGGAGGAGCAGCAGGATCTGGCCCCGCTGTGCTGCCCCGCAGCTCGCTGTGCTGCCAGGGCCAAGTCTTATTAATATTTATAGAGCCACAGTGCTCGGGCAGCATTAGGGAGATCTGAAGTGACACGTCCCCCCCTGTGCAGCACAAACCGTGTCCTGGGGGGGGGCTGAGCCCCACGGCGGCTGCTGCACATGCTGGGGACAGCACTGGGCACTATCTGCACTGAGCCCAGGGGTCACCCAGCTCTGCCCTCGCCCCCTCCCGGGGCTGGGGCACAGCCCCCCATGCACCCCAATACCAAAGAGCTGGGACAGGGGGAAGGGGCCACCCCCAGTGCCCCCCTTACCTGGTGAGGAGCAGCCCTGGGGACTCACCACCCGCCCGGTGCCTCTCGTGGCAGCTGCTCGTGGTCTGCAGCAGCGCGGGGTCGGGGTGGCCGCGGGCGGCGCGGGCGATGGCCCGAGACACCAGTCCCACCGCGTCCCGCACAAAGAGCTCCAGCGGCGGCCGCTCGACCTCCCCGAAGGCCAGCAGCCCCGGGGGCAGCCCCTCGGTCTGCAGCTCGCTGGCACCCAGCGGGGAGCCCAGCACCCAGTGCAGCTCCTGCGGTGGCAGCCCCGACTCCTCGGCCGCCTGGAAGATGAGCCGAGCACGGGGCAGGTCGCAGCCCAGCACCAGCACCGGGCTGGAGAGGGTCCTGAGGAGCTCCCTGTGCTGCTGCAGGTAGCGGGTGGCCCTGGGCTCATCCAGGTAGCCCAGGTCCAGGACGGTGCGCAGGAAGAGCTGAGAGCGTTGGGCCCAGAGGCTGAGGAAGCCGGCGACGTCCCAGGGGTGGCAGAGCACCAGGCTGGTCTCCTGCCAGTCGCTGGCCTGCAGGACGCTCACCAGCACGTCCACCAGAGTCTCCAGGGAGCTCTGCCGGTCCATGTGGAAGTGGAAGGGGCTCTGCCGACACACAGGGGTCATGGCTGTGCCCCTCCTCGTGGGAAGTGCCCAGAGGCAGCACCAGACACGGGCCCTCCCACCCTGAGGTCACCCCGTGCTCCTTGCCCACCCTCTGCCCACTCCCTGTCTGGAATCCAGTGCCAGAACATGTTCTGGAGTCCTTCTGGAGCCAGACCAGGGTTGGGACTGGGGCTGAGGGATGTGGGACTTCCGGAGGAACCAGGGAATTTGCCTTGGAGTGGGAGCTAGAATTGGGGCTGGCAAAGAGCTGGGCAGAGGGCCAGGAAGGAGCTGAGATGGGAGCTGGGATAGAGCCAGGATAGGGCTGGAATGGGGACCAAGAGGGGGCTGGGATAGAGCAGCGATGGGAGACAGAGCCAGGATGGGGCCCGTGGTGAAGATGAGGCAGAACCAGGATGGAGGTGGGGATGGGGATGGGATGGGGCCGGGGTGGGAGGCAAGATGGAGGGAGAACAGAGCCGGGATGGAGCCCGGAGGGAGTCGGGATCCAGAAAGGGTGAGGGGCTGGGATAGGTTCGGAATGGGAGCTGGGATCGGAGGCAGGACTGAGCCGGGAGGAGGACCCGCGGGATAGAGCCGGTATGGAGGCGAGACGGGAATCAGGACAGGAGCACGGACGGGCACAAGGATCGAACCGGCGAGTAGGGACGGGAGAGGAGACCGGCAGCTGCGTCCCGGCGGCCGCGGCGCGCCCGGCCGGTGCGGGGAGGTGCCGGGGAGGTGCGGGCGCTGCGGGTCTCACCTGCGCTCGGAAGGGCAGCGGCCCGCGGGTGTCCAGGATGCTGACGAAGGGGACCTGGAGGGCGGCGGCGAGGAAGTCGAGCTGGAGCAGCTCCCGGCGGGAGCGGGGCAGCGCCAGGACGGCAGCCACGCCGCGTCCCGCCAGAGTCCCGCACAGCCACCGCGCCAGCGAGCCGGGGTCCCTCGCTGCCGGGCCGCCCCCCACCACCTCCAGGCTGAGGTTGTGGGGCAGCGCCGCCCCGCCGGGGTCCCCCCCAGGGCCGGTACCGGCGGCCCGGGCCAGCGCGGCGCGGAGCCGGGCGCGGGCGGGTGCGGGCGGCAGCAGCGCCCCGACACGTACGGCGGGACCGGGGCTGGGCTCCGGGGGGGCCGGGACGCGGCAGGGGTGCGGGTGTCCCCCCGCCGCCCCCAGCGCCGCCGCCAGCAGCCAGAGCGCCCGCAGCACCTCCATGCGCCCCGCACCGGCCCCGCACCGGCCCCGCCGCTTTGTGCTCCGCCGGAGGCGGCTCCGGGGCGAACCGGGACTGCGGGCAGGGACCGGTCGGGTCCCGCCGGGGCCCCTCGGGCAGCGCCGAGCCCCCGGTGCGCGGTGGGTCACTCCGGACCCGGCCCACGCAGCGCCGGACCCGCCCGCAGCCGCCCCGTCCACGCCCACGCGCCACGCGGGTCCCCCTCCCCGCACCCCGCAGAAAAGGGGGACCCGCCCGCGCGGTGCTGCCGTCCGAGGGCTCTGACCGTGGGGCTCCCCGGCACAGGCCCCCGCTGTTCTCTGGGTGGTCCCGGCCGCCTTTAACTACCTGGATGTTCCTCCTCCTCTTCCTCCTCCCTCTCCGGCCCGGGAAAAGCCCCTCGGGGCGGTCCCTGAGCCGGGGCCGGAGCCTTATATTGTCTCCCCCACCCCGGTAACCGCCCCCCTCTTCCCCCCATCCCTCTATCCCTCCACAGCCTCAAAATCCGGGGGTCCCAAGGCCGGGGGGTTCCAGGGCCGAAGGACTCGCTCCCTGTGTGGGGAAGGGGTGAAGGGAAGCAGAGGCACAGCCTTCCCTCTCTGAGGGGGGAGACGCGGGGTCACCCTCCTCATCCTCCCCAGGGAAACCGGGGCCCGGCCCGGAGGTCCCCGGCAGCACAAACAGCAGCGACCGGGGCTGGAGCCGCACAAAATTAATAAGGAAAAGCGAAGGATGGAGCCAAAAACCATCTGGCAAAAAGTATCGATCCACAGATAAATGTAATGAGTCACAGCCTAATGAATTCCTCTGCGGAGCTGGACCCACGGGGGGAGGGCAGAGCGGATCCTGCCGGGGCACAGGGGGTCAGCGGGTGCTGATCTCCCCTGGAGTGGGATCCTGACAACGGAGCCCCCGGCACCCCTTTTCCACAGGGATAAGTGTGGCACAGCACCCGCTGTCCAGGCAGCAGCTGGGGAGGGGGAACAACAGGATCTTGGTATGGAATAGCCCCCCAGATGCTGGGTACAGCACAGCTGGGAAAGCCTCATCCTCCCTCCTGCTCTGTCCAAGAGCAGCACCCTGACAGGAACCCCACTGGGGGGACTGGAAAAGTGTGGGATGACTGGAAGGGAGCACTGAGGTCTGGCTTTGGTTAGGGGCTGTGTCCCTGGGGATCTCAGGAGGGTCCCTGCAGCAGGGACGTGCTCCCACCTCTGCCCCCACTGCAGCCCCCGGCTCAGGGCAACGCTCTCTGCTGCAGCTGAGGAATGTTGATCCAAAGAGTCAGGAGGAAGATGAGGAGCAGGAGAGGAAGGAAAAGGAACAGACTCGGGTGATTAAGCTAAAAGCATTTTCTGGGGAGCTGGCAGGAGCCGGGGCCACACGGACACTCTGGTTTTAAAGCACTTTAAATCATCTGTGTTTGGGTCTGGTATATGGAACGGGGTGGGGGGGGCACAGGGGGCTGGCCAAGGGACACCTCAACACCCCATAAGGGCAAGGAGGGACCTCTGGGGTGAAGGTGACTGGGCAGCTTGGGGATGAGGAATTGCTTCCCTGCTCCCTGTGGGCAGCCCCAGGGCCACGGTGATGGGTGGCTGAGGCCTGTGGCCACCCAAGGGATGTTAAAGAAAGAAACTCGGGCATCTTTCACTATAAAAACAAATCTTTTATGTAAAAAATAAACCTAAACAAAACCCACAACCCCCGCTGCCATGCTGTGACAATACAAAAGGCCGAGTCCCCAAACACCGTGAAAACAGAGTCGTTGGATCCAAATATATATAAACCGTCAACTGACGAGACTGGAAATAGCACCTTGCTGGCCGCCCTGCCCTCCCCGCAGTGACCCCGCGCCCCAAAACCACCGCCCGGCTCTCAGCCCAGGGACACCCCCAGGCCCTGCCCCCTGCACGGGGCGGGCGCCCCATCCTCCTCCCTGGTGCCCAGGGACCCCCCTCCTGTCTCAGCAGCCCCCCCGGAGCAGGAGCCGCTCAGCCCCCGCCGTCCCCAGCGCAGGGTCCCACTGAGCAGCGATCCCCAGGGCAGGGCGGGAGGAAGGGGGTCTCCAAAATCCAATCTCAAAACGGTATCGAGAGAAAAACACTTTTCTGTCTGCACTGCAGGGTCAAGTAACAAAAAGAAACAAAAACAGGGCAGGGGAAGAGGCGGGGAACGAGCGGGAGCCGCATCCTGAGCTCTCCCGCAGCAGCGGCCGCCCAAGCGCCCCCAGTGCCCCGGCCCCGGGTCGGGTGAGCGCGGTCCCGGTGCTGTCCCGCCGTGCTGGCTCAGCGCCGCGTCCCCGAGCGGGTCAGGGGGGTGAGCCGGGCGTGCCCCGCCCAGGCGGTGCCCCAGGGCGGGCAGGGAGAGGTGGAGGGGTGCGAGGGCGGGGGGAGCCTCTTCACTTGGCTGGATTGGTGATGATGCGAGCGGAGAAGTTAAAGAGGTCCTTGTTGATTTTGCGGAGGTTGCTCACCTCCTCCTCCAGCTCGCTCACCTGGATCGTCAGGTGCTCCTGGTCTCCCACCAGGTTCTGCCACAGGAAAACACAACGGACAAGCATCAGGGCCTCGGTTCTGGCAGGTGGAGGCTGCTGCTCCCTCCACACCAGGAAACCCCAAACCCTTCAGTCTTCTCCCTCCTCCTCCTCAAGCCACAGCACCTCCTGCTCATGTCACCAGCAGATTCCAGGGCTCTTCTCCCCAATTCCCGACTTGTCCCAGGCCCCACGAGTCAGATCAGCTGACAAGGACCCCCCCAAGGGGTCTGTACCCCATTCCCAGCCCGGGAGCAGCTCTCACCTTTTCCCTCGTCAAGTACATCTGTGAGTACATCCTCTCTGCCTTCTCCAGGTAGCTCTGCCCAGGCTCCTGTGGGGACCAGACCAGAGGGATTGGCAGAGCAGACAAGGACCTTCTCCCAGTGGCCCTGGGCAGGGTTCCCCACGGGAGGGACCGGGGGTGATCCTGCTGTCACCTCTGCCAGGCAAACAGCCCCCCTGGCCTGCTGCCACCCCCCCAGCAGGGAGGTCCATCCGTCAGCTGTGGCAGGACTGTTGCTGTCACTTGCCCAGGGACAGACACTGGCAGAGGGGAGCACCTCTGGGACCACCATCAGAGGGGTTGGGCTGGACAGGACACTGATGGTGTGGAACCCCCTGCCAGGGGACGGCCGTGCCAGGACCGAGGAAGTGGTGGGACAGCAGAGCCAGCCCACGCTGCAGCACGGGGCTGGGAGGACAAATGACTGCAGCAGCCAGGACAGGGAGGGAGCAGGAGCGGGTTTCACCAGCTGGAGGAGAAGCTTTGCTCCAGCACAACCCCTCCTGATGTCCATCCCCCCTCCCCACCCGCCCCGGTACCTGCTGGTGCAGCCCCAGGCGCAGCGTCACCCCCTCGGCGCCCGGCTCGTCGCTGCTCTCGGTGCCGTGCAGGTGTTTGCTGAACTTGGGCAGGGGCACGCTGGGCTTCCCGTCGGGGTTGAACATGTTGGCGGGCGCCAGCACGATGAAGGCGTTTGTCACCGGCCCTGGCGCGGGACAGCGGGACAGGTCAGGCGGGTTTGCCCTGGCTGGGGCCGCGGGCAGAGGCAGCCGCCGTTCCTCAGCCCCGCCGTGCCCGCAGCTCCCTGCTGCCACAATCCATCACAGCTCTCGGTGGCAGGGCTAATGAGCACGTTAATTACAGCATTTACCCACGAAGGCGGCTGCTTTCTGGCAGCAGCCCCCTCCTCCCCCTCCCAACCCGTGCTCGTTGTGAACTCCCCTCGCTGCCCCCACGCCCGGAGCTCTCCCCGTCAGACACAGCCCCCCAGCCCCCCTCTGGCAGCTCGGCCACTGCTACCAAAGCTCGACCATCCATCTCCTGGCCAAAGGGAAAGGTGAAGAGGGTCCAGATGCACCTGAGCAGGGGCTGCCAGTGCAGAGGGGAGGGGTGCAGGGGGAGGGAGGGGGTCTGCTGGGGGCCCAGAGCTGTCAGTCGCTGCAGAGATGGACACACAGCTCTGACATGAACGAGGGCTCTGTCAGCATCATCCCTGCTCCAGAGCCTGCTCTGAAGCCTGATCCTCCCGGATCCAAGGCTGGACCCACCAGCAGAGCAGAGGCTCTGCCGAACACTCAGCCCCAAAACTGCTCCTGGGCAACTTTGCTGTTACAAACCCATGGCGTCACTCCCTCCCTGAAGACCAGGCTCATGAGGCAAGGGCCCAGCAGGGAGATTCCCACTGAACCAGCAGCTCAGGGAGCAGTTTGAGAGGATGAGACAGGAAAGGTGGAGAGGGGAAAATCTTGGGAATGAGGCCAGAGATCCCCAAACCCAGTTTCCTGCCTCCCCAGAGTGGTGCTGGCCACGCGGTGACAGGAGCAGCCCTGCCTTGCCAGCACCACTCATCCCCCGAGAGCAGCAGCCCAACTTCTCAGAGCCCACCTGCCTGCCCACGCTCTGTCTCCACCAAGGACAAGCCACCCTTGGTGTCACAGCCCCCCAAGCCCGTCCCTGAGCCCCGCTCCGGCTGCTCCGATCAGCGTCACGAGCCCCGCGTGCCCCCCGCGCGCAGAGCGACCGCGCTGGCCCGAGGACGCCGGGCTGGAGGCTGCTGTCATGTCACCACGGCAGCCCCGTGTCAGCCCTGCCCTGGGAGGGAGCGGAGGCACTGCAGGAGCACAGGGACAGACCTTGCCAGGGGCTCACGCCGCTGCTCGGACAGGCCGAGGGAGAACAGGGACCTGCGGACAGCAGCGCCGCCCCACAGAGCGGGGTCGGGCTGGGGCAGCAGAGCCCCCCATGCAGGGAGGCTGCAGGGACCCCCTGGGGACCCCAGACCCAGAACAAGGCTTGGGGGTGGTGGGCTCTCAGCCCACTCCCGGGCTCGGTGGAGCACACACAGCACAGTGGGGTGGTGTCGGTGCCAGGGGAGCCAAACCCCTCCCCACGGGCAGAGGGAGCCAGCACAGGCTGCAGAGCACCCAGGGACTGGAGACCACCACGACTGGGGAAGGAACCCAGTTAGGAACAGGAGGGGCAAACGTTCCCTTGCTCTGAGGCACCCGACTGCTGCTCCACACAGTTCATCAGAGCATCAGACTGAAATCCCAGACGACTGCTCATATGGGATTCGCTTCAGGCCCCGTGAGCTCACGGGTGCTCACTGCAGGGTCACGGAGCCCTGTCCCCTCCAGACACAGCTGGGGCGTGCGTGGGGTGGCTGCTCCCTTGGGAAAACAAGGAGGAAGATCCCGGGTGACCTCAGAGACAGGTGAAATCCGTGACTCACTCCCGACAGGGTGGGGGTTATTGACACACGGGCCAGGTCACAGCACCGCTCCAGACAAAGCTCCCTCCAACGCCTCTGCCCTTCCCGGGCGTGAGGCAAGGGGCAGAGACACACCTGGAGTGCCCAGGGCAGCACAGGTGAGCCAGCAGTGGCCCCTGGCAGCAAGGATCCCGGAGATAAGGACATGCCTACCTTTGTGATTCATGGTCTTCAGGCACTGCTTGCTCTGGATGTCCCACAGCCGGACGGTTTCGTCGTGAGAGCCCGAGAGCAGGAGGCTGCCGTCCGTGGAGACCGACAGGCACGTCACCTGGTTCCTGGAATGGGGAAGAGCATGTTTAAACTTGGGATGACCCCAGGACTGCCAGCAGGCGGGGAGGTGGGCAGGTGGGGGCAGTGGTGGCTGGCAGGTATGTCTGGTCCCTCCTCACCTGTGCCCTTTGAAGACCTTCCCGTTCTCCCGCTCTGTCTGGAAGGTCCGGTCTCTCTGGACTGGCTGCAGAAGTGAAGGCAGGAAGGCAGAGGGGTTAAAATTCAGGAAGGCTAAAGGCAGCAGGTTCATCACCGTGTCTGGAGGGGGCAGGGGAGACACCCCAGGCCCTCCCATGCCCTGGCAGGTCACACCAGTCCCAGCAGGGAAGAGACGGTGGCTCAGGGTGACACCCACAGCCCCACACACTCACCCAAGCGCAGAGATCGACCTGGAAGATGGAGCCATCCATGCCACCACAGAACATGTGGTACTCCGAGAGATCCAGAGTCACAGCCATGATCCCCACGTCAAAGAGCACAGACAGCAGGAGCTCCCCGGAGGAGATTTCCCAGAGCTGGCATGAGAAGGGACAGGAAATCATGGAATGTTAATGGCAGGATTGGAGGACACCCTGGCATCCCACCCTGGCATCTCAGCAGCCCACCCTGGCATCCCTTCCTGTCTGCAGCCAGGAAACTGAGTGCAAGGCAGAACCAGAGCAGAACCCAGTACCAGCCTCTGTGTGGCCAGGAGAGAAGTTTCCAAGGCAGCTCCAACACAGTCCTGGACCCCCTCTGTGCCCATCCTGCCCCCAGGGCACCCCTCTCCCTGCAGGCTCCAGCCTGCTCTGCTCCCTGTGGACATCAGCGGTGGGAATCAGAGGAGGTGACCCTGACATTCCCAGAACAGGGACTGCAATGGTCCAGCCTGGGGGCAGGTGCAGAGAAACTGCTGCTGTTGGAGAAGCAAAGCCCAGGTCTGGCAGCTCTGAGTCACTGCAGAGACAGCCAAGAAATTCAGCCTCTGCAAGCCGGGAAAGCCTGGGGACGGCCTGGGGACGGGGACAGCTTCCTGGAGCCCGGCTGTGACCCCGCAGGGTCTGGCCCCTCTGGAATGAGCCTCACCTTGGCTGTCTGGTCGAGGGAAGCGGTGGCAGCCCGTGCCAGGGGCCCTCCGAAGCCGCAGCACAGGTCGGTGATGGGGAGGCTGTGCCGGGACCAGACGTGCCGGGGGTCGGGGATCTGGGAGGGCTCTGCCTGCAGGACACTGTGGGGACAGCAGAGAGGGGCAGCACGCTGGGTCAGCCAGGGCAGAGCCCCACGGGGAGCTGGGCCAGGCTCTGCTCCTGCTGGCTCTCCTGGCTGCTCTCCCGGCTGCAGGCACCACGGCATGTGGATACTCAGGCTGAGGGCCACGGCTGAGCTCCCCGTCCCAGAGGAACAGAGACTTCAGCTGCCATTGGCAAGGGAAGGGCACAATCCACTCTGTGTCTCCCAGGAAAAGGAGTCAGAGCCACATGCCATTCCCAAGAAACCCCAGTGAAAACCTCCCTGCCTGTGAGGATGCGCCCCGGGTCAGAGCCCCCAGGGATGGCACAGACCCAGCTGGGACATGTGGGCTCAGCCAGAGCGGGTCCTGCCTGCAGCACAGGGGCAGCCCTCGCTCCAGCACCCCCACCCTGATGCTCCCCTTACCTGTAGAGGTTCCACACCAGGGCCAGGCAGTCCTTGGCCCCCGAGAGAAAGTGGCTGCTGTCGTCGGTGAAGCAGAGGCACGTGAGGTCCTGGTAGTGCCGGTTCAGGATGGCGAGGAGGTTCCCGTTGGATACCTGGAGCGAGGGGAAGGGCAGGAGAGCGTCAGGGGCTGAGATGTCCCGAGACAACGTGGGATAAAGGGGAGGTTCTGCGGAGCACAGGAGCCCACTGGCAGCTGACGGGCAGTGACTGACACGCGGAGCTGCAGCCGGAACAACCGGGACTGCAGGGAAACAACAGCAGTGGGAGAGGCCCTGGCACGTTAACTCTGGAACCTGGGGATGCCACAAGCACACGGGCACGTGCCAACCCTGACGGGTTCAGGTAGAGCCGCCCACACCACGAGGCTCAAACCAACCCTGGCACGGGGAGCTCTCCAGGTGAGGCATCCCGGGGTTTAATCCTGGGCTCAGGACAAGCTACTGCTTTTATTTGCTCGGTGGTGTGCCGGGAACGCAGTGTAATCCCACCTAATCCAGGAGTAATTAACCAGCAGGACAAGGACCAGAGCGCAGCAGGGGCTGCTGACACCCTGGGCACACACAGACACGCAGCTGAAACGGGGGAGAAGCGCTGGAGGAAAACCAGGTCCTGTGCTGCTGCCTCGAGGGAGCAACACCCGGCCCCTGAGTCACCAGGAGCCTCTTGGGAAGAGAAGGAAAGGGCAGAGTGAAGCCTCTCCTGGAATTTCTCCCCCTCCTGCTTTGACAAGCTGCCCCACAGGCTGCAGAGGCCTGGGATCAGGGATTTAGGGATACCTGAGGGATGGGGCACTGCCAAAAGGACGGGGCACTCCCTGACTGCCCAGGGGGTGGGTCTGCAGGTCCCCGAGCCCCCAGGACCCCGTACCTCCCACAGGTAGATGCTCTCGGCGACCCCTGCCAGGATGTAGAGCCCGTTGGGAGAGGCCGTCAGGCAGGTCACGGGCCCGGGGCAGATGATCTTCTGCTGCAGCTGGTCCTGGGCAGAGAGAGCACACACAGGGGCACTCAGCACAGCGGGGAAGGGGCTGCAGGCAGGGCCCCCGAGGGGGGGGCTCAGGGGCCTCACTAGGGGGTCCTGCAGAGAGAGGGATGGGGGGCACCTGCCTGTGGTGATGGGGGTCAGAATGGAAAGGAGGGAGGGG
>JAWWES010000082.1:2188388-2212846 GCA_035583135.1 Lophotriccus pileatus
CCCCGCCCCGCGCTCCCATTGGCCCGCCGCGCCGCGCGCGCCCCGCCCCGCCCCGCCATTGGCCGGCCGCGGCCGCCGCCTGCACAGCTGGCGCGGGGCCCGGGGGGGGCGCGGCCGCAGCGCCGCCTGGCGGCCGGGAGGGGAACGGCGGCGGGCGGTTACCGGGGATCACCGGGGCCTTAACGGGGGGCAACGGGGGGGCTACCGGGGGGGGGTTAACCGGGATTTAGCGGGTTTTAACAGAGGCTAACGGGGGGTTCACGGGGGGGGTTACAGGGGGAGGCAGCGGGGTTTAACCTGGGGTTATCAGCGGTTATCCGGGGTTAACGGGGCCCGGCAGCCGCCGAGCCCCGGTTACACGGGCTCCCGCCGTGCCCCCCGTGCCACCGCCCCCCGCGGCTGCCCAGGCGGGGCTCCCGCGGTCCCGCCCCCGTGGCGTCACTTCCCGCGGGCGGTGCCGGGCCCGGTGCCGCCGGTGCTGGCCCGGGGAGGCGGAGGCGGAGGGAGATCCCGGTGCCGGGCCGGGGCCGAGCGGGCCATGGTGGTGCTGCGGGGCGGCGCGGGCCCGGAGGAGCCGTTCCCGTGAGTGCGGGCCGGGGGGCGGCGGGGCCGGGAGGGGCTGTCGGTGCGTGTCGGTGCGTTCGGGACAGCCCGTCCGCAGCGCCCCCGCCCCGGGACAGCCGCAATCAGCTCATCGGTGTTCACCCCGCCGAGGTCACGGTGCTCCCGGTCACCGGGGATGGGGAGCCCGGCCGGGGTCCCGGGAGCTGCGGGAAGGGGCTCTCGGGGGGGTGTCCCCGACAGCTCCGGGCTGGCCCGCCGTGGCTTTTGCTCTGCGTGTCGCTGCCGTGTCCTGCTGCTAAAGGATGAGCAACAGCAGCAGGTTGGAAACCCCCCGGCAGCGAACAAGGGTCTGCGCCTTCCCTGCCTGGAGCTGGGAAGTGGAGAAGCCACGCAAAGCTGTCCGTGCTCCGCTGGCCAAGCAGCTGCCAGACCCGTGTTCCTGGGCTCAGGGATTGCTCTGTCCTCGGGGAACGAGCTCGGCTGGGATCCCTGCCCTGGGATCCCCCCTCTGGCTGAGCCACCCGGTGCCGAGGTCACCGGAGCTTGTCTGACAGCGCCCTGAGGTCACTGTCCCCTGTCAGTCTCCAGGCCGGTGCCGGGGCAGACGTGGCAGCACCGGGTGCCAGGGCAGCCAGGAACGGCCCCGGAGGCTTCAGGAACGGAAAGTCGTGTGTGTCTCAGCCCATTCCGCTCCCAGCCACGGCGCTCGGGGGGCCCGGCAGCCCTGGGATGCTCCTGCCTTGCTGGTGCTCATTTTTGTCATTTTTTCCCCTCCAATGGAGAGGAGGAGGACAACGAGTGCCCCTCACTCTGCTGCCCTGCCCTGTGAGAGCTGGGTAGATGTTGGCAGTGCGGTGCCTGGACTCCCCTCTCTGGGGGGCTGTTCCAGGGCCGTGCCTGTGACCGTGCCGGCTCCAGGGAGCGCCTGGCTCGCAGCTGTGTACTCAAACCTGAGCTGGGGCCGGCGTAAGGTGACTCCTTCTGTTTATTCTTTTTTTTTTTAACCACCTTTGTATCAAAACTCGATCTGCCAGCCCTGGTTGCTCGCTGTGGCGGGTCGGGTTACCGTTCCCCACCCGAGCTTTGGGCATCGCCGCGATATCTGTGGCCCTTTTATTCCTTCCAAGCCCACGCCTGCCATGGTTTTCTCTCCAGCTGGAAGCGGGTGGTTGTTTTTTTACCCCCCCAGCACATGTCACTGCCCCCATCCAAGGGAAGGGAAATAAAAAATCAAGGTTTTGGCGTGGGTGAGCAGCTGGCTGCCCGCCCGGGCTGCAATCGGGCGGCACAACCTGCTCTGCCCCAGCCCGGGGCGGCTCTGCCAAGGCCTGATTGCGGGGCTCCCTCAGCCCTGGGGCGCTGGAAAGGAGGGGACACGGCCCTGTGGAAGGGGCAAGGCCGTGGCGCTGCCGTCGCGGTGGGAACAGCAGTCGCCGTCGGCAGCTCCCGTACCCGAGGGGCAATCCCGGGGAGTTCTTTCGGGGGTGTTGGTTTCCTCACCCACCTTCTGCTGCTTAAAGGAAACCTGCACAACCCCGAGGGGAAGCTCCTTCGCGAGTGGGCAGAGAAGGAGCCAAGACAGCAAAACTTCCTGTCTCTGGTGTTCAGTGAACTTTGAAACCCGAGCGGTTGCGCTCAACGCCCCGCGAGCTGCTCGCTCCTCACTTGGCTTCTTTTTCGCCCGAAGCTCTCTCAGTTTATGGTTGTTCCTGAGTTGTGCCTGGGACTGAATAATGCCCTGACTGCAGAATCGTTGTAAAAAAGCGGCCAAACACCTCTGGGTGCCCCCGGGAGCCGGCAGTGACCCGGCAGGGATGTTGTTCCTGCTGCCGATCCCACCGGGATGGTGCCGATGGGATCACGAGGTGCAGCAGGGCCTGGCAGGAACGAATCCCGAGGTTCTGCTTCATGTGCTGGTGGGATTAATGACCCAGCATGTCCAGTGCTGACCTGCAGCTGCTCTGAGCAGAGCCGGTCCTGGGGCTGGCAGTGACCCGAGGGGGACGGGCCCCGTGGGAGGACGCGGTGCCAGTTGCAGGAGCGCTGGTGGCTGATGCTCTGCCCCCTCATGGCCCCCACCACGGGCACTGTGTGTGCAGCCCCCCCTTCCTGGCGCTGCCGGAGCTGCCCTGGGGGGCTCAGGGGGCTCATCCTTCCCGCTGTGTCCCCCAGGAGGATCGAGGACTGCCTGCCCCCGCTGGAGGACTCCCCGTCCAAGCGGTTCTCCCCGTCCAAGAGGAAACAGTATTATATCAACAAGGCCATCCGCAACTCTGACCTCATCCCAAGGGCCAAGGGCCGCAAGAGCCTCCAGAGGCTGGAGAACAGTAAGGACTGGGCACGGTCTGTTCCCCAGGGCAGGTGGCAACTCCCCTGAAGTGTGTGGCAGCAGGGCTGTACTGGGGACATGGGGCTTCTCTGGGGGTGCTGTTTCCCCTCTCAGGCTTTGCTCTTGCCCCCAGCTCGCTACCTGATGACCCTTCTGGAGCGGGACGACTGCGGCAGCGACGAGGGGGAGCTGGACCGCTCGGCCGCCCCCAGCATCTTCACCGAGGCCTGTAACAACGAGACCTACGTGGAGGTGGGTGCAGCCACCCCCACCCTGGGGCTCACTGGGGGCACGTGGTGCCTGTACCTCGCTCCTCCGTCCTGAGGAACCCTCTCCCTCCCTGCCCTGAGGTGCTGCACCCCAGGGTCTGCCTGGTCTGGTGTCAGGGCTGGGATCCGTGGGCCTGGTGCCTGTATGCTGCTGTATGTGCCGGAGGGCAGTGAGGGCCTGGGGTGGGGGATCTCCAGGCAGATCCTCTCATGGCGAGTTGTGCTTCTGTTGTCAGATCTGGAACGACTTCATGAACCGGTCGGGAGAAGAGCAGGAGCGGGTCCTGCTCTACCTGGAGGAGGAGGCCAGGAAGAAGCACAGGAGGAAGCTGCCTGTCAAGAATGAAGACAAGTGGAAAGGTGCTGGGAGGGGACGCTGGGTGGGAACAGCCCCTCCCTTTCCTTCCTTGTGTACATTTTGGGAAGGGTGACCTTCCCCAAGGGCTGCACCCACTCGCTGCACCATCTGTTTGTGGTGGGGTGGGGGGAGGCCTGAGCCCACTCCTTGGGTGTAGCATTGGGGCAATCATGCCTGCAGACCCCTCTGGACCTGGGGGGATTTGTGGGAGTTGGGAGTGGCCGGGGTGGTCGGCACAGCAGCTGTCCCCTGACAGCACAGCCCCAAATCCCGATGCTCCCAAACGCTCCCATTGCTGGTCTGGGGGTGACTGTGACCCACGAGAGAAGGAGGTGCCCAGCCAGGATCCCCCGGGGCAGCTGGGGGGCACTGGGTCCTCCTGAGAGGTGACACTTTGCAGCCAGAGCTGTGTCCCAGCCCCTTCTCCCCTCTCTGTGCCGCTCCAGAGCTCCCAGCCTACACGCCCCAGGAGTGTTTCCAGCGCATCAGCCGCCGCCTGCGCGCCACCCTGAAGCGGGGCCGGATCCCCATGGTGAGCGGGGTCCCGGGGAGGGGCAGAGGGGGCTCCCTCCACAGCCACATCCCCAGGGCTGTGCCCTGACCTTGTGCGTGGGCGCCGAGCCAGGGCGGTGCCAAATTTCAGAGCAGCAGCTCCTGGAACGTGCCCCAGTCCTTGTGTGACCCTGTGCTGGTGGCTGGTGGCAGATGGGCTTTCCTGGCTCTGTTCAGATGTTTCTGGCAGTTACAGGACCCTTTTCAGTGGCTGTTTCCCGGTCTCTGTGGGATGAGCAGCAGGTGACGGGTGAACCCGCCGTGTTGGCCGTGGGGAAAGCAGTAGAGCATTTGGGGTCCTCACAGTGGCCCAGGCAAGGTTATTTGGGAAAACTCCAGTGCCTTTTGAGAGGGGTAAAAGTGCACAAGGATGGGGAGAGGGGAGTGTAGGCTCAGGAGCTGAGCTGCCACGCGCTGCCTGCCCTGACACTGCCTCTGCTGGCCCCGGGGGGCTGGCTCCCCGCTCCCTCTGCTCAGTGGGGCTGTTTTGCTGCTCTGTTTGTTTTCCTGGTGCTAATTAGAGCCTCTAACCCCAGCCTGGGCTCCTCCTGCCCACTGGCTGTTTGTCCTCGTGTGAGACGCGCCTGCTGCTTGTCCCCAGGGTCACGGTGCTCCGGAGGGCTGCAGAGCTCTGCCCTGTGCTGGGAGGCAGAGGCTGCCCTGGCTGCTCTGAACACGAGGGGCAGTGCCAGCCCTTGGCACACACAGTGTGCAGTTGGCAGGGCCTGGATCCTCCCCTGCCTCAGGGGCTGGAGAGCTGAGATGTGTCCTGTCCCAGTGCCTTCCCGCTGTCTGCCATCCAGATCATTGCCTGGGAGCTGCTGGCAGTAACTCCTGGGGAGTTGGAGACCCCATAGCGCTGGGGCTGTGCCTGTCACAGCCCCCTCCTCACTGAACCCCTGCCTCTCCTCCCAGGGGACGCTGGAAGGGCTGGAGGAGGAGCTGCTGGCCTTCTTCTCTGTCACTCCCCACTCCGTCTACACGGCGCTGATGGACAACAGGTATTCCCCCAGCTCGGGGTCTGAGCTCTGGGGTCACTGTGTCCCAGGGCTGCCCCAGCCTGCTGAGGGGCTCTGTAAGCAGAGGACACTCCTTGTTCTCCTCTCAGGCAGGTTCAGGTCTCCATGTGGGGACACCCCACCTGGGCTGGTCCCTGTGGAGCCCTGGGGGAGGGATGCACCCAGGGATTCCCGCGCAGGAGCTCGCGGCACTTCGTGCTTCCCTCCTGCTCTGGGGGTCCCTGGGAGGACTGAGGGCAGGGCAGTGTGTGGGGCACTGATCAGAGGCACAGCAGCTCTAACCCCATCCCCGTTTCCCCCAGCTTCGAGCGGCTCCTGCTCCACGCGCTCTGCCAGTACATGGATCTCGTCTCTGCCAGTAAGAGCCTCATGTCTGCCTGTTTTTGGGTTTGATTTTGTTTTTGTTTTCCCCTTTCCTCCATCACTATCTCTCCTCTCCAGCTCAGCCTTTTCCTCCCGGCCCCACCTCGTGCTGGGGCTCGCAGATAACCCCGTGCTCCCCCCCCAGAGCTCCCTGGGCAGCCCTGGCCGTGCTCATCACCCGGGAGGGCGGCCAGACCCAGCTCTGGGAGGGGGTTTGTGGGGCCCAAAGTCAGAGGCTGCTTGCAGGGCTCTCTCCCCTGTGTCTGCTGCCCCCTCCCAGAGAACAGCCTGCCCTGGGCCTCCCCTGGAGGTTTTGTTGCCAAGGTAGGGGAGGAGAGACACCAGGCTCCATCCCTGCGGAGCTGCTTGTGGAAAACAGCGTGAGAGCAGCGATGGTGGGGGGTGAGCCGAGCCCACGGTGCCGGCAGGGACACGTGGAGGTGGCTGGGGCTGGGGGACACACAGAGCACAGGGGAGGCCATGAACCCCGGGGGGAGGAGTGGAGGGAGGTGTCTGGGCTGGAAATGCAGTGTCTGGGGGGACAGGGGTGTGCTGACTGCTCCCTCCCACCCCCCAGGTTCAGACATCGAAGGGAAACGTCAGATGAAAGTGAGCAACAAACACCGCGTGTTCCTGCCCCCCGAGCTGCTGCTCTCAGACTACCTGGGGCAGCTGAGCTGATGCCCCGAGGGCCTCCCTGCCCCTCCTTTGTCTGCTCCAGCCTCCCCCAGCCCTGTGGACCCTTCCCTGCTCCGGGAGGGGCAGAGCCAGGGGCTCGTGGCCGGTGTGGGCAGGGCAGCCGTGCCCGGAACCGCTGCGGGTGCGGAGCAGGTGCCTCTGGCCCGCCCCGCTGCCCTCCTGGAACTGTTTGTGTGTCTATTTATAACCCAGGTGTTTTTAAACATAATCAGGCGGGGCCAACCCCCTCTGGCGCTGACGCTCGTGGGGTGATCTCGGTCCAGATTTTTCTGCGGTGAAACAGCTCCCGGTGGGTGCTGAGCCATCGCTGAGCCGGCGGAAGAGCCGCGGGGCTGCCGCGTTCCGGCGCCCACAGCCCGGGGGGTGTCCAGGGGGGCTCTCTGTGCCCTGCCTGCGCCACGGGGCTGTTTTTAAGTGTAATATAGCCCGTGTTTTTTATCACGTGTGTGTATATTTACGTGTGTGTGTGTGTGTGCTGGGGGGGTGCAGCCCCCCTTGGGGCTCTCGCTGCTTGCCAACAGCTGCCACGGGGGCAGGTGGGGCAGTTTGGGGGGCTCTCTGTGTCCCCCATGTCCCCGACACGTGCTCGCAAGCTGCTCGCAGGGTGTGCCCTGGGGGTCTTTGCAGGTTGCTCAGACACTGCCGGGGAGCCCCTTGTGCCTGCTTTGCTGCTGTGACTCAGGCATGGGTGTGTTCAGGAACAATAAACATCGGTGCTCCCCCGCTCCGGCTCACTGTGTTGTGTGGGGCAGGGAAGGGGGGCCGGGGAGGGAAAGGCGCATCTTGGGGGGTGCTTTGGCAGCGCCCGCAAAAGGCGGGGTGGAGGAGGCGGGTGCGAAAAATATGGAACGCTTCACGAATTTGCGTGTCATCCTTGCGCAGGGGCCATGCTAATCTTCTCTGTATCGTTCCAATTTTAGTATATGTGCTGCCGAAGCGAGCACGAACTGCTCTGTGCCCGCCGCCGGTCTTAAAGGCCCAGGGTTCGAAAATATTTAGGACAGGGTGACCCAACTTAAAAGCGGAAAGAAAGCTTTTATAAGCCTGCTCGTATTTCCCCGATGTTTTAATGCCTCGCTGTCCTCCGGCTCCTCCAGAATGTCCCAAATCCGCGGGTGAAATTCGCTGTCGCTGCCCCGGAGGGTTCTGGGTAGCCCTCCATGCAAATTAGAGCCATGAGGTGCTGCCCGGCCCCGCCCCGCTCTCTGAGGCCCCGGGCCGGGGGTGTCCGCGGCGGTGCCTGAGGCGCGGAGCGGGGTCCTGCGGGGCACCGGGACCGGCACCGAGCGGGCACCCCCGGCACCGACCGCACCGGCACCGCCCGCCGCGGCCTGTCCCGGTGCGGGGCAATCCCCACCCGTGTCCGTGCGCTTCGTCCCGCCCGGCCGCCGGGATGGACCTGGCGTACGTGTGCGAGTGGGAGAAGAAGCCCAAGAGCAACCACTGCCCCTCCATCCCCCTCGTGTGCGCCTGGTCCTGCCGCAACCTCATCGCCTTCACCACCGACCTCCGCAACGAGGAGGAGAAAGGTACGGCGTGCCCGTGGAGGGCTGGCAGAGCTCTCCTGCGAGCTCCCGGAGCGCTGGCAGGGCCGGGATCCGCAGGGCCGGGAGGCCGGGGCTCTGCCCTGCCCCTGGCACAGAACCTGCTCCTGCTTTGCCTCTCATCCCTCGGCCTCTGACAGTGTCTAGTGGGTGGTTGTTCCCTGGTTGTTCCCCTAAACCAGGACCAGCTCCACATCGATATCTGGCCCCTCACTGAGTTCCCAGCACAGTTGTTATCCTGCCCAAAATCATTTATGAAAAGTATTTCGTGTCTTTCCCCACATCAGCTGAGGCTCTGCGGGCTCAGAAACAGTGTCTGGTGAGGAGGGACAGGGACTGACCTCAGTGTTCTTGCAGATCTCACCCACATGGTCCATATCATTGACACCGAGCACCCCTGGGACGTGTATTCGGTGAACTCCGGGCACACCGAGGTCATCACGTGTCTGGAGTGGGATCAGTCGGGTGAGCCGGGGTGAGCTCTGTGTCCCGGAGCGATGGAGGGCGATTCCCTGGGGGGCTGGGCCGTCCCCCCGTTCTCACAGGGCGCTGCTGTCCCAGGCTCCAGGCTGCTCTCGGCGGACGCCGACGGACACATCAAGTGCTGGGGCATGACGGACCACCTGGCCAACAGCTGGGAGAGCACGGTGGGCAGCGTGGTGGAGGGGGACCCGGTGGTGGCCCTGTCCTGGCTGCACAACGGCGTCAAGCTGGCGCTGCACGTGGAGAAGGTTCGTCCCAGCTCGGGGGGAACCTGGGCTGGAATCCTGGCTCATGTCTTGGCAAAGGGCTCGGGATCCCACCTGTGTTCTCTCTGCTCGGAGCTCCCTTGGGACCTTGGCCAAGGCCAGTAGGGGAGTTTTTTGTCAAAGAGGAAAGTCGGATTCCTGGTTCCTGCTGAATTCCAGTGGGGTTTAGAGCCTGGGTTTCTCTTGGCAGTTTAAGTGTGCCTCTCTTAGTGTGGTGCCTTAGTTCTGGGCTGGAACATGGAGGTAGAGCAGTTCTTTCCTGTCCAGTGCTAATTCAGGGGAAATGTGTTCGAGGTGCTGGGGGTTGATCCGGGGATTTGGGCCCAGGACCCGTGTACGGAGATGAGCTCCCTGTTTGGGAACGTGTCTGACTCTGCAGACCCCCAGAGCCCGAGGCTGCCCAGCACAAGCTCTCTGCTTCTGTTCTTTTTAATTCCCGTGGTGTGCTGCAGAGATCCTGCCCCTCTCCCGCGGGCAGAGCTCCTCAGGCGCGGAGCGCAGACGTGTGGGTTCTGCTGACCTCTGTTGCAGTCTGGAGCGTCCAACTTCGGCGAGAAGTTCTCCAGGGTGAAGTTCTCCCCGTCGCTGACGCTGTTCGGCGGGAAGCCCATGGAGGGCTGGATCGCCGTGACCATCAGCGGGCTGGTCACCGTGTCGCTCCTCAAGCCCAACGGGCAGGTGCTGACGGCCACCGAGAGCCTGTGCCGCCTGCGCTGCCGCGTGGCCCTGGCCGACGTCGCCTTCACGGGCGGGGGCAACATCGTGGTGGCCACGTCTGACGGCAGCAGCACGTCCCCCGTGCAGTTCTACAAGGTGTGCGTCAGCGTGGTGAACGAGAAGTGCAAGATCGACACCGAGATCCTGCCGTCGCTGTTCATGCGCTGCACCACCGACCCCGCGCGCAAGGACAAGTACCCCGCCATCACACACCTCAAGTTCCTGGCCCGGGACATGTCGGAGCAGGTGAGCAGCTGCTCTGAAGGCAGGGGGGAGTTCAGTGAGGAGCAAGGAGGGAGCTGCTTGCTCTGCCTTGGCTTCCCCGGGGGCTCTGAAGGTGACCGGCGTGTCCTGCGATGCCCTTGGCATTTTGGGACCTCACCGTTACCTCCCGCTGATTCCATCCCCTGCTCTCTGCTGGTGGAGCAGGACCCTGGGAACAGAGGTGGGAATGGCAGGGGCAGTGATGCTGGTGTGTGGGGCTCTGTTCTGCAGGTGCTGCTCTGTGCTTCCAACCAGAACAACAGCATCGTGGAGTGCTGGTCCCTGCGGAAGGAGGGCCTGCCAGTCAACAACATCTTCCAGCAAATCTCGCCTGTGGGTGAGTGTTTGCACCAGCTGCTCTTAAGAACAGGAGCCTGGTCTGAGGGGAAAGGCAGGGAAGGTTCTCATATCTGTTATCTCATATATGGGATTATCCAGAGGTGTTCTCAGTCACACCCTTCACTCTGTCTGTCACGTTCTTTCTGGCAGAAACGGGGGATTTGATCTCTTAGGGACAGATGTGTCACTTTCTTGCTTATTTTCCCCAGTGGGAGACAAGCAGCCCATGATCCTGAAGTGGCGGATCCTGTCTGCCACCAACGACCTGGACCGGGTGTCGGCCGTGGCGCTGCCCAAGCTGCCAATCTCCCTGACCAACACGGACCTGAAGGTGGCAAATGACACCAAATTCTTCCCTGGGTTGGGTAAGGAGTTCCTGTTGTCTTTCTCTTAAATACGTGGCTTTGGCCTGAAGCTTAAACTCCTGAGCTGTACCTGAAATAAAAATGGGAGCAGAGCCTATGGAATGCTCAGGCAGAACTTCCAAAGGCACGGTGTCTTCCGAGCCGTCCCGCTGTGTTTCCGTGGGAAGAGGCACATCTCTGGGAAGTGCTGAGGTGGGGCCTGGGAGCCCCCAGCCCTCTGCCTGCCCCTTGTTGCCACCTGGACTGGCTGTGCCGGACCGGGAGGAGCCGCTGGCTCAGCCTGGCTTGTCTCCCGTCCCCAGGCCTGGCCTTGGCTTTCCACGACGGCAGCGTGCACATCGTGCACCGGCTGTCGCTGCAGATGATGGCCGTGTTCTACGGCTCCTCCTCGCAGCGCCCCGTGGACGAGCCGTCCCTGAAGCGCCCGCGCGCGGCGGGGCCGCTGGTGCACTTCAAAGCCATGCAGCTCTCCTGGACCTCGCTGGCCCTGGCTGGCGTGGACAGCCACGGCAAGGTTGGTGCTCTCCTACAGCTGGGTCAGGTCCCATCCAGGCTCTCCAAGTGATGGGGGGTCATTCAGAAAACGCTGGGAATTCCAGCCGTGCAATCCGTGTTAGATGGGAAGGGATGTACCCCATCCCTGCAGGAGTTGTTGCTGTGTCAGGAGTGACCCTGTGTTGTGCTGTAGCTTTGTGGGATGTTTTCAAGCCCGTTCCTGAGGCCAGTTGTCCTTTTCCTCCTCCCTTCAGCTGAGCATGCTCCGCATCTCCCCCTCCATGGGCCACGTGCTGGACATGAACATGTCCCTGCGGCACTTGCTGTTCCTGCTGGAGTACTGCATGGTGACCGGCTACGACTGGTGGGACATCCTGCTGCACGTCCAGCCCAGCATGGTGCAGAACCTGGTGGAGAAGCTGCACGAGGAGTACATGCGCCAGAACGCGGCCCTGCAGCAGGTGGGTGGGTGGGCAGGAGCTCTGGGCTCGCTCCCAGGGCGGGCACGGGGGGCTCAGGGACTGGGAGTGGGAGCAGCGAGTGCCACTGCTCGGGAGAGAGGCGGCTCTGCCCGGCTGTGCCCTCTGAGTGCTGGAGCTGGGACGGGCCTCCACGTTAGCAGTGTGTGCTGTCACTGACACCAGCGGGTGTTGGAGACTTCAGGTGAGATGGTGAAGTCTATTTTAGGCACATTTTGGGAACAGCAGCATTCACGTGCACAGCGTTCATTGTTCCTGTCACTCCTGTGGCAGAAATGGAGAGCAGACAATAAAGCAGCAGCAGCAGCTTTAATGAGCTTATGCTAATTCTGCCTTTCCCTGTGCATTTTCCTGCCTCTCCACGCCGCCCAGGTGCTCTCCACCCGCATCGTTGCCATGAAGGCGTCGCTGTGCAAGCTCTCCTCCAGCACCATCGCCCGTGTGTGTGACTACCACGCCAAGCTCTTCCTCATCGCCATCAGCTGCACCCTGAAATCGCTGCTGCGCCCCCACTTCCTCAACACCCCGGACAAGAGCCCCGGGGACCGGCTCACCGAGATCTGCTCCAAGATCACCGACGTAGGTACTGACAGCTCACAGCACCCCACGCTGCCTCCCCGGTGCTCGGCACTGGGTTGTTCCCCGTCGTTCAACACAAAGTACCACAGTCTCACAGTAACTCCTGGGTTTGAGGAGGAAGAGGAGGGTGACCTCCCTGGGCAGGGTTTGAGGTTTGGATCCATCTTCCTGAGCCAGGTGATGTCTCACTTCTGTTCCAGACATTGACAAGGTGATGATTAACCTGAAGACGGAAGAATTTGTCCTGGAGATGACGACGTTGCAGTCCCTGCAGCAGCTCATCCAGTGGGTGGGGGATTTTGTGCTCTACCTCCTGGCCAGCCTTCCCAACCAGGTGAGACCTGGAGTGCCAGGAACAGACCGAGGGGGCACAAACACCCGTGGGCAGCGCGGGGGAGTTCTAACCAGGACCACGTGTCCCTGTGGGGTGTGGGAGGGCGCTGGGAAGGATCAGCAGAATGAGAGCATGGCCCTGCCGTGCCCGCAGGGCTCCCCGGCGCGCCCCGGGCACAGCTTCCTGCGCGACGGCGCGTCCCTCGGCATGTTCCGCGAGCTGATGGTGGTCATCCGCATCTGGGGGCTGCTGAAGCCCAGCTGCCTGCCCGTGTACACCGCCACCTCCGACACCCAGGACAGCATGTCCCTGCTCTTCCGGCTCCTCACCAAGCTCTGGCTGTGCTGTGAGTGTGACCGTTCCCTGAACAGCGACTCCTGCCTGGTGGGGCTGGTGTGGGCGAGGAGTGACTGTGGGACACGACTCCAAGGGGGTCTGGCCCGTTCGGAAAGGGCGAGTGCAGCTGCCAAGGTTATTGTTTTCAGGCTGTCTTGGCAGCTCTCTGGAGCTCTGAAGAATTGTAAAAGTCTCGCTGGTTCTTTGCTTCATTTTCCATACAGGTCGTGAGGAAAATCACATCACGGAGCCTGACGACGCCCTGATCGACGAGTGCTGCCTCCTGCCCAGCCAGCTGCTCATTCCCAACATCGACTGGCTGCCCATCAACGACGGCATCATCAGCAAGCTGCAGAACAAGCAGCTGGTCCGGCTGCAGTTCGGGAAGGCTCCCGGGCTCGTTGGCCACGCCGTGTCCTCGCAGTTCGATGCCTTTGTCAGGTACGGGCCTGTGGAACGAGTGGGTGCTGTGGTCAGAAGGGGTGTTGCAGGCGTTGGGGTCTCTTGGCATCTCTGTGGTTTGGGACACCTGGGGGTTTGGCTTGTCCTCTTGCTGGATTGAGCCAAGAGTAGTTTATCCTCTCTGCTCAAGTCCATTTCTCAACCTGTGGTGGGCTGGGAATTTGAAGTACTGAAAAGCAATGGCAAACGGGGGAAAAACCGCCTGGTTTTTGATTAATGATGTTACTGTGTCTGCAAATCCCGCGGCACTGGGTGGGCAGAGCCTCTGCCAGGTTGGCCACTGAAATGTGGCAAGTGACACTCTGGGAAAGTCCTGCTTTCTCTCCCCAGGGCCCCCGGACAGCCCAAAATTGACCACCTGAGGCGGCTGCACCTGGGCGCGTACCCGACGGAGGAGTGCAAGTCCTGCACCAGGTGAGTGACACGGGTGTCACTGCACTGAGCAGCAGGGCTCAGCCAGCACTCCCTGTCCTGGCTGTCCTTCAGGAGCTCTCTGAGGCCGGGGTGGCTGTGGCTAAGATGTCCCCAGCCTGGGACACTCAGGGTGTTATCAGAGAGTGGCATCGCTGTGGCCTGGCCCTCGGGTTAAAAATCAGAGAGATGCGATTAAGTTCTTAAATTAACAATCTCGTCAGGGGAGCCAGAATTGGGCCTGGAGGAGTCTCTATAGTGACTCCTTTATATGATTCCCAGTTCTGCAGGGCTGGTCCTTAAAACACCCGTGTGCTTGGAGTGGGGTTGGAGGGAGGAAACACCCAGCACCCCTGCTCCCAGTTTGGGGTCGTCTTTCCACCCAGGCTCGCGTTTCGTGCTGGCCTCCTCATCCACTCCCACGGGAGAGCCTGGATTTCGGGGTAATGTCTCAGGGAAAAAACATCCATCTAGTCATGTGATTGAATTAGCTTTAATTACTGGGTTTAATAGAAAGCCTCTGTAGCACATCATTTTTGTGAGATGACTGTCGGCTGTTTCATCTGTAAACAGCAGCTGGGGCTGTTCCGCGCCAGGCTCTGGCTCAGGCTCCAGGAGGGCCCTCAGCAGGGTTGTTGCTCGCTGGTTTCAGCTGGTTTTGGTGCTCTCGAGAGTCACCTGCAGATGACAGGAGCTGGTTTCCCCCACGGATGCCCCCATTCCTGTGTGATCTGTGCAGCTGCACCCCCCGTGTCCCCCCAGGTGTGGCTGTGTCACCATGCTGAAGTCGCCCAACAAGGTGACAGCGGTGAAGCAGTGGGAGCAGCGCTGGATCAAGAACTGCCTGTGTGGGGGACTGTGGAGGAAGATGCCCCTCAGCTACTCCTGAGCCCTTCCTGGGGCTCAGTGGGGACCGAGAGCTGTGTGGGGCTCCCTCCACGGAGGGGTCATGACAAGGGCACAGCAGCTCCTCTCCTGGAACAAACTGCTGATGCTCTGCCTTACTGAGCTGTGCTGGAAAACAGAGTAGAGGGAGCTCTTTTCCAGGGAAGAGCTGGAAGGCAATGCCAGAGGTTTCCCCATCATTTGGGGCCTGGGAGGGGAGAGCCTTGGCTGTGTGTCAGGGCTGTGCTGGTGGGGGCAGAGAGAGATGACAGGGTGGCTGGGGAGGAACAAGGTCCCAGGTGAGGTGAACAAACCCCTGGTACCTCCTGTCCATCCTGTGCTTGAGAAGGGCTGGGCACTCCTGGTCCTGAGCAGAGCTGTGGCCTGCGTGCCCATTGGTGTTGGATCAGAGCAGGAACACGAGTGCTGCTGCCTGGAATGAACCCTCCCTTTGGCTCTTGCTGTTGTAAATAAAAACTCTCATAATTTTGTACAGAACATGTGGTTTGTGTCTGTGGCGTGATGTGGCCACCCAGTGCAAGGCCAGGGCAGTGGAGCCATGGGAGAGCCCCCAGTGCATCTGTCAGGAAAAGAGCTGCCAGGGGTTGGGGAAATGGATGTTTTCAAGGTTTTGCCACATCCTTATGGACATAGGAGGAGAACTTGGGGTTGGGTAAGTCTCCAGCTTCAGGCAAAGCCAGACACTTGAGCGGGTCGGAGGAGGAGTGTTCCTGATGCAGCTGAAAATCCTGTTGGACTTTTGCCCTCCCGTGGCTGCTGCTGCCCTGGGCAGGAAAACACAACCTCCCAGTGCCAGCGAGGCTGTGCCTGTGCAGCCCTGGCCCTTTGGGGGTCAGGTGGGTGACTTTGGCCTGCTCTGTTCCCCAGGGTCCTTCAGCTCTTAGGGAGGGGAGGCTCCAGCCTCCCGCTGTCCTGAATCCCAACCAGCCAGTGTCACGTCCCCACAGACCCTTCAAGGGAAGGAATGAGCTGGTTTTTGTACATTCCTTCTGGAAGTGCATTTTCATTATTATTGAGAGCTGAAGCTGGTGGCAGAGAGCTCGTTCCCCAAGTTCAGCAATGTTTCACTGTATGGAGCTGGAGGAGCTTTACAGAGCTCTCCCCTCGCTGTTCTGATGGTAATTAAGGACAATCAGATGTCTAATTAGGAAGCTGCACCTTGTTAAAGCTCTTTTCCCCCCCGTAAGTAAAACTCAACCCAGGCCCTTTGTGAGCTTCTTTTTCTCTGAGAACAGGTCTGGGGGTATTTAATGTTTGATTGGGAGCAGGGAGCAGCAGCACAGCGCTGGGGTGGAGCAGGGGGACAGAGCAGGGGGACAGACATTCATGTCCTGCCCACTGTGGAGCTCCTGAGATGGGACTGGAAAGGTCTGGCAGTGCCCTGGGCCGTGCTGCTGCCCTGCTCCCATCCCTTGTGTCTTGGCCCTGCTCCCTCCAAGGACTGGGGAGTTGGGAGAGTGGGGGTGTTGGGGGGGGACATGGGACAAGGACCGGGGTTATGGTGGGAAGATGGGGCTGTGCCTCGCCCTGCTCCTCGGCTCCTGGGACAAGAGGGACCAGTGAGAGTCCTGCTGGGTCCCAGCACAGACCCCTCTGTGGGAGCTGCAGCCACTGCTGCTGTATCAGCAACAGGCAGATTCTGCTGTCCCAAGTGCTCACACAGTGACCCTGCAGGAGGTCCCGGCTCTGGACCTTATCATGGCAGGATGTGTCCCCTGCTCCCACCCGAGGCCACCCAAGGGCTCAATCTCCACATCCCCCCATGTACAGCTCCCCTGAGTGGGGGGCTCCTGCACAGACCCCCAGCTCTGCAGAAGGCATCATCTCTTTATTGCAGCGATCGTGGGCAGCGTTTCGGGCACCTTCAGCCAAGCCTGTGGGGGGGCTGTGACCCCCCGTCCTCCCCCAGCTGGGCCCTGTGCTTTGCAAGTGGGGGCCCAGGACCCCCTTCCCTGGTTCCTTTGCTGTCCCCCGGCCCAGCCCCCCTCGTGCCGTGGGGGGACGCTGCGGGAGGGGGGTGGGCAGCGGTGGAGCCCCTGGAGCGCAGCGGGGCAGCAGCGCGGGCGCTCTGGCCGTGCTGGCGGCAGCAAAGCCGTGGCGTGGAGCAGGTCCTTGGGGTGCCCTCAGCGGGCGTCCCCCTCCGCCCCCGCGGAGGCCATGACGCCGTCGATCCAGGCCGCGTACGGGGCGATGCGGGTGTAGATGGCCGGCTTCTTGTAGTTGCCGCAGACGCGGGAGCCGGCGGTGACCACCCCCTCGGCCACCCCTCCGCAGACCAGCGGGCCGCCAGAGTCTCCCTGCAGGACCAGTGCTCGTCAGCACGGCCAAGGCTTTGCCGGGACACCCCAGCCCCCCTCCCACCCCTGACTGCCGTCTCCAGGCTCCTGTGAGCTGCCCTGCGGTGGCCAGCACGGGGTACGGAGCCCCCTCACCTCGGGGACGTGAGCTCCTCCTGCCCCGCTGCCCCTGGCCTCAACCAGGCGGTGGAAATCCTCCCGCCTCGCCCTCTCCCCAGCATGGTTGGGCAGCCCCAGCCCGAGGGGAGGCAGGGGGTACCTTGCAGGTGTCCTTCCTGCGGGAGTCGGTGCACATCATGTTGGCGGTGACGGTGCCGTCGTGGCGCGTGCGGTGGTTGCAGACGTCGCGGCTGATCACCGGCCGCTCCACCTGCTGCAGCCGGTCGGGCCGGCGGTTGCTGTGGGTGGTGGTGCCCCAGCCCGCCACCTCGCACACCGTGTCGGGCGCCACGTCCCTGTCCTCCCGCTGGAACGGCAGCACCCGCACGTCCGCGTTCAGCTCCGCTTTCTCCTCCAGCTGCCGCCAAGAAAGAGGGGCCCTGGGTCAGCAGGGCATGGCAAGCCCAGCCCTGACACTGGGATCACCCCAGGCCTGGCCTTGCTCAGGGCTTTGCCTCCCGACCAGAGGCCCCAGGACGCAGCCACAGACCAGAGCTGGAGACACAAGGAGGAGAGAGGCATTGGGATGCAGCTCAAAGGTCTTTTGGGGGGAAGCAGGGATAGTCCCGTGGGACAGAGGGGAAGGAACAGGGGGAATCAGGCCCAGCATGACCTTGAAGGTTTTCTCCGGCTTCAGTCAGTGACCCTGCAGGGTCCCAAGGGACAGCAGGATTTGCAGGAGTGGGGAGGAGGGTCCCAGTGGCCCCCAGCCCACCTGGAGGAGGAGGAGGTCGTCCTTGTTGTTGTGCTTGTTGCTGCCAGGGTGGGGGAACTGGGCGCGCACCCGGTACAGGCGTTTGTGGGGCTCCTGCTCCGTGAGAGAGTGGGCACCCAGCAGGACCTGGAAGAGTTTGTCATCCCTGGAAGAGAGTCAGAGTTATGGAAGTGGGGTGCTTGGGGGACCAGAGAGCTCCTGCTGCCCCTGCTCAGCCCTCACTGCAGCTGGAATCGGAGCCTGGTGCTCCAGCACCAGAGTCAGAGCTACAGAGTGGGATTTGGCCCGAGCCCAGCAGCCCCCCTGGGCACGGAGCAGACCCCCACTCACGTCTCCTCGGTGCAGTGGGCAGCGCTCAGCACCCACTGCTCGGCGATGAGGAAGCCCCCGCAGACGTGCCGCCCGTCCAGCTGCAGAGAGGCCATGTATGGCTTCAGGTGGGGCCTGGCCTCGTAGCCCCCCAGGATCCGTCCCCGGGGCTGCCCTGCAGGAGAGGAGCTGTGAGGGGAGGGGCTCGGGGCGGTGTCACTCCCGTGGGACCTCACTGGGAACTCGCTGGGTTCCCGCACCCTCTGGGTCGCGGCAATACCCGGCTGCAGGCGGAGGCAGAAATTGGGGGGCTGGGCAAGAACCCCCCTGTGATGGGGATGTCGCTGCCCCGGCCCCATCCCAGGGTTCAGGGGGTGCACTCACCGTTCACTGCGGCCCCGAGCAGCAGCAGCAGCACAGGAACAAGGACAGGAGCAGGACTCAGCCCCATGGCTGTGGAAGAGCCCAGAGGTGCCTTTGCCCGGCTGGGGGGTGTGTGGGGATTTTGGGGTGCGTGGGGGCTCCAAGGTGGACTCTGCTCAGCCAGGGCTGGGGCTGGGGCTCGCTTTTATGTCCAGTTTAGGACGGGGGGGGCAGGAAGGGGAAGGCGGGGGGAGCAGGGGGGTTTCCGCAGCGTGGGCCGAGTGTTTTGAAATATTCAGCTTATAAAAGGGGTCAAGAGTTCTCAGTATAAACAGGGCAGGAGGAGGAAACAGCCCGGCCCAGCTGCCGGCCCTGGCACCCGCGGCCGGGGATTTCTGCGCAGGGGTTTTCAACGCCGAAAAAGTTCTGGCTCTTGGCCCGTGAAGGCTCCGGCACATTCCATCCCCCCACCCAGAGCAAGGACCCTGCCAGGCGTGGGGAGGTCCCTGGCGGGTGCTGGATGCCAGCTCGGTGGGTGCACAGGGATACAACCCCCTCCCCTGGCTTTGCCCTTGGACTGACAAGGACAGCGGGGTCAGGGCCGTGGGGGGAACACCCCGACCCCGAGGGGGCTCCTGCAGGGCGGGGGTTGCGGTGCTGGGAGCGGTGATGGCAGAGACAGGGGCGGTGTCCGGGATAGCGGTGGCGGTGCCGAGGATGACGGTGGATGTGGCAGCCCCGGTCCCCTCTGCCTTTCTCCCCGGTGCCACTGAGCGGAGCCACCGCCTCGAATCCCACCCGGTCCCGACGCCTTCCCGCGCTCCGGAGCCGCCCATCCCTCCTGGAGATCCTCACCCCTCCCGAGGCTCCTCCGCGTGGCCTGGGCCGGGCTCCTCACCCTTTGCCGGGACACCACTGGCCACCGTGGCCACCCCCAGCTGGGTCCGGCCGTGCAGCCAGGACCGAGCAGGGCTCCCGGGGACACCGGGCAAGGGGCTGGAGCTCATCCCCCCTTCTCCTGCTCCGAGGGCCTTCACGGCTCCGAGCTGCCTTTGTGTGTTTGCACACACGCTCCAGCGCCCCGACCCTCGCCCCCCGCGCTGAGGGACCCCCGGCAGCACCGGACAGACCCACCCGTGAGGAGTGGGGGGTCCCCCGGGACTGGGGGGCTCCCTCTGCGGGGGCAGCTTCGCGTCCCGCTGTCCCCTCGTGCGGGTGGCACATGGCGGGCGGGGGGCACCGCACGCGGTGCCGGGGTCGTCGCTCAGCCCGGGGATTTTCTGCGGCGAGAGCGGCTTAATCGCGGCTTCCAGGGATTCGGGATTTAGATGTTAAATACGCCCGGAGATTTCTGCCCACTTAGGGCCAAAAATGGAACGAGGGCAGCGTGTGGGGCCACACAGGACCTGGACGGGAGCAGGAAGGGGTGGCGGGGGGTGTGCAGCGGCCTAGTGAGGAGTGCAGGGCTGGGGTGTTGGGTAAAGCACAGCCAGGATCCACTGCAGGTGGAGGGGGAAGGGGCAGACGGGACTGGGGTGCCACCACCTCCCCCAAGAGGTCCCGGGGAACAAAGGGAGCTGCACCCGCTTCCTCAGGTCCAAGTTAGGGAGAAAAGGCTCCTGCTAAGGGTGACTCCCGGCACCATCCCTGGGGCTCCTCCTGCCCGCGGGCCCAGCCCTCGACCTGAGTCCCTCCCGAAGCCCGTGGGTGCCACGGGAAGGGCCGGTGCCCCCCACCAACAGGACCAGGTGGGTGTCGGGGGCCGGCAGAGCTCCGGGGCGGTGGTTTGGGGGTCACACACCCCCCATGCGATGGGACTCCCCCTTCGGCACCTCTCGGGTCCCCGCAGCTCCAGGCAAGGGAGCTGCCTCTGCAGGGCAAGCCCTGGGGTCGGGGTCAACACCCCTCGGGCATCACACGGGGGAAAAGGCTGATCGGGGGGTCCGGGGGCGGCGCGGAGCGAGGTCGGTCCCGCTGCTGCCTCGGCCCCGCCCGGCCCTTTGTTTCTCCTCGACCCCCCCCAGACCCCCCGAGATCCCTTCAGACCCCCCGAGATCCCCTCCCTGGCCCGGGGGGGTTCGATGGGGGCTCGGCCGGGGCTCGGTGCCCCGGGAGGGGCCGGGGGCGGCGGGGCGGGGCGGGGAGCGGCGGCGGGGGAGGAGGAGGAGGAGGAGGAGGAGGAGGAGGGGGCGGGGGCGGAGGAAGCTGCCGCTCCCCGCGCTCCGCCGAGGCAGGAGCATCCCGGATCCCGGGGACCCCCGGCCGCCACCGCGCCCCCCGCCCCGCTGCGCCCCGGGGCCGCCTCTGAGGTGAGTGGGGGGCACAGTCCAGCACAAAGGGCCGCTCCTCCCTCCCGCGACACGTCCTCCCATCCCCCGGCCCCGACCCCCGCCCGCGGCTGCGGCACGGTCCCTGCGAAGGGGGGGGGTTTCCACTGCGCCCCCCGCCCTCCCGGTCATACCCCCGATTAATCCCCCATTATCGTCCCTCCTCCTTATTACGCCCCCGCCGTTCCCCCCCGTCTCTCCATCCCCCTTCTGCTCCCCCTCATTTCGCAGCCCGGGCTCATTGCAATCTCAGGGGTTGGGGCCGGGGGGCCCCGGGGACCCCATCCCCAGCCCGGCTCTGCAGGCGGGCACACCCCCCCTCCGCAGCAGCCTCGCCGCCTGTCGCAGTCTGTCGCGACAGACGAGCCTCCGCCCCACCTGTTGTCACAGCCCTGGCTCGGTCGGGCCCCCCTCGGAGTCCTGGGGGTCCCCCGGGGGAAGCGGGACAGCCCCAGTCCCGGCAGCGTCCCCCTGCTGAGCGGCTGCCGGGGCAGTGGAGCCACCAAGGGTGACCAGGGGTGACCCGGGGTGCCTGTCCCCCCACAGGGTGACACTTCAGCCCCCACAGGGCCGAGGCACAGCCCGGTGGGCCCCCCGTGCCTGCCCCAGGACCATGATCCCCTCCAAGGAGAAGGCCCGCGCCCCCAAGGACAGCATGACACTCCTGCCCTGCTTCTACTTTGTGGAGGTGGGTGTGGGGGGAGTGGGCACAGGGTGGGGGGTTCATGCTGGGCCCTGGCACGGCGGGTGGGGGTCTGTGCCCATCCTGGCGGGCTGTGTGGGGCCCGGGGGTGCCGTGGTCCCCACGATCTCCCCCCACAGCTGCCCATCGTGGCCTCCTCCATCGTGACGCTCTATTTCCTGGAGCTGACGGACCTCTTCAAGCCAGCCAAGGTGGGCTTCCAGTGCCACGACCGGGCACTGTCCATGCCCTACGTGGAGACCAACGAGGAGCTCATCCCGCTGCTGATGCTGCTCAGCCTGGCCTTCGCCGCGCCCGCCGCCTCGGTGCGTCCGGGCTCGTCCCGCTGCGGGGGCCGGGACAAGGCTGGGGGTGGGGGTCCCGGTGCCTGGCCACGTCCAGCACCAACAACCCAGACTCTCCTGAGCCACTGGTTCCTCCGCAGATCATGGTCGGGGAGGGCATGGTGTACTGCCTGCAGTCCCGGCTGAAGGGCCGTGCCGGCGCCGAGGGCAGCATCAACGCCGGCGGCTGCAACTTCAACTCCTTCCTGCGCCGCACCGTCAGGTTTGTGGGTACGTTGTGCCGCAGCCCAGGCAGGACCCGAGGCCGGAGGGGACGTGGGGGCACCCTGGCTGCCATAGCAGGAGCATGGCCCCATCCAGCGCCCGGACCCTTCCCGTCCCTGCGGGTGCAACAGCGCTGGGTGGGCCCCCACCATGTGGGATGAGGGTGACCTGCTGTCCCACCCCTGCCATCCCCAGGTGTCCACGTGTTTGGGCTCTGCGCCACGGCCCTGGTGACAGACATCATCCAGCTGGCCACTGGCTACCACGCGCCCTTCTTCCTGACTGTCTGCAAGCCCAACTACACCCTGCTGGGCACCCCCTGCGACGCCAACCCCTACATCACCCAGGACATCTGCTCAGGCACCGACAAGCACGCCATCCTCTCTGCCAGGTACGTTCCAGGGGAGCCTCATGCCGCGCTGCCAACCCTCCTGCCCCACGCCAGCCATGTCCCCCTGCTTCTGCCCCACCCCAACCGCATCCCCTCTCCCCGCAGGAAGACCTTCCCCTCCCAGCACGCGACGCTCTCGGCTTTCGCTGCGGTCTATGTGTCGGTGAGTTGCTGGTGCTGCCCGTGCTTGCTGGCTTGGGGCAGCATGAGCCCCGTGCCGTGGGCAGCAGCGCCCCTCTTCCGCTGGCACAGCCGAACTCTGCCTGACACACGTGTGCCTGTGCTGGGTGTGGGTGCCCGCACACGTGTGTGCACCCCGGTGTGTGTGTGCCGGGACTGCAGCCCCACCTGCACCCAAGAACTCTCTGCGTGGCCGGGGCTGGGGCCGTCACTAACAGCCTGTTCCTGCCCCAGATGTATTTCAATTCCATCATCTCGGACAGCACCAAACTCCTCAAGCCCATCCTGGTCTTTGCCTTCGCCATCGCCGCCGGCATCTGCGGCCTGACGCAGATCACGCAGTACCGCAGCCACCCCGCCGACGTCTACGTGGGCTTCCTGATCGGCTCCGGCATCGCCGCATACCTGGTGCGTGCTGGTCCTGCCCTTGGTGGGGGAGGCTGGGGGGGACCACAGTACCTGGGGCCGTGTCGACCCCACACTCTCCAGAGCAGCTGTGGCTGCCCCATGGCTGGAAGTGTTCAAGGCCAGGTTGGATGTGGCTCGGAAGGTGGTCTGGTGGGACACATCCCTGCCCGTGGCAGGGGGGTCGCACTAGATAACCTTTAAAAATCCCTCCCAACACAAACCGTTCCAGGGTTATGTGATTTCCTCTCCCACAGGCTTTCCACGCTGTTGGCAACTTCCGTGCCCCGATGGAGCGGGTCCCGGTGCCGGCACCGGCCAAGGACGCGCTGCGGGCGCTGACGCAGCGGGGCCACGACTCCGTGTACCAGCAGAACAAGTCGGTGAGCACCGACGAGCTGAACCCGCAGGCGCGGCTGGAGGAGGCGGCACGACCCGTGCCGCGGGAGAAGAACTCGCTGGGCAGCCTGAAGCGGGCCAGCGTGGACGTGGACCTGCTGGCCCCCCGCAGCCCCATGGGCAAGGAGAACATGGTGACCTTCAGCAACACCCTGCCCCGCGTCAACACGCCCTCCATGGACGACCCCGCGCGGCGCCACATGACCATCCACGTCCCTGTGGACGCCTCCCGCTCCAAGCAGCTCATCACCGAGTGGAAGCAGAAGTCGCTGGAGGGCCGGAGCATGACGCTGGCGGAGGAGGCGGCGCAGGGCCGGGGCGCGGGGGAGCCCAGCGAGGAGGTGCCCCCTTCCCTGTACCCCACGGTGCAGGCGCGCTCGGCCGAGCGGGCGGCCGTGGGGCCCCGCGTGCTCATCCAGCCCCGGCCGGGCGCCTCACAGCTGGTGCACATCCCCGAGGAGAGCCAGGCGGGCGCCGCGGCCCCGGCCGGCAGCGGGGCGGCCGTGCGGGCCAAGTGGGTCATGGTGGCAGAAAAGGGGGGAGCGCAGCGGGTGGCCAACCCCCCGCGCCTGATGCAGGTCATCGCCATGTCCAAGCAGCAGAGCCTCGTCTCTGTCACTCCCAAGCACTCAGAGACGTCCTCGTCCTCCACCAGCTCCGACTCCTCGCAGTACCGCTCGCCCTCCGAGCGGGACAGCTCCAGCATCATCACCATCGACGCCCACGCCCCCCACCACCCTGTCGTTCACCTCTCTGCCGGCAACGGGCCCTGGGAGTGGAAGTCGGGGCCAAAAGGGGCAGACGGACCAGACACCTACGAGCTGGGTGAGGTGGGGAAGGATTTCCGTGGCTTCCGCCCAGCCAAGAGCGCCGGCGTCTCCCCCGGTTCCTCCGTCAGCGACATGGAGCAGGACGAGCCCCGCTACGGCAGCCTGGCCGCCATCCCGGGGGCGGCGGGGGGCAGCGGGGAGCGGGGGGACGCGCCCCCCGAGGGGCTGCTGGCCACGGCCAGCCGCGAGTCCACGCTGCGCAGGAAGCCGGCCGAGCGGGACGGGACGGCGGACAGCGAGGTGGACCTGTACTACAAGAAGATGCAGGCGGGCCGGAGGTTTAAGGACTGAGCCCCGGTGCCTTCCTGGGCCCCCCTGCCCCGGCTCGGGGGGTCTGTGGTGCCGGGGCCCCTCTCTGGGGGGAGCGGCAGGACAGGCTTGGCTTTGGCATCGAGCAGCGTGAGGCAGAGCACGGTCACGCCGGTCCTGAGCCAGCCCAGACATCTGCTCCCACCTGGGCAGGTGGGGGGCTCTGCTCCCCCCCAGCCTGCAGGGCTGTGCAACTCCAAGCACTTTGACTTTCTCTCTAACACTGGTGCTGACATTTCCAAGGGGTTATTTTACTCCAGCTCTGGAAGGGGATGTCTGTTGGGGGGTGGGGGGACATAAATGGTGCTGATGGGCTTTGGGGGGCAGTGGATCAAGGGCTCTGTTGGCGGGGGGAGGCTGCCGTGGGGCAGCAGGCCCTGGTTTGTGGGG